>OW388289.1:102765165-103365165 GCA_936450465.1 Gibbula magus | reverse complement strand
TCCTCATCTATTGGACCATGCATTGTTTCCCAGGTGGGCGAGCAACTCTCATACATACAACAGTTACACAAACATTTGTTACTAAATAAATATAAAAACATCATATTCTAAATTCTTTCTAATAAAACCTTCCTACCAAGACAACAAAAACCTTGAACAAAACGTCAGTGTTTCAACTGCTGGTATCCGACTGTGACCCCCTGACCACAGACACAAGGTTACAGGGTGGACCGACGGAGGGCAGGACAGAGGAAACTGTCACATGGTTCACACACACTGTGACCACATGCTATCTCAATCCCATTTCATCCACACTAAAGCTTCCCCAGACCAAATGTCCACCCACTGGCTTATGAATGGCATTAGGGGTCCTGCTCGACTCTGTATTATGTGTCACTTTTGTTTATGTGAGACTGTATTATATGTAGTCACGACACTCGATCTGAAACCTACAGATTCATTTACTGGAGTACTATGGAACATAATGGTGAGGTATTAAGGGATATATGTCAATTTGTACTGCAAACCAAAAGAGATTTGTGTTTCCCTTTCAGTGACAAGAATGCTTATAATGCTTAGAAGATCCATAGATTTCAATAATACCTAATATGATAATGAAGATAACACAGCATTTTACAGCATGAAAGAAAATCCTGCTTTTATTTGTTAATTTTTTTTGCATTAGCAGTTATGCTTATTTAATGGAGGATGTTATCTCTTTATACAGAATACATTCCAAGATTTGTTGTTGTTCAGTTTAGCACAATTAAGTTATCTGACTTAGATAAAACCTCTCCAGTTAACATTGATTGACATATTAATTTAGTAATCATTACAAATTTAAAATAATTTCACAGACGATATAAGTCTAAATGCATGGATATGTTAATAAGCTATTTCCATCAGCAAGCTCTCACTTGAACTTATAATCGTTCATGTACTGTCTGACACTAGCTCAATCCACGTCAAATACACACTCTGACGCAAACCCCCATCTCCTTAGCTAAGAGGATTAATCCAAGAACCCACCTGCAGTAAACTCGTTATTCTTCAGGTATTCCAGGTAAATCATTTTGTCGCTTATTTTTCAAATCATGCCTAACATTCTACAGGAATCTGTTTTCTGTCATAAAAAATCCTTTTAGTGGTATATAATGAGCCTAACAAGGCTATTTCAGGATCTCTAACGAATGAGGTACATTTTCTGTATAATTACATATAAAAGAAGGGAAGAGGTAACATGGAAGTGCAACAGTTTCACTGGAGAGCTCCTTAAATTGGATTTATTGAGTTAATTAATTTCTACTTTTTTCTAAGATGAAACACGTTTGCCAACTGGTTGTTTTTTAATCCTTTGCAATGTACAAGTCCTTTCTGCAATTATCCAGAACTTATCTTTGCCAACACTAACAGAATGGTAAATCTTCTTATGTAAGTATGACTCCAACACAAGTATATATAAATATGTAAGAAGAATAGAATAAATAACCAAATCCTTCCGGCAAACACTTCATTATGTCCATTTACCCTTTTGCAATTATTTTAGACACCAGTATCCTTTTTGAATCTTTTAACATATTTCACATTCTAAACTAAAGACAAGACGTTACTTCCTTCCTTTTCATTAAGAAGACTACATAATTGTTTGAAATGAGAAACCTTCTGATCTTCTAGATATACACTCCTCGTTACAGAAACTGGAACCCTTACTGAAGTTGCATTTCAAACAGTTTAAAAATGGAACATCAAGGCAAGATCTTTCATCTCGTGATGCCATGTGAAACTGATGCAGCGATTGATTAGAGATAACATTATTCTGTGAGGGAGATGCCAGGACAATGTGTTTAAGACAATCTAGAAGGAAGCTGGAGCTGATGAGAGACTATTTCTGCTGAGCGTGCATCTCATGATGTGACTACACAGACAAAGGAGTCATCAGATGGGCAATCTGCACACAACAGCTGACTCTGCAAAAAACTAATCAACATTTGTCTTGCTTTTCTGAAGTAACAGAGACAGACTACTGTAATGATCCGAACCATTTAATTTCTTTCCTTTATGTTTTTATGACTGCCTGTCCCAATGAAATGCTTCATCATTAGTCATCTGTGTGTCTTTGTTCATCTTTCTTCTGAATTATCACCTACATTTATACATATCATACATTGAGGATTTGGAGACTGGCTGCCATCTCAACCATGTACTAATTTCTTATGTTTTTTATTGACTTTCTATATTCTTAATTTCTGATCATCTGTCTATCTTTATTCTAAATTATCAATTAAATATATTAATATCTGGGGTTTTTTCTTCTTTTTTTCCAAGCAATGGATTAGCTACTATATTTTACCATTCACTAACTTTCCCTTTTGGTTTTGTGAGACTTTCTCAATGAAAGATATTCTTACTGATCATCTGTCTGACCTTTCATAGTCTCCTATCTGCTGAAGTTCTCTATCTTTTATTATGGTTGATGAAGACTTGACAACTCTTAAAGTTAATTAAGTCAGTCTACATGTGATCAGCAGTGAGGCAGGAGACATGGGACTCGTTGTTTCCGCGACACAACTAATTAGGATGCTATGGTGGACGACCCCAGCCAGATTGGTAAGGAGATGATTTAAAATTTGAGATATCTCAATTAGTCATCTGAAAATATTATTTCATTTTGATAATTCATGTGACAATATTCAACACTACTTCGAACAATAATTATTTCTTACATATGCATGTGTATCTCCAACAAGTAAAATCATTGTTTGTTCTGGATCTGAACGCTATGCATGAACAGTCAAAAGTAATATCTTCCAGTGAACAGAATCAGTCCAGAGAGATATATACGAAGTTGTACTGAGCAATCCCTGTTTGACTCATCTTCCTTATCTCTTCACTCAAAGCAAATTATTACATAGAGTTTTTAAAGTTTGAAAGTTAATCCTGACTGGCTGGCAAAAGCCTCCCATCTTATCATGCCATGTCTGTCTGAGACAAGATTAAATGTGCTCCAACATAATGAGTACAGGATAGTTGACTGCCAACAACTCATTCTAACCCACTACATGCATCAACTTCACCTCTGAAGAACATATTTTATTTAATCATGGTTAAAAGCACTAGTTTATTAAGTATTGAAAAGAAGCCCCATACAAATGATATTTGATTAAAACTCCTACTTGAAAACTATGAATATTTATTTATTCATGGGTAAAAGCAATAGTTCATTTATCATCATTTACATAGTGAATAAATGTAACATGGTTATATTTTGAATCATATTATCTACAATGGTATAAATTCTTGAACTTTTTCAGGACAAGTCCTTTGTAGGATTTGACCCATCCTTCTTGTAAAGGAGCCTGAAATAAGGCCATTTTAGAGTTCATCTAATATGTAGTCTTGCAAATATATAACAATTTATTTCCACAAGTAAAATCATTAGGTTATTAAATTTTGTTAAGGAACCCAAAGTCACACTTTTTCAAGAGGATTTATAAGTTCAGATGAAACAATGAAAAAAGATTTTTCTTTAAATCAGTTTATAGTTTTGGATTTTTATCAACCAAAAGATTTGTGAAAATAACAAAATCATCTGATACACTCATAGTTTCTGATATAGCACATTTTCTGGAACTTTTCATGAATTTACAATAAAATAGTTTACTTTACATTAATTTATTGGTTTCCATTAAATAAAACACCAAAAATATAATTATCCACAGATTTTGCAGGTTAAATCATGAAATACCTCCAAATATAAATGCATGGCGTATGAATTAACCACACCCGACAAAAGTATTGTTTTCGCTTGGATGTCATAATATCTTGCATTTTGCATTCCATTATTAAAACATGTTATTCACCAACAAACACTGTACTGTTAGTTGTCATGTTTAGAGTTAATGCAGGTCATATGGTTTGCACAACTTGTTGCACTTGAAAAGGTTAATTATTCCAGGTATCTTAGTGCATAGTTCTGTTTCAATTATTTGGTCAGCAAAATGTTGAACAATTCAACCAGAATAATGTGACCCCATGAAAATATGTTCCATGAGGTCTGCACAACGATGAAAAGCATTTCTATTGGAGGAAAACTGATAAATGTGGTTGACATAATCACCCTATAAAAAGAAATAATAAAAGCTGAAATTTTAGTTTATGAAACACAGAACAAGTTAATATTGTGCATGCCATGGCTGACTAAGACTATGTTTTTGAAACACTACAATATATAGGAGAATTCATTAAATAGAAGCCTCAGGGTAACAGCGGTCCAGTTGGAGGACCAATGGCTTGTCTTCTTAATTCTCAAATAGTAATCTTGGAAATGAGCTAAGTTTTTTTTATCTTTTCCCATTTTTCTCATCTTAAACTGAGCATGCTACATCTTCATGAAATTGCTTTTGGTTTTAGTTTGTTTAAAGGTTTGGATGACAGACTACTGAATATGTCAAGAGGACATCATGTTTCAAGGGAAACTTAAGATTCAACTCACTGTAAGCCAGATTGCATACTGCAAGCTGAAGCAATAATGTAGATACTTAACAAAAATAGAGCCATGGGCTCTGTAGCTCATCAGGATTTCATTGATTTACTATCTAAAGTTGAATATTTAAGTTATTTAAGTTATTGTTTACAAGCAAAAGATAGGTTCTTAGATCATGACCACTGTGACCCCATTTGGGGTCCAGTGTCACATAATCTACAATTTAGAATCCCCATTGGCCAAGGAGTCTGCACACAACTTTTCAGTTCTCTAGACCTTTTGGAACTGGAGAAGAAGATAAAAGTAGGTTTTTAAGGCTGTGACCCCTGTGACCCCATTTGGGGTCACTTGGTCACGAAATCTACAATTAAGAATCCCCATTGGCCAAGGAGTCTGCACACAACTTTTCAGCTCTCTAGACCTTTTGGAACTGGAAAAGAAGATGAAAATAGGTTTTTAATGATGTGACTCCGGTGACCCCATTTGCGGTCACGGGGTCACGAAATCTACAATTTAGAATCCCCATTGGCCAAGGAGTCTGCACACAACTTTTCAGCTCTCTAGACCTTTTGGAACTCGAGAAGAAGATGAAAATAGGTTTTTAAGGATGTGACCCCTGTGACCCCATTTGGGGTCATGGGGTCACGAAATCTACAATTTAGAATCCCCATTGGCCAAGGAGTGTGCACACAACTTTTCAGCTCTCTAGACCTTTTGGAACTGAAGAAGAAGTTGAAAATAGGTTTTTAAGGATGTGACCCCTGTGACCCCATTTGGGGTCACGGGGTCACGAAATCTACAATTAAGAATCCCCATTGGCCAAGGAGTCTGCACACAACTTTTCAGCTCTCTAGACCTTTTGGAACTGGAAAAGAAGATGAAAATAGGTTTTTAAGGATGTGACCAGGGTGACCCCATTTGCGGTCACGGGGTCACGAAATCTACAATTTAAAATCCCCATTGGTCAAGGAGTCTGCACACAACTTTTCAGCTCTCTAGACCTTTTGGAACTGGAGAAGAAGATGAAAATAAGTTTTTAAGGATGTGACCCCGGTGACCCCATTTGGGGTCACAGGGTCACGAAATCTACAATTTAGAATCCCCATTGGCCAAGGAGTCTGCACACAACTTTTCAGCTCTCTAGACCTTTTGGAACTGGAGAAGAAGATGAAAATAAGTTTTTAAGGATGTGACCCCGGTGACCCCATTTGGGGTCACAGGGTCACGAAATCTACAATTTAGAATCCCCATTGGTCAAGGAGTCTGCACACAACTTTTCAGCTCTCTAGACCTTTTGGAACGCGAGAAGAAGATGAAAATAGGTTTTTAAGGATGTGACCCCTGTGACCCCATTTGGGGTCACTTGGTCACGAAATCTACAATTTAGAATCCCCATTTGCCAAGGAGTCTGTACACAACTTTTCAGCTCTCTAGACCTTTTGGAACTGGAGAAGAAGTTGAAAATAGGTTTTTAAGGATGTGACCCATGAAACCCCATTTGGGGTCATGGGGTCACGAAATCTACAATTTAGAATCCCCATTGGCCAAGGAGTCTGCACACAACTTTTCAGCTCTCTAGACCTTTTGGAACTGGAGAAGAAGATGAAAATAAGTTTTTAAGGATGTGACCCCGGTGACCCCATTTGGGGTCACAGGGTCACGAAATCTACAATTTAGAATCCCCATTGGCCAAGGAGTCTGCACACAACTTTTCAGCTCTCTAGACCTTTTGAAACTGGAGAAGAAGATGAAAATAAGTTTTTAAGGATGTGACCCCGGTGACCCCATTTGGGGTCACAGGGTCACGAAATCTACAATTTAGAATCCCCATTGGCCAAGGAGTCTGCACACAACTTTTCAGCTCTCTAGACCTTTTGGAACTGAAGAAGAAGTTGAAAATAGGTTTTTAAGGATGTGACCCCTGTGACCCCATTTTGGGTCACGGGGTCACGAAATCTACAATTAAGAATCCCCATTGGCCAAGGAGTCTGCACACAACTTTTCAGCTCTCTAGACCTTTTGGAACTGGAAAAGAAGATGAAAATAGGTTTTTAAGGATGTGACCCGGGTGACCCCATTTGCGGTCACGGGGTCACGAAATCTACAATTTAAAATCCCCATTGGTCAAGGAGTCTGCACACAACTTTTCAGCTCTCTAGACCTTTTGGAACTGGAGAAGAAGATGAAAATAAGTTTTTAAGGATGTGACCCCGGTGACCCCATTTGGGGTCACAGGGTCACGAAATCTACAATTTAGAATCCCCATTGGCCAAGGAGTCTGCACACAACTTTTCAGCTCTCTAGACCTTTTGGAACTGGAGAAGAAGATGAAAATAAGTTTTTAAGGATGTGACCCCGGTGACCCCATTTGGGGTCACAGGGTCACGAAATCTACAATTTAGAATCCCCATTGGTCAAGGAGTCTGCACACAACTTTTCAGCTCTCTAGACCTTTTGGAACGCGAGAAGAAGATGAAAATAGGTTTTTAAGGATGTGACCCCTGTGACCCCATTTGGGGTCATGGGGTCACGAAATCTACAATTTAGAATCCCCATTTGCCAAGGAGTCTGTACACAACTTTTCAGCTCTCTAGACCTTTTGGAACTGGAGAAGAAGTTGAAAATAGGTTTTTAAGGATGTCACCCATGAAACCCCATTTGGGGTCATGGGGTCACGAAATCTACAATTTAGAATCCCCATTGGCCAAGGAGTCTGCACACAACTTTTCAGCTCTCTAGACCTTTTGGAACTGGAGAAGAAGATGAAAATAAGTTTTTAAGGATGTGACCCCGGTGACCCCATTTGGGGTCACAGGGTCACGAAATCTACAATTTAGAATCCCCATTGGCCAAGGAGTCTGCACACAACTTTTCAGCTCTCTAGACCTTTTGAAACTGGAGAAGAAGATGAAAATAAGTTTTTAAGGATGTGACCCCGGTGACCCCATTTGGGGTCACAGGGTCAAGAAATCTACAATTTAGAATCCCCATTGGCCAAGGAGTCTGCACACAACTTTTCAGCTCTCTAGACCTTTTGGAACTAGAGAAGAAGATGAAAATAAGTTTTTAAGGATGTGACCCCGGTGACCCCATTTGGGGTCACAGGGTCACGGAATCTACAATTTAGAATCCCCACTGGCCAAGGAGTCTGCACACAACTTTTCAGCTCTCTAGACCTTTTGGAACTGGAGAAGAAGATGAAAATAAGTTTTTAAGGATGTGACCCCGGTGACCCCATTTGGGGTCACAGGGTCACGAAATCTACAATTTAGAATCCCCATTGGCCAAGGAGTCTGCACACAACTTTTCAGCTCTCTAGACCTTTTGGAACTGGAGAAGAAGTTGAAAATAGGTTTTTAAGGATGTGACCCATGAAACCCCATTTGGGGTCATGGGGTCACGAAATCTACAATTTAGAATCCCCATTGGCCAAGGAGTCTGCACACAACTTTTCAGCTCTCTAGACCTTTTGGAACTGGAGAAGAAGATGAAAATAAGTTTTTAAGGATGTGACCCCGGTGACCCCATTTGGGGTCACAGGGTCACGAAATCTACAATTTAGAATCCCCATTGGCCAAGGAGTCTGCACACAACTTTTCAGCTCTCTAGACCTTTTGGAACTAGAGAAGAAGATGAAAATAAGTTTTTAAGGATGTGACCCCGGTGACCCCATTTGGGGTCACAGGGTCACGGAATCTACAATTTAGAATCCCCACTGGCCAAGGAGTCTGCACACAACTTTTCAGCTCTCTAGACCTTTTGGAACTGGAGAAGAAGATGAAAATAGGTTTTTAAGGATGTGACCCCTGTGACCCCATTTGGGGTCATGGGGTCACGAAATCTACAATTTAGAATCCCCATTGGCCAAGGAGTCTGCACACAACTTTTCAGCTCTCTAGACCTTTTGGAACTGAAGAAGAAGATGAAAATAGGTTTTTAAGGATGTGACCCCTGTGACCCCATTTGGGGTCATGGGGTCATGAAATCTACAATTTAGAATCCCCATTGGCCAAGGAGTCTGCACATAAAATTTCAGCTCTGTGGAATCATTGGTTCTGGAGAAGAAGTCGAAAAAGCGAAAAGTTTACGGATGGACGGATGGACGGATGGACGGATGGACGGATGGACGGACGCCGGACACCATGCCATGCCATAAGCCCATCGGGCCTTTCAGGCCTGATGAGCTAAAAATGAAATGCACAAACTACATACGTACATGGAAATAAAGCTAACATTGATTGTCAAGGTACCATATGACCACCCACTTCACCAGTGATTGTCTAGGTACCATATGACCACCCACTTCACCAGTGATTGTCCAGGTACCATATGACCATCCACTTCACCAGTGATTGTCAAGGTACCATATGACCACCCACTTCACCAGTGATTGTCCAGGTACCATATGACCACCCACTTCACCATTGATTGTCCAGGTACCATATGACCACCCACTTCACCAGTGATTGTCCAGGTACCATATGACCATCCACTTCACCAGTGATTGTCAAGGTACCATATGACCACCCACTTCACCAGTGATTGTCCAGGTACCATATGACCACCCACTTCACCAGTGATTGTCCAGGTACCATATGACCACCCACTTCACCAGTGATTGTCCAGGTACCATATGACCATCCACTTCACCAGTGATTGTCAAGGTACCATTTGACCATCCACTTCACCAGTGATTGTCCAGGTACCATATGACCATCCACTTCACCAGTGATTGTCAAGGTACCATATGACCATCCACTTCACCAGTGATTGTCCAGGTACAATATGACAATCCACTTCACCAGTGATTGTCAAGGTACCATATGACCATCCACTTCACCAGTGATTGTAAAGGTACCATATGACCACCCACTTCACCAGTGATTGTCCAGGTACCATATGACCATCCACTTCACAAGTGATAGTCCAGGTAGAATATGACAATCCACTTCACCAGTGATTGTCAAGGTACCATATGACCATCCACTTCACCAGTGATTGTCCAGGTACCATATGACCATCCACTTCACCAGTGATTGTCCAGGTACAATATGACAATCCACTTCACCAGTGATTGTCCAGGTACAATATGACAATCCACTTCACAAGTGATTGTCCAGGTACAATATGACAATCCACTTCACCAGTGATTGTCCAGGTACCATATGACAATCCACTTCACCAGTGATTGTCCAGGAGTTGTTCCTGAAGGTCATAGATCAGAAGCACCATCGGTAAGAGGACATCTTGTGATTGAATTATCCGCTAATTCTAGTTGAATGTCTGGTGTCTATTTAAGACAAATTTCATCAGGATCGTGGCAGGAAGGAATGACACTAGAATAGTTAAGCACTGCTTAGTGGGTTATTTTCATCTTACAGAGTATTTAGCTTGGATGACTTTAGTTACAGGTTGCTAGGAGGTTACTGATATTTGAAGATCAAATGTAATTGAACGTATTCTTTATTCATTATATTTGCATCACATTTAAAGCTCAGGTACAATCAAACATTTTGTAATATCGAGTCCAAACTCTGTTGAATGTAATATGTGTCTCATTTGTAACACCGAACAAAATAAATGCATTAGAATTTTTTTATTGGTCAATCAAATATGAAGTTTTACTTTTAGTCATTTAATTTACATAAGAAACCCAAACTTTTCCATTAAGATTTAAGTGAATATACAAAGCATTGAAATGCATGAACGAAATGAAAAGTAAATTTGAATCATCTGAGAAAAGACCATTTGCACTATCAAAAACAAAGTGATCAATATGAACAAATACATACATATACAATGTTATGGCTCAATAAAAAATGCTTGGTCTTAATCATAGAAATGAGAAACAAGAGCCAGCCAGCCAGCCAGACAGATGGATGGACAGACAGAGCCAATGACTATAACCCCCTGCATTATATGTCAGGGATATAAAACTAATGATATACTGATAATTATTTCCATTCAAAAGATTGCTAAATTACACAATTGAAATCTGAACCCTCATTTAGGACCTATGAACCACAGATTGTTCAACATGTCTACCGGTATGTAACAAAAGGTGAAAGAAGAGACATGAACATGAGACTGACGAGTCTCTATTCCACAGCTCTCTGCCGTGTCTCTGATCCAGAACTCTACACTTACTTATCTAACCACACCACCCACATCTGATGTAAACAACACATGCACTTGCAGACAGCCAAACTTCTAACTCCTTCAATCTCTCAGTTTTTCATAGCAGAAGCTGTCTTTGTATTGTAAATTCTCCATTCTAATATAGAAACCATCTGGTATAACGTCCTCATTTCAACAAGTGACCCCTAAACCGGAAATCATAATGTTTTCCGCTGCATGTCAATTTACATTTTTCAATGTTGATTAACATCCACTGAAATAATTATTTGATTATAACCATATTATTGCAGGATATCTTTTTCCTTGTGATCAATTAGATATAAACATTAGGTCACTCAAAATAGACATGCTCAATTACAGTTCACAAATGTCAATCTCAAAACTGTATGTACCTTGTTAAAATTTGGCAAAAAATTAAAGCCAAAACTTTGACGCCTTAGTTTGAATCTATGCCAAACAAAACTTCACCTTTGCAGATGAAGTAGTTCTTGAGAAGAAATAAAAAATGTCAATGTGAATGGACAGTTAACAAAGGCCCATGTCATATGTCAATCTGGCCTCGTGTATCGGTCGGATGAGCTAGAATGTACTACTCAATAGGAAGATCATTTTCAGTTACAGTTGTTTAAGTTGATGCTAGCAATGAGTATCTGCTTGATGTAACACATAAACATCAAGTAGAATTTTCACCAAGTTTCAACCTGAGATAGTACAAGTATAGCACAATGCTTACAATGAGTATCAACTTGGTAAGTGTATGTAGGTAGAGTATACTCTGTGAGAGCCAACTTCACCACTACTCACCTTTAGTGTAGTACCATAGAATTGTATACCTCTTGACATTTACACCTGTCTTACCTGTGTAGGTTAACGAGAAAAAGCCAGGTGAAGATTCCAGTATTACCATCTGGGCTAATCCAACAGGGCATAATTCCTGATACCGGTTGTACAGTGAACCAGCTGGTAGGGAGGAATCAGTCCTCTCATCACCGAGCCAGACTGAGCCTCTCCATATACACACACGCTACACACGCGTGTAATCTGTTTAGGTTATGGACACTCCCACTGTGGCTAAAAGGCTTATTCTTCCTAATCTGAGCTGCAGCAACTCATGCGTGTAAGTTATGAATGGGTCAGGGGTATGATTGAACAGAGGACGTGCTGCATCCCCTCCCCCTTCAGTAGCCGTGCTGCATCCCCTCCCCCTTCAGTAGCCGTGCTGCATCCCCCTTCAGTAGCCGTGCTGCATCCCCTCCCCCTTCAGTAGCCGTGCTGCATCCCCTCCCCCTTCAGTAGCCGTGCTGCATCCCCCTTCAGTAGCCGTGCTGCATCCCCTCCCCCTTCAGTAGCCGTGCTGCATCCCCTCCCCCTTCAGTAGCCGTGCTGCATCCCCTCCCCCTTCAGTAGCCGTGCTGCATCCCCTC
Source organism: Gibbula magus (assembly GCA_936450465.1). Taxonomy (NCBI): domain Eukaryota; kingdom Metazoa; phylum Mollusca; class Gastropoda; order Trochida; family Trochidae; genus Gibbula; species Gibbula magus. The sequence goes on along the minus strand of OW388289.1, from coordinate 103,353,120 downwards.
CCCCTTCAGTAGCCGTGCTGCATCCCCCTTCAGTAGCCGTGCTGCATCCCCTCCCCCTTCAGTAGCCGTGCTGCATCCCCTCCCCCTTCAGTAGCCGTGCTGCATCCCCCTTCAGTAGCCGTGCTGCATCCCCTCCCCCTTCAGTAGCCGTGCTGCATCCCCTCCCCCTTCAGTAGCCGTGCTGCATCCCCTCCCCCTTCAGTAGCCGTGCTGCATCCCCTCCCCCTTCAGTAGCCGTGCTGCATCCCCTCCCCCTTCAGTAGCCGTGCTGCACCCCTCCCCCTTCAGTAGCCGTGCTGCATCCCCTCCCCCTTCAGTAGCCGTGCTGCATCCCCTCCCCCTTCAGTAGCCGTGCTGCATCCCCTCCCCCTTCAGTAGCCGTGCTGCATCCCCTCCCCCTTCAGTAGCCGTGCTGCATCCCCTCCCCCTTCAGTAGCCGTGCTGCATCCCCTCCCCCTTCAGTAGCCGTGCTGCATCCCCTCCCCCTTCAGTAGCCGTGCTGCATCCCCCTTCAGTAGTGCCAGCAATCAGGTAGCGGAGAGATGCTGTCATAACAGACTCTCCTTACGCAAGCAAGCGTTAACATCGCTAAATAGCAACAGCGCTCGGTCACACGTAGTGACGGTTTGTTGATGCTCGATTACCCCTCATCTCCAGCATCTCATAGTCCTTTCATGGACAATTTTTAAATCTTGAATAAAATATTTTTAATAGTATAATGTTTCTCGTTGGTTATCATATTACATAAATTTCATGACATCAAAAAGTAATACATAGCCATTTTCATGATATTAAAACATGTTTTTAAAAAAAAGTAAATATGTTATTACTTGTATGATGGTTCTCAAGCTGCAAACATTTTCCTTTGTGGTGAGAAGGATCCGTTTGACGTAAATATACATTAAAAAAAAACACTTCCCACATATGAAATTACCATTTTGATAAGATCAAAGAATGGAATAGAAATGACAAAATAATCCATGTCATTTAGAAAATGAAAAATCATTTCTCAAAAATAAGTCTGATGAAGGGGAGCACCCGCTCCCTGAAACGTTCCTTGAAGATGTCGCCCTTTTGTCTTTTATATGTTTGGCGGCTACACCTACCCCTCTCTCAAAAATAAATCAAACTATTTATTGAAGATTGACATCATATATATGGTGTTCTTATAAATGAAAGGTTAAAGGCTGAACATTCTTTTTTCACTCCACCTCCATGCTTTAGCAAGTTATATATATATATGTGAAATAATGAGTAAGTGATCATCAATTCACACGACAAGTCTAGCACACAGCAATTTAAATATGGAGTTGTCCTTTTAAGAGTCTGAATCCAACATGGGACACTAGGAGTAGTGCAATTCTCTCTGAATAGATTTACACTGAAATTTCACTTTCGATTGATTATTATGAAATGAAACATGAAGACCTGAACAATACAGTGTCTCCTTAAACTGAAGTAATCTAGACTTACCATAGTTTACTAGATTTAAGAGTGTTTCTGTAAGTATTTTTATTTAGGGTCTGACTGACACATTATGCTGGGTCTTACCATTGTTGTTTAATACTATGTTGATGCTCATCCAAGGGGGGCACGACACCAACATTCTCTCTTCTTAAATGTACAAACAATTATTTATCCCACTCCCAAAAACCATTGTTCATCATAAGGTTCCGGTTTACATCTGTCTACAGACAATTTTTAAATGCATTTTAGGAGAAAGGGGCACTTACCTACTTACATCAGATATTTGCTTTGTAAAATCACATTATTCTTGTAAAACATTTTGAATAGCAGAGATCGTTTTAAAAAAATGTGTTTTCATAAAAATTTAAATTTAAATATGCTAACAGGATTTGTTGAACTATGGCATTCAATTTGTTAGAAATATGTCAGGAATCAGAGGCGGGTAGCATGACAAAGTAAGGAAGATGATATTACAAGCTCTCACTAAAGCCCTAAGCTGACGTGGCTAGTGTTACAGCATACCTTCACTGTCCGTGACACCAGGGGCTGATGTGCTCAACGTTTCATAACAATTTACCTAACCGGGTGGGAAGAGTTACTTTGTTACATGCTGTCCGTGTGATGGCCGACAGACAGCTCCTGTGCAGGGTGTGGACCCTATCCTCACATACCTTGTGTGCATAACAATTGACCCTTGACTCAATCTTCAAAAATTCACACTGAAACCACAGGATAACATATCCTGTATCTGCATTATCATATTTTGTTGAATAAGAAGAGACGAAGGTTTACTAAATCATAAATTTAGGGCACAACTGTGAATATAAATGATAAAATCACACTTTACTTATATAAAGAATTGAAAAAAAAGCATTTTCTTATTGAAATAAATAATTGATATCATAATATATTTAAAACACTGACGTTGATGAATATCATCAACAGTTATTTCAATGATCAAGGATATTTTCGAACTCGACAACTTTTCATTTTAAACTGAGAAACAGCATCAAGAAAGGTCAATATCGCGGTAAACTGTTTTCAATACTTCTATGACTTCCAAACACAGAAGATCACTCTAACAGATGTCGTATACAGACAGCGGCGACACTGCCGTCCAAGAACATGCATGATCAAGGGTATTAGCTGCAACAAGTCTATGTCAGGATCTGTCAACAGTCTACATCATGTCCACTTGCAAGGGACACACTCTTTTGATGTTTGACTTGAAAGCAGATTTGTGTTAGTGGGAAGAGAGAAGGACATTCCTTACCATGGTGTGACCACTTCATACAGATATCAGGTGTACCATTACCTGTGTAACTGTCAACAGGGAATACCTCATGTTTCTTTATATTCCTACAGTGTCAATCAAGGCTCTAAGGAGCCCAGGTGTCCTACCGGTATGTATCATATAGCTGCTGCTCTGATGTTGGCTAGGTTCATACAGGGAGAGAGGAGTTGGGGAACTCATATATACATGATCATACATTTACTAGTGACCTACAAGGTTTAAAACAATAATTTTAGACAGATGTAAGTTCATTATATATTGCTTTACGATGTGTACAGTGTCTTTCCAGTTCTCTGATGCAGTTAGGTTTACACAAGGAGAGAGGGGTAGGGTCAATTCAAGTTATATGACCTTACATTTACTATTACCCTACAATTTTTTGTTTTTAAAAATGTTAAATATATTCCCTTTTTTTAATCATACAGTGTCTATATAAGTTCCCAGATCCTGGACTGGGTTCTAGTTGGAGCAGTGAACTTTTACTTCTTTTATTGCTTTTACAACTTCCCAAGAGAGTTCAACCAAACTTAATCTGAAACACTGATGTACCAGTGCACACTGAAGAATATCACTCATCAGTAGAGAGTTTAACTTGTTCTGTACTTGCCATTATATTCAGAGAACTAGCTGCCATCTGTAAAATCATTTCTTTGAAACAAAAAACTCATTCAGCTAAATCACGACAATTTTTTTTTTATCACATCCTGACATGAAGATACAATCAATTGAAGATAGTTTGTCATTACTAGATACGTCTTTAGTTTCAATTTTCAATCCAAATGCCTTTTACAATTTATCGTAAACAAAGAAGAATGCTAATGAAATAGACATTTAAAGAAACTTTCTTTGTCCATAAAGCATCATTTATCTTGATATATGATATTTGATCAACATCACGCTGACTACAAGAGTTTCCAGTGGATCCAGCACAGGGTTGGTATCTGGTCATTGTTCATTGTATGGAAACATTGTTTGGAGGACAGACTCCAGGCAAAGCTGTATCCCATGACTGATGGGCTACAATTAATTGTATCAAACTGTATCCTTCTAAGGTTGATGTAGATCATATTTCATTAAACTGCCTCAACCATAATTACATGAAATAGACCCAATGACAATAAAAACCCAATTGCCCATTTCAAATGAAATTTCACAGAGGGTCATTTTTCTATTGGTAATTTGAAGACCAAAAAAAAAAAAGACATTTGGGTGGCTTTGAATGGATGTGTGCCTATGGAAGCTGTTTCCTCTTCAATTAGACATAATGAAGGATATTTGAAGTGGTGTAGAGTTACAGAACAGCGCATTTAAGGGAAAAACATATTTTTGTCTTCAATTATTCTTCATTTAAGCAGTAGAAGTAATGTTTATTTTCTTTTTTGTATATTATCAAACAAATCAGTTGATTCAATACAATTCAAAAGTTTGTCAGATCAAGAATAAAGAGAACAGCTTTTAGAGATGTAATGAATCATCACCAAACATAAAATTATAATATGCTTGTCAAGGTCTACATAGGATTTCAGCATTCTTGTGCTTTTCATTCAGAAGATATTTAAAAAACAGATGTTATAAAGTGATCCCTGATGATAATTGCATTTTGACTCAATTCCGTATATTCTCATACAGTCTAAAATCACATCCACTGATGACATTTATTTTCCATGTTTTATAATTACAAAGATGTTAGTCTGTAGATTTGAAGTTTCTATGTTCATTAGTGGTTCAGGAAAAACACCAGCCATGCCCATATTTGAGGGGTTTCAGGTCCAATGTACAAACTTTGATTCATCTGATGCAGGGTACTTCCCACATAACATTTTAGCTTTGGGGTGCAGCAGTTCTGGAGCAAAAGTTTAAATTGTTATGGAAGACAGACAACGGCCAAGGGTAAATGGACGACAGACAGTGGACAACCCATGCCATAAGCCAATCTGCTTTATAGGCCTAACCTCCCATTAACATTTCTATCAGACAGAAAAGAACTTTGGAATTTATTCAAAATAAATGAATGGTGTGAATTTTTCTAACAGTTTAAATACAGACATGTCACGGACCATTTAATCTCTCCTTTCAAACTGTCCTCTCAAATAGACATTAGTTGTGCGAAAGTTAAATAGTAATTCTCTGTCAGCCGTCTATATCACATATTATTAACAGCTTTTTTAGATATGAATTCAATTCAAAAGTTGTTAGTGATGAATATGGGAATAAACATTTAAACAAAATAATTTTAAAAATCTGTTAAGAAATAGTCCACAGAGAATATTGATAGATGACAGACTGTGTGTAAAATATGAAATCACCTATGTATATACCAAGGAGAGGGTATTCTAAGTTGGAGAACTTGTTCTTAATCCTTTTCATAATGAATAAAATATGTTTAAACCAAGAGAACACTAGCGGATCCGGGGGGGGGGTCCGGGAAAAATTGTGGACCCCCCCCCTTTCAAAATTCCTGGATCCGCCACTGCAAGAGAATATTGTTGATACAAAGACTTATGCTTCAAGCATCTAACATACGTAAATATAACAATGTTATATACCTAGTTGACTATCTAAATGAGTGTCTTTCTAATGCATTCAGCTTTGGGAGCTGTGCCACTTTACATCTATCACAGGGGTACTGAATATAACAGTAGTCAATACTGGTGATTGGTGTCTGGCTCTGAGGGTGTGGGTTCAATTTGACTTGTCCCTAAAAGAGTACATAATTTGTATTGATGCATACGGCGTGATCCCAAATTTAACATTGTTACGTTTGTTCACCTATTCTTATGGCATGTATTTCTATGTAAATTGTTTCTAACATTTCTTATCAGTTTAATAAGACAACAATTAAGTTTCCAATAAATTGTCATTGGATATTGGATATTTCTCTAATCAAATGAATGGACAATAAGGGTTAGTATACTAGTGCAACTATAAAAATCTGAGTAAAGACTTTCATTTGGAAAGACTATAAGTTCTTAAAGGCAGACTGCGTCGAGGATAAAAATGAGATCACTTTTATCTACCTATGGTGATTGACGTGTCTGCTAACGAGTCACAGACCCCAAATGTCAGACAATTGAAGTAATTGGTAATAAAGATTACTGCATGTAAACAGTGAAACGAACCACAACTCATAAGCAGACACGCTAATCACCAAAGAAAGATAAAAGTGATCTCATTTTTATCCTGGACACAGTGCCCCTTTAAGGTTTGGCTACAAATCAATCAAGTTAAAGACAACCCACAATAATGCATCCAATGAAAACACTATAATATATTCAGTTTAAAATCTTGCTCTACTTCAGTTGTGATATTAAATCCTGAAGGTAAAGTTAAATCCATCCAGCAACCAGGATACAGCAATCCCTCCTCACCTTGCTCCAGTACACACATGTATTGAGCATACATATAAACTACACAGTCATTTCCTTGTGTGTCTATCGGCCTCTACACATTTCCCCTCATTTTCCACTAAACTCAATTTGTAAGAAATGCTTCCCATTACCAGCAGTGAAGACCTAATCTCAACTAAAGGCAATCATAAAAGAAAATCTTCAGGAAAATGTTAATATTTCTATTTCTTTCATTACTATTTTACTTTCCTTGTATAATGATGTGAAACTGTTAGTTTTTCAGTTTCCATTAATGATCTATGAAGAGTGAGGAAAATCAAATGATTTTTCATAAAACATATTGATTACAAGAGTTGATATGAGTCATTTTAAAAAGGAAATAGTACAAATTACATATTGACATAGAGGTAGATGCATTTCAGTCACATACATCCCTGTCATAAGTGTAGACATGCAGATGCACCACAGAGAGACACTCAGCACATAAAGATTTATTATGTAAGGGAAATGATAAAAGATTATTATTTGAGAAAGTAATGAACACTAGAAACAGATCATTATTCCTATGAGAAATGTGTTAAAATGTCATCACTGGATTCAAATCAACATACTTATTAGATCAAATTTTAAAAAAAAGAGTATAATATTTGTATAGATATACAAATGACATTCTCTTTGATAAATGGTATCTGACTATTCAGATTTTATTACACATTGAGATGAACTTATGAAATTTGATTAATTAAGTCTCAAGCATTCTTCGCCATTTCTCACAGAAAGCTCGTCAACAGATTAGCTAAAGCAGCAAATAGTATGGAATAATCAACAGGTAAATGGGCCTACCTGTAGGTAAACTAGCTCACCTGTAAGGAGACTTGCACCTGGACTGTTCACTATACAAGATACAGGTAACACACCGCTGTACAAGTATGTGTAGAGTCAATCTTCACTCAAATCAACACATCTTCAAATTAATGCCATACAAGCACTGTCAACTTTATACTATTAAAGAAACTTTTAACTCATGCTGTAGAGAAAGTTACGTGGATACTAGAGAGAGCCCGAGCTCCACACAGCACATGGCACACTGTTCTATGCGCTGTATCGTCCCCACGTTTAGTGGTTGTATAGTCACAGCTCTAACTGGCAGCATGTAATCTCGATAGCAGGGTCAACACCGGAATCTGTCAAGCATGCGGTGTTGTTGCCTCGTGTGTTCACTACACCTCCAGATAATCCACCTGTAATCATACGCGCTTTATCATGGGCTCATTAGATGCTATCAGGAAATCAATCTGTTGACATGTTGGTGAATAGGTGTCAACATGTTCTACCTACATAAAAAAGGAATTCATAGACAGAAGATGGCTAGAATTAAAACTGCTTTAGTTTCTCAACTCTTCTGCGTAATGTTTGTTTTACTTTGGCGTCATCAATATGCAAGTAGTTTAATAATTAATGAGTAAATAAACTGATTACATACATACAGTGATTAAAATTGCAATTCAGAATTCATTAGACTTCAGTGTATGAACTTTTTTTTTTACAAATACTTCAAGCAAATATTTCTATATCAGTGCAAAGCAAAATAAGTGAATATGTATGAACAGAATAAACTGTCCCTGTCATTTCTTAGGATAAAGTTTAGATTCAACCTGCCTGACATGTCACATCAGTACAGACACATAGCCTGTGCATGTACACTAGCTCTGCTTATATTCTGGATACCGTAAATCCTTAATTAGCCGCTAGGCTTCTATTTTTCTCAAACTGCCTACACCATAGGAGTCTATTAAAGGCAGGCTTCTATTTTGCAATAAGGCTTGTAGAGACAGACGACTACATTAGGCAGCAATTTACCCTTCGTTAATTAAGGCAGGCATTTAATTGTTTTCAGAAAACTATGTGCAAGGGCGTCTATTCGAGGCAGGCGTCTAATTAAGGAATTACGGTAGTTTACACCAATGATCTAAAACACTTCATTATAACACCACTCTGAAATTTCAGTAAAGCCAGTTTGCAGAGATTAAGTGTCCAAGAAATACTTCCTGGAGCAGTATGCATATCACTCTGCATCGACACATTACATCAGGAAGACAAACTTTAATGACATTCATATGTTTAATATTCATATGTTAACTTTGAACTCTGTCTTTGTTGCGCAATGAGAAATAGCTTAGTAGTTACATAAGCTGCATTACAAGATAAATTTTATTTATTTATTCTGTTTCTTGTGTCTGTACTTTAAGTATTGTGTTTGCACTGGTGAGGCATTATTTATGAAAGCAAAGCTTTTCTTGCTTACCAAACCAGATTCTTTACTGATTCAGAATGAAAACATGTTTAACCAAAACATGGACCAAAAAGTAACCTCAAAATATTTGTATAAAACTTTCAATCATTGTCTTGTGAAAAGAAGTAAACTTGTCTGTATACATCAGAAATACCTTCAAAAGATATTACACTAATCTTTTGACCCAGTTGTACACATTGTCACCCAATTTCCTCTTCCCATTGAAATCACTTAGCAACAAGTCATACTGAAGAGGGTCTTTAGATTCATACCTTAATAAATGTCTCTTACGTTTACTCTATTTCACATCTAATCTCTCAGTAAACATATAAACTGAAATTATTTATCACAATTTCTACTTCACCGAGTCTTGACGCTGTTGACCATTGTCCCAGAAGTAAGATAAGGTCTCTCTGGGTAAGGCATAGATCTATAAATTAGAAATTAGATTTAGCAATCATAACCAATTTTCAATTATTATTCATAATTAACCTTTTATTTGACAATATAAATACCGTTATTAGAAATAAACCGGGAATTAATTCATACTATATATTCATTTTTAATAGAATGTTATTTATGGAGGAATAAAATAATGCTTTCAATAAATATATAGTATGCTGTTTCAAATAAGATATGTGAGTGTTTGATTAAAACGATGTTCACTCTCCATGCAGATTAAAGTTAACTTGAATTTTATAATTTGTCTAAATGTCTTTTTAAAATGTGAAAACAAAAACTAAAGTCATGATAACCTCTCTGATTATTCCCTTTGATACGTGAATCCTGAAAATTTGCCTGAAAATCTTAGCACTAATTAAGCTCGATAATTAAACAGAATGAAAATGGTACATTGATTAATTCTGGCATGATACAAAATTTTAATAATGGAAGCCCTTGAGTAAAATTCTCAAAGAGAAAAAAGAAAGAAGATATCATTTACTTTGGACATGAGTAAAAATTGACGATTTCAAAGTAACAGCAAAAGTGATATTTGTTGTTATGCCCAATGCTGTAGTTAGACCTAACTAGCTACAAGCTCAAGTATGTGAAGCTTGTATAGTTTGTTCAGCTGGACTATGAGAGATGCTGACGCTGCACTTCTACTTGTGTTTCATGGGGACAGAACAGTAGAACGACTCGTATAGTGTGTGTTAGTCTAACACTTAGACTGTAAAAAAAAAAAAAAAAAAAAAAAAATTGAAAAGGAGACTTTTTTTTATTATTTCCGACACCCATTCTCTTCCCACAGAGTTTATTAAAATTCCATTTCTTACAGTCTCCTTTTCAATATTTAACAAAATGGTGATATTTTCAGAATAAATACTTTTTTCATAGTCTGAGTGTAAGACTAAGTGTGTGTCACTCACAACATACATGACATGGTAACTATAAGAGGACTGATGCCCGTGCCTTCTAATGATCACTTTATTAGTTTATAATTTCATATTTTCACACCCCAATATGAGTTTTTTTTTACCAATTTGACAAATTATCCAGGATTGAAAGTATCCTATACATAAATTTATTATTAAATTAATTGCTACATTTCCACCTGAACTATTGCAAGCACCTAAAGAATGGTCCAACTAAGCGAAGCTATTCTAGTAAGCCCAGCTGGTCTAAGTTCCCAGGTAACAGGTAACACTACCCTCATTAGGAGGACAGGTAGGTGGACTTTACCGAGTGTCTGTCCCTCACAATATACCTGGCAGGTGATAAGAGGAGAAGTGTTTGTTCCTGTTCTCCGTGTCAATCACCATATTAATACAGCATTAAACTAACCAGGAGAGTTTTAGTATCCTTCACAATCCAACGTATCCTGTGTCAACATCGTCAAGATACATTACTATTCATGACAGGAAAGCTTCTTAGTTGTAAATTGTTGCTCCGTATATGTCAATGTTATATCAATCATTGCCACGCTGACCCAACATTTGATGTTCAAAGCTTACAATTTGAATCATATGACAATATTTGGTGTGTATCTTATGAAGATAATTTAAAATACTATCTTCCTTCATTCAATAAAAAGTTTACCATTTGAACAATCTGGCAATATTTGATGTTGATCTTATTAAGTAAAATATTACCAATCTCAGTTAAATCCGATTGAACGCAACACACGTACCTTAAGCATTTCTGATCTGAGTACTGCACCATAATGGTAATGTCAGGTGACCTTTTACTCCAGCCAATCAGTGACGAGGCTAGAAAGCTATCAAACCAACTTGAGTCAACATATATGAAACACCACATTTAATGTTATATCTGAGAAGGCCTCTGATTGGCTAAATCAATTCAAGGTGAAGATCTACAAATGAGGCATTAGTATTTTGTTCAATCTGATTTAAATGAGATTGAACTTTTTTATTCATCCTTCAGCAGCTGCTACAAATTATCTTCAGAATTTACAATTTGAGCCATCTGGCAATATTTGATGTTTATCTTACCAGGATGATTTAAAAAAAAAGGTTACATTTTTAAATCTAAAAATAATTACGAATGTTTAATGCATCATATGAGAGTATACTGCTATTGCTGATGTTCAAATGTTTACATTACAAGCCATTCGACAACATATTTTACATGACTATGATCATCTAAAATCCAACAATAATTTCCATTTCCAAGATATTAAGAGAGTGAGTCAAGAAGTTGTCATCGATATACTTTGTTGTTCTTATTTGACTCCAATTTTCTAAAATGCCACTCAAAGAAATAATTTCCATTACATATGTCAGAAATGAAACAACATACCGGTACCACAATATTTTTAAATGCCTTTAACTATGAAATGAGAATACTGACAACTCAATTGATAATTCATACAATGTTTTAACTGTTCGGTAAAGTATTGCTAAATGTTTAAAAAATATTCAAAAGTCGTTTGTACACAGGTAGAAGACAGGTGAGGTTTTAAGCCCCAGGTGAAGTGAAATGTTGATCCAGTCAGTGTATCTCACACAATCAGCAGTAACACAACACCAGGTGAGATCAAGAGATGAACAACAGCTACTAGGGTCCTGGTGACCACACCCAGATGTGTGTCCTAACTTGGTGCTCTTCAATCTTCAGATTTAACTGATAACAACTTCAAGGTCCTTTCCAAGGTCAAAATTATTCAAGATTATTTCAAACTGAAAATTATCATGCATGATATGAAAACATGTCTTTTTGTTTCTATCACTCTTGCCAAATTTTACTCATTGTGAAAATTGTACAGGCATTATTTACTTTAAGGTCATAATATCCTATAAGCAGGATAAACAAATTAAAGAATCAGCCCTTGGGAAGAAGAAACTTACTGGAAGAAATCTCGTAGACTCAAATTGAAACTATTTACACACAGTATTATAATCCCAACCCATTCAATTACTGGTAACATCTATCATGATTATATTTTGTATGATTCCAACATCAAAAACCTACTTTGAAAACTCAATTATCAAAGCTGCCATGTGATATGTAACATCATAAGGTTTAAAAGTATGATTCAATTTTAATTCTTAACCATTCAAACCAAACCTTCCTTCCAAGTGTACATGTGAATTGGCTAGATAGAGAGACTCTACCTGCAATCTTATTGGATAGCATGCAGCTGGCAGGGCAATATACAGCATTTGGATAAGATGGGTTCAAGATTTGAGTTTTTCATTGAAGTAATTTCTAATATCTGATCTGAACAATTTGGGAAAACCTTGTTCAAGAGATTTTGTTTATTATCTTTAACTCACTTTTAATGTCTGATATGATGGCTGGTGATGGAAGTACATTTACAAGAAGAGACTTCATTGGCTGAATTTAGTTTAAATACAAACCTAATTGTAAATCACATAAATATCCTCTTTGATTAAGGAAGTTTAGAAAGCAGTGCTTGTGGATAACCATCATGTTTCAAGAACACTATATATATCTAGTTGTGTAGCCAAACTTATTTCCTGTTCATCAAACTATCCCCATCTTCATGGTTTTAAGAAAAGAAGTTCATTTCTAATATCAATAACACCCTCAGCTCAACATAAATTCACTTCTGAATGGGGCGAGATTTGGAGAAGTACTTTCAGAGCACTGTAAGGTTAATATCTGTTTCCAAGGAGTCACAATATGGACGTCACCCTTACTCTTACTAACTTTATATTTATATTTAATATCAGGCTCATATTAATGAGATGAGGTGAGAGCCAAGCTTGAAGCCGTCTTTAAGAAGTTGGTGTACCTCATTAAGTGTGTAAGGAGATAGTCTACACCTCGTTGTGAGGGCAGGTACACTGTGGAGGACACTGAGGTGTTGTGAACACCCGACATTAATCTTCTCCTAACACATTCTCATTGACAGCAGTTTTGCATTTCAGATCAGAGGCTAGTTAGATGTGATGCTGCTGATATCCTACCATTGTGTGTGCAACCAGACCAACAGAAGTATTAGCATATACAGTGCTTTAGTGGACAGACTGTGTCATTTTACATAATTAACATCCCTAACTCATCCCAGCTAACTGGAATAAACTGGAGATACAGAGAAAGTGAGTCAAGATTTCATAATAGAATTAAAGAGCATAAAAGAAACAAAGCATTCAGGTAAATTAAAATTCCTAACTAATCCAGACTGACAAGTGTCTCTAAGAAATAGTGAACTCCAGGAGGATGAATCTTTAGAATAAAAGATGAATTTTTTTTTTTTTAAAAGGAATCCAAAATAAAAGAAAAATGGAATATAAAAGCTGCTTTTAATGCTACATAATATAAATAACTTATTATAATTAATTCTAAATTAAGAGATGTGTTAATACATATTGTAAGTATTTGTATTCTTCGGTATTTTAAAAATAACATGAAATAAGTAAATTGGGAAACAAAAATCACAGCAGCATATTAATATATTCATAATTATGGCTCATGAAAAGCATATGATGATGTAGAGCTGTTTTGTAATTACTCAAGTTGCATGAATGAGCTGATCATAATGAGCCTGAAAATGTCACCCAAACAATCTCAGAAAACATGATATTTACTGGCAGCACTTGTTAGTCTACTAATAGTACATGGTCATCAATAAACAAACATAACAAATGGCAGGAGGTGTTGTTATGAAACATTATCTCACTTGATATTCATAAGTGCTTGGGGATGTAAATATCATGTATAAACCACAAGTGTTAGTGTTGAAGTGTGTCTATATCACTTGCATATTTCCTGTTATATGATATATAGATGACAGAAAGTTAGAGAAGCAATCAAGCTGAGTGACCTCTCTTGTAAATGATGTGGACATTACTGAGGGCCTGGCTCTAGTAGTTGGTTGTCTTTATTCATATGAATGTACGTACTGTAGACATTAGTGGTTCTTCAACCTATGGTTGTTGATGAGGGTCTGAAGTCAACATATCCATATACTTGAATATTAGTCATAGATGGTAGTTTATAACATTGTCTGATGTGCATTTCAGGTGTTAAGTCCTTACTTGTTTCTCTCAGTATATTGAATCATATACTTCGAAGGAGATCACAATGGCGTTTTCTTTATTCAAATCTAGTAATCATTCCTTTAATTAGCAGTAGGGAAAGCAGTAATGGTATTTTAGAACTTCTCTTAGTCTGCCATCCAGATCCTAGAACAAAAATGGAGCCTTCTTTAGTCTAAAAATTGTTGGCCAGTCTAGTTGCCTCATCTCTGAAATTAAGGATTGTTCAGCTCTTCTGTTCATTTTATTTCATATCAAATATTAAAAAGTAAAATAACAGTTTAAAAAAGTATTTTTTTCAGGAACTATATGATAGTCTAAACTTGTCTCTAAAAGAATTCATCCTTTTCACATTACTGTTGAATAGTGTTTGGTTTTTAAAGTCTTTGAAATGTATCAGTATCTACTTCTCAAATTTAATCACAAAGCAACATTTAAAAGGCTATAATTAGTAATGGTTCAAACTGCATGTGTACATGTGTACATGTCTACTGCTACTCCAATGACTGAATGTGACAAACTACACATGAGACGTACAGCAGATGTCAAGGATACAACTGTATCTGGTACAGAGCGGGGCAGAGCATCGGTGTACTGATAAGAGATCCAACACATGTCCTCTCAGACTCGCTCTCAGTCTCTGAAATGCTTTCCTTAAAGAATGAATAACATTTACGATACAGATTTCCAACAAATATGATTTTGTATATATCTGGCCAAAGTCTAGACTGGCCCACTTCTTACCTGTTATAGATATAGAGTGAGAGAATGGTATATAATAATTTAAAGGGAGAGGAAGGAGGTCTACTGCAACATTATCAAATCTATAGCGGGCTAATTGTCTGACACACTAACACATATTGCATGTGGCCACATCACAGGACACCTACGTTACATGCTTGTTGATAAACACTGACATGGATTGCACATGGCCTAAAAGTTAAACCTCTTGAGTCAAAATACATAAGACTTGTATTAACACATTTGAAATGTGCTGTACATGGTCTTTGATCTCAGGTCAAAAGAGGGAATAAGGTGTGAGTAATGATGTACATAATAGTAATTTGTAATCTTAGTGTCATATTACCACCATTGTTTCTTACTACTAGAAGGGTATCTTTTTAAGATTTATTACCCTAAAGAATCCATATTGTTATGAAGGTTTCAGCATAAAACAATAAAATGGTTGCATTTATACGATTAATATCAGTGTATGACAAAAGAGAAATTTTGTCAAGTTGAATGTCATAATTTATGTAAAACTTCAAAATATTACACGGCCAAAGCAAAAGTTACCAGACTATGTACTATTGAATGAGCCTTGGTATATTTCATACACTGTTCATATTCTCTCTTATCAATGAATGAACATTTATCATTTAAATGGTTATAATAACACAAGCCAAAACACAGAACTTTCAAGCTCTCAATGTAAGGAAGTTCATGTTTTCATTGCATGTTGAAATCTCAGAAACAAAGCATGTAGAGACTGGGACCTAGAGGGCAGTAAAACAAGCTGGTGTCAGATACTGGGTAAAGATATACAGGAGATTTAGTCTCCTCCTGTTATACTGTGATGATAGGAACTCTACAACCTTCTTATATCACCTGTTTGATCTAGATTTTAAGCTTATCTTATTATTGAATCAGACTTTAACCCTTTGATTCTTACAAATGATATCATAATTAATCAGCACCATGTTAGAGCATCCTCTGTGAATGTTGACTTCTTTAGTGCAATAAATTCATCATTTTTGTACCTTTATCTTCCTATTATTTTATTGCATACACTCAATTCTCTGCAAGTAGACCAACAGCAACATTACAGAGAATCAAATACCAGTTTAAATATGTGTCACTTGAATACCTGCAGAATGGAATCAAGATCAAGTTTACAAATTCTTTTCTTTCATCTCTTAAAGGTTCCCATCAAGTCTTTAGCTAATTCTAAAATCAGAGAATAAAAGTCCTTTCTCCCTCTTTTCTCTGAAAAAATCAAACAGTTGACTCTGACAAGTGAATTAGCAAAAGAGTGATAGAAGACAGCTTAGTCTGACTTGTACAATCACATCAAAAGAGAGGAAGTCTTTGAAACACCAAGAACCAGTTTTTATATGATCTGACAAGCTTTGATTCAAGAACTCTTCTGCATAGTCAACTCCTGTTAGCTCAGCCTACAGAGATTTAACTTCTTACATGACACGTTTACCACACAGCTTCTTATCATAGTCACATCAGTTTGTGTAGTCTTTTATCTATCAACTTTTTTTCTGTATAAAGTACATGTGTAAGTTTTATCTTCAAAATCACCCTTAGCCTGCTTGAAACATGAGCAAGTGCTTTGAACCATTTTTTTAATTTTCCTGCTCCAATTTGTACACTTATCTTTTTATGCTGTGGTGGCACGTGGCTCTGTGCATAGCTCAGGTGACGCTATCAGTGAAGTTTGGCAACAATTGAGCATTTGAAGGGTCGATTCCCTGCCCCACACGGAGATGTGAGTGGTTGTGAAACTTGTGGTGTTACTTTATTCAAAGTGAGTGTCCCTCTGTTCATAGAGCAGAACAATTGGGTACTTGGTATGGAAGTGAAGACAGTGTAACATAACCTTACAAAGCGCCTTAATTGGCAGTTTGGTTGCACAATCCCAGTGAGTTGAAAATGAAAAATGACAGTGTTGGTCCTTACACCAGGGTAATAATGTGTGCGCTTTGAGCATGCCCCTTTCTAGTGTAGAGTTCAGCGTTGCAATAATCCAAGAATCATTTACAAATTGGCTACTTTCCTTTCAGAAGGTTGATTGTTAACTTTTTATCACATCGTAATTATTTATAGGTTTCAAATTCATTATCACATTCATAAGATATACAATCTTCAGTTAAAATAACCATTTACAAGGAAATTTCATGATAAGCCTTCCAAACCCATGTAAATTTATCTCATAAACATTTCAGCAACTTCATATGAACTCACAGATACTAATGTCAGAACAGGGCAGACCAACAAAGTAAACCAGAGACTGTTCCACTTATAATTAGATAGCCATGTTATGTGGACTCCTAGATACACCTTTCCTGGTGACCTCTGACATTCAGACCAGATATACAGAACATCGTGCCACCCTCTTCAAGGGCTTGCTTCCTTAGCTTCCTTCATCACCTAGCTATCTCTGTATTGCAGACAAGTTGTGGCACGGTCAGCAAAGCTTCAATATGAGCTGGGTATTACATCAGATACTTACAGACTTGATGGTGTTATTGAGATTGTTTCATTGTGTGTTAAAGCTTGAAGAGATTCACTACAGACTCTGGTAGCTCCTTATGCGTCTCCAGTCAAATGTCAAAGAGTCAACTATGTGTCAGTTACAGGAAGCCAAACTCAACGTATAATTATATCAACACTATCAACATTTATGAGCTTATTATCAGTTTTCTGAATATATCAATGCACCCCTGTTTTGACTATGGTTTCAACGGTCATTTACCACACTAGGCACTCTTCCCCCTCCCCCCGCCCCCGATCCGCCATTGATAGTTCAACAAAAAGTTATGTGTACACATTGCTTAATTGGGTATGACTTATTATTTACATTATATCATTTTAAAAGTAATTGATGTCCATATTAACAACTAAATTGCTTTGTACATGGAAGAAAACATTGTTTATATTTATCGATCAAGAATTTTACAATCAATTATTGATGAAAAATTCACAAAAGATTGATAAACGACTATGTAATTGATTGGTGTATCCCTCTCAAGGACATACTCTATATTACCGGTAGTATTCTGGTGGATCTCTTTATGATTCAAGGTCTTCTACATACCGGTACATGTTGTTCCCATCCTGGGTAATCCGAAGTGTGTTCTTTGTTATTCGGACATTGGTTTCTCTTTCGACACTCCATATCATAAGTTGATCCTACCATTAAAGTAAATTTTGCAGTAACAAGTAATAAGGTACAGGGTGCAATGTAGACTAATTCTCTTAGTATTGAATATAAAGATTCCTACCTTATTGCGGTTAGTTTCACACTGCAATGTCTCCCTTGAGAAAAGCCTGCTGCGTTCTCATACAGTCTTTGAGGAACCTGTAGACAATGTCAGTAAATATCATTTTAAATACAACATCTTAATCAAGTTTGACATGTTAAAAGAAATTCATATGAAATATATGTCACTGGTCAATGACGTACATCCATTTTAAAAATAAATTTTATGTTATACTTTTACCTAAAACATCATTGCAATAGATTAATACACTCTAAAATGTGTACTTTCTCACATCCAATCAACACTGAGTAACCACTTGATTCATTTCTTCAACAGTAAACATGATAAAAGTATATTCTGAATGGAGAACCGATATCCATGGCATGTTCATTAAAACAGAAGCTTTAACCAAACAGTTTAGCACTTGCACTTCAGCTCATCACATTCCAAGTCTCAGTGTGCATGTTTGCTTTAGGCAGCTGCTGGATCCAGCAGAAAGAGTGAGTGATTTCCTGATGGGATGAACACATACCCAGCACACTCTCCCTAATTACAGCTATTTTACAGCAACATGTTCATTAATTTGTAATATTTTACTGCTGCACAACCACTAATTGGTTCTGTTTAACTGCAAACATAAAGTGTTTCCTTATTAGGTGCAGCTGAGGGTTTTAACTTTATGAATATGAAATTGCCCGTTTGGAACAGTTCGCTTCTTCGATGATATCTGATGAGATTCATCATACTGAAATGCTTCCAATTTCATTTATTTAGGATATACAGAGTTACTTATAAATTCTATTGATCAATTTGGGATATCATGGTTAGATACGTTTTATTTTATCAATAGTATTGCAAATTTTCAATATATTTCTTTTAACGATTGCTTGCAGGTTCCTGTATAATCCTGCATAACATTTCTTGACTGGTGCCCTTACCAAACCAATACATTGTTACAAGATGGGATTCATAGGATCCACAGAATGGTGCTCTACCAAAACAATAATACATTGTTACAAGTTGGGATTAATAGGATCTACAGAATGGTGCTCTACCAAAACAATAATACATTGTTACAAGTTGGGATTAATAGGATCTACAGAATGGTGCCCTTACCAAAACAATACATTGCTACAAGCTAGTTGGGATTCATAGGATCCACAGAATGGTGCCCTTACCAAAACAATAATACATTGTTACAAGTTGGGATTAATAGGATCTACAGAATGGTGCCCTTACCAAAACAATACATTGTTACAAGATGGGATTCATAGGATCCACAGAATGGTGTTCTACCAAAACAATAATACATTGTTACAAGTTGGGATTAATAGGATCTACAGAATGGTGCCCTTACCAAAACAATACATTGCTACAAGCTAGTTGGGATTCATAGGATCCACAGAATGGTGCCCTTACCAAAACAATAATACATTGTTACAAGTTGGGATTAATAGGATCTACAGAATGGTGCCCTTACCAAAACAATACATTGTTACAAGTAGGGATTCATAGGATCCACAGAATGGTGCCCTTACCAAAACAATACATTGTTACAAGTAGGGATTAATAGGATCCACAGAATGGTGCCCTTACCAAAACAATACATTGTTACAAGTAGGGATTCATAGGATCCACAGAATGGTGCCCTTACCAAAACAATACATTGTTACAAGTAGGGATTCATAGGATCCACAGAATGGTGCCCTTACCAAAACAATACATTGTTACAAGTAGGGATTCATAGGATCCACAGAATGGTGCCCTTACCAAAACAATACATTGTTACAAGTAGGGATTCATAGGCTCATTCAAGGGTTACAGCTCACATTTGGATTCAGGCTGCTCTTTATCTTAAGATTTTTTTTTATCCTAACCTCTGTTATATTTAGCCATATTTCACTATTCTCACATAGAACGCTGGCAGGGAAAGTTTTCAACACTGATAATGCTCTTATTATTATCTAATCAAACATTGGTTTACATCTTCTACCAAATTCTTCCTTGTAAACAATATATGTGCAAAGTACAGATGAAGCAACTGCAGTCATTTCGAGAGTTACAGAATGCTAAGATAGAGACAATATCATGAGAGAATGTGTACATTTCAATGTTGGTGAAGCTGATGGAGACTTGCAGTACTGCTCAGTCAAAGGGAGACTTCAATGAAGATTCTGAAGGAATTACAGCGCTAGAGAATTCTCAAATGGTAAATACTTTCAGAGAGTGAGAACATTGAAGTTGAAGGATTTAACTTCAGAGTTAACATGATTTTGGTTGGATTACTTTCATTGCCCTTTGTCTGCATTAGTCCTTGTTTAAAAGTAGGTGAATTAATGGACAAGGACAGAAGGTCATTACTCGAGTTAATCTACAATACATACACTTCATAAATTAGTTTCTTTAATGTCAATAGAGACATTTGTGCAGAAATGAAAGTTTTTTTCATTTTCCCTTCAGCACTATTAAACTATAAAACGATTCTAAGTGGCCAATTTACAAGAACCCTAATCGGCAGCTATACGGTGGCTATACGGAATACTCAAGGAACGTGAGACATTACAGAGAGACTACTTATGGGATAATTAATCCTTTCAACTACTATGAAACAAATATATTTAATATATATGATTACCTAACTTCATCAACAGGTATAAATAAACCATCAAAAACATGCCTAAACAAGAGAGCCCTCATCAGACACCAATGATACAATTAGTGTTGTGCTGCTATGATTAGGGTATAACACTGATCTAAATGTGAACTCAATCAGCCTATATATAGCGTAACGTCTCCACACATAACCCACTTCTAATTATACGCACACCATGTGGGCCAGACCACGACAGGAACCTATAAAGAACCATATTGAGTCTAACCTAGAAAAGCGTCATGTCTTCAGCGACAACTAAATCCTGCGGCACTGTATATCATTAGTGGCGATTATCTTGTAACTCCACAGGAAAACCCAATATCCTCTACCATATGTTCACACTGCAAATCAAGTGTACGGAATTGTGTTAAAATATATGGCTTTTATTATGGAAGGTGAAAAGTTTATCAGCGCGAGGATATAAGACGGTGTAGTTATACGTTTCCTGGCGATGCAGATGATTCGTATTAGAAATTAATACTTATTTATTTTTAACTGTCATATTAGAGAAGTATGAAATCGTGTGAATATATAGAAGTAAAGAATATGCTTGATAGCAAGTGCTGAGATGGAAATACATGCCATTTTAGATAGTGAACAAATATGACATGGTTAAATTTGGGATAACACTACCTTCTATACTACAAATAGTAGAGACTCCACCCGAAATAGTACAAGAAGTTGTACTATTGAAGGTAGTGTTATCCCAAATGTAACAATGTTCTAAGTGCTGAGGTGGATAAAGTGGACAGCCCTCATGACAAGAAGCTTGTATATATATCTAGATGACGATTTATGAAATAAAAGTCTATAACCTGGTAACTTTTGCTCTAGTTTGTTTATTTTTTTGCTTATTTATTTGATTGGCAAATTAAACATACACATTTTTAATTGACAATTTTTATTTCAAAAGTCACTAATACATAAACTGCAACACAGTCAGGGAATGCATTCCTCTTGGGAGACACACACTTTCAGTAGTAGCAAAGCACATTTCATTAACTGCGGATGAACACAAATATATTCTGTATGATGGACATTATAGATATCGTGCCATTTGGGTTTTTTTGTTCTCTGTCAGGCAGCCCTTATTTGATATGGTGTGCAGTTAGCATGATGTAAAATTATCAACAAAAGTTACGATATAAGAGTGGCAAAAATAGTACCATTATTTTGTATCTCATATAACTAGAATACTCATAAATACAGAAGATCAAATCTATCATTAACAGTCCTACTAAACTTCTGCTGACTTTGCAGTTCTTACTGGTGCATAAAATCTGAATTGAGGAATTTAAGATATGAAACATATCAACATATGAACTATTGGTTACCCACTAGTGCCACTAACATCATGGTTTTGAAAGGTACACAGCTATTTGAACTCAATAACCAGTAGAAATATGATCTATTAGCACTATTAAACGAAAATGAGGATACTAGTGCCAATACCACGAAGGCAAACAGAACACTTAATCTTCTTGACTGAGGTGTGACCCGAGCAAGGTATCCATAACACCATCAGGTAACCCCTCACCTGGGACAGGTAGAGCATTTACTGTATATACATACATATATATATATACACTTTCCGTGCTTCTATTTCAAGTTTGAGTATCAGACAGCTAGCTACTTCGTCTAGAAGACTTTTAAATACTATGTCGTTAATTTTATGTAAATATGTGAACTATTTCCATGTTTCTGGTGGGTTTTTTTTTCAATATGTAACAGATGCATCAATCAAATTTTCTCTTCTTTCCTTTACATTTGATTTCATTTTCACAATATGTCAAGTTTAGCAATAGTATTGAGACATGTTCTTGAAGATTCGTGTAATTTTGTACAACATTAATAACCAACCGATATTATTTCTTTCAAAGGCGTTTAGAAGTTGGTTAGATGAAGGAGAACAAGTTCTATGGATAGACAACTTCTTTATTGCACTCCTGTTGTTTTATGGTTTTGGATCCTTTTGCAGTCAGTCAGTTATACATGAAAGGTTTATATGTAGCTGCTCTTTAGTGCACAATATTAACACATACTACTATATATTTTAGCAACATTTCAGTGGCGGATCCAGGATCCCCCCCCCCCCCCCCCCCCCCCCTTTTCAAAATTTTTTGCATGGGCGGGTATGGGGAAACAAATTTTGGACCTCCCCCCCCCCCTTCCCCCCACCCCCCCCTTTTCCATTGGTGGACCAATTACATTTAAAATATTTCATTATTTGAATCTAAAATTGTTTTAATCAAATCCATTGCAAAGAGAAGAAACATCTTAATCAAACTTTATCATGATATAAAATGGTAATGAGGAACAGCTACAGTGTTCCCACTACTTGCAGTGATGATTGTATTAACGCAGTCAATGAGTAAGTTTGAATGAAAATTAGCCAGCTAAACAGTGTTATTTTGTCAATTAAATGCTAAAATTAAAGAAAATCTTCAAAAAGTTACAGTCTTAACCAAAAGTTACCAGATTACTTGCTGTCGGCACGCTTTATTTCATACACTGATTATAACGTTACCTTTAAATCCACACAAAGGGAAAATCTTAATAAGCGACAGTGTCCTCTGTCCTTGCAGAGATGAAGAATGGTATTAACTCAGCGAATGTATCAGCTTGAAGAGTAGCCAACCCGAAAGTGTTATTTTGTCAAATTTAAATGGTTAAAAGTTCTTAAAACGTCAAAAAATTATAGTTTGAACCAAAAGTTAAAAGGTTATGAGCTGTCGGAGGGATCTTATTTCATACACTGATGATAGACAACATTACCTTTATATCCATATGACAGGAACCTTAGTATTGCTGTGAGTGAATGAGAGTCGCAACTCCAGATGAGCTGGAGGAGAAAGACGCGGACCTAGTCTATCTATCTATCTACAGTGCATCGTGTGAGGTGGGAGTTACGAGCTAGGGACTGAAACACATGCTTGCTTCACTGACAGATAACTGGGCTAACTGTCATGTAATGAATGGTGCCATGTCTACATAAACAGACGGTGGGTAACACTTAAATCTAACTGGCCAACATTTTCTAGACTTATCAAGGCTCCGCTTTGCTCTTGGGTCTGGATGACAGACTTCCATTCGTTTGTTAGGGACACCTTCTTTAAAGTCATTTTCATAGTATTCATCTTCATTACTGGAGGCAATAAAGATCATCTAGCCTTATTGTTCTCCAGCATCAACTTGGTCTAAATGCATACACTGTACTAGCTAGGCATATAGGTAAATATTTTGTGATTATAATTTTTTATTATTTTGTTCAGTGAGCAGTCAAGATCACTGATTTATATGTCAGTTCTCCTGAACATATTTTTTGAAAACTTTTACATAGATTTAGAGAAATATGTCTCTCAACCCACTTCCCAGTGTACTCTCAGTTGTACATATGTTCTACATCAGTTTATTAATTGGTAACACAATCTAAATAAATCCACCTCACTAAGCAAAAGGCCTTGTAAATGATTTGAGCCACTCCAAAAATTGTGAATTATTTTCAGCTTTAAGTTAAAAATCAGCAGGAGGTGTGTATTTTAGGATTGTTCTCAAATTCTTGAATTTCTTTTTCGTCAAAACAATTACAATCCCAACAAGAGAATCTCTTAACAAGACCTCCCAGCTAGAATTACATCAACGCTATCATTCACACAGAGTGAAGTCAAAACCATCCCTCCCTTCAAACACTTCAGTAATGGAAATGATAAAATTTGATTTCTTCACAGCAAATCTTGTGTGTTCATCTCCCCAGGTCAGGAATCAATTAAAACATTGATTAGCTGCACAGCACAAGGAATGCTGGTGAAACTGACAGCTCAGAGTTTATCTGCTCATCTCAAACATGTTGCAGGTTGAATTGAATATTGATTGAAACTGCAGGTGTTATTGAATTGTGGATTGACACCAGCATCTTCACATTTTTTACATTTGCAATTCTTTTTAGATTTAAAAACACTTCAATGGGAAAATATTACAAATGTGGTATATATTCAGACCAAAGTTTGATGTATCTAAGTCAAAATAACTCCTAATACATGATGAACAACGATGACAGCTTATCATTGCTTTTAATATTTTGTAACAAATGCATTACCTTTCAAAATCGTCAATGTCCATACTTGTTATGTTGCTATTTCACTAGTGTTTTAATGATTTCATTTGACACACATTTCCTGTTTATAAATAATTCAAACCTTTGACCATTTACAAATATCAATGTAACAGAGAGCTGTTTCAACATACTCTGCTTTATGCTATAATGTAACCTTTGAAACGGATTACCCAGATGACATGTTAAGTTCAAAGAACAAGAATTAACCACTGACATAATTTTTCATTTCCTATGAAACAGATCAACTTGCATGTGGATAGATTTGAAAAACATGTTTAGATTTTCTGGATAACTTCTTCTCTTTGAGGGCACATAGAAGTGGAATACATGAGAAAACAATATTTTATCAGACTTATTTATCGTGAACTGCTAGGCTGTTATCCAGAAAAGTCTTGTTTTCTTATGTAATCTACTTCTATTTTACACCTCCACAGATTTTGACTTTGTTTATAGTTTGGACAATATATTATAAATGGTTTATTCATGGTCACTTATGCATGTCACATACACATATAAAACCTTCTTTCTTTTATCATGTTTGTATGTAAAATCTACAATTACCATCAAAGTGTACATCATATCACTTTCCTGCCGGCGGACCCTCTCTAAAAAGCTGTCACTGATTTACACCACACACATTACATCAGTAATTGCAAATTAACTGTTCAGATGACAATCTCTAAGATTCTCCTCCAGAGGACTGCAAGCTGACACCAAACACATACAGACAACCATTGACAACACAGACATATCTCTTCCAGCAGAGTGAACCCACTTAGATCTCTTCACCCACTGCCCCTGGGTAAACAGCCGGGCAGTGTGATGACAGTGACGACATTATCCACACGTCAGCACTGTTGGCACGTTTCTCCAGACAGGAGCACACTTCTTACAAGGCACTGACATGTGATAGCCCCACACGTCATTTAAGATATTTAGCATTACCAGTAAATTAATATTGACCCCTAAAAAAATATTTTACACTGAAATTTGACATGTAAGATTTAATTTTAAATAAAATAAAAAAGAGCCCCAAAACAAAAAGTGCTAAATTAAGATATTATAGACCTGTCAGAGGGGTCATTTATTTTCATGGCATTGGATGGCAAGGATTTATTTTATGATAATCTATTCATCAGTCCAGGACCTGGTCTACAACTCACGTTACTTAACAAATTGGTCCAGGATCCTGGTCTAACACTCATATTGCTTAACACATTGGTCCAGGATCCTGGTCTGCCCCTCGCGTTACTTAACACATTGGTCCAGGATCCTGGTCTAACACTCATATTGCTTAACACATTGGTCCAGGATCCTGGTCTGCCCCTCGCATTCCTTAACACATTGGTCCAGGATCCTGGTCTAACACTCACATTCCGTAACACATTGGTCCAGGATCCTGGTCTAACACTCACATTCCGTAACACATTGGTCCAGGATCCTGGTCTAACACTCACATTCCGTAACACATTGGTCCAGGATCCTGGTCTAACACTCACATTCCGTAACACATTGGTCCAGGATCCTGGTCTAACACTCACATTCCGTAACACATTGGTCCAGGATCCTGGTCTAACACTCACATTCCGTAACACATTGGTCCAGGATCCTGGTCTAACACTCACATTCCGTAACACATTGGTCCAGGATCCTGGTCTAACACTCACATTGCTTAACACATTGGTCCAGGATCCTGGTCTAACACTCACATTCCGTAACACATTGGTCCAGGATCTGGACCTAACACTCATATTACTTGGTCCAGAACACTCTTATTACAGACTTAACATTAATTGATATAAGGGACGGTAATATCTGCCATTTTGTTTTTGTGCATTACGTGAAGTGAGTAGAAAATACCGATAGAACTGTCCCTTTAATGTCTTTCACTTGATATGAAGTATGAAGACAGATAGCCTCTAACACCCGTCCTGTGTTTACACATCCTCCACTGCCTTATCACCCACAGTGTCAATCAAGTGACACCCTCGAGGTGCCAGTAGTTCATCAATCAACACTTTTTTCATGGAAATGTGAGACTTCAAATGTAAACAGTTTATGAATCCAGTTCCTAATAGATTCTACATGTGTCATGCTTTAATGAGCCCTCAATTGTAAGTCTGTTCAAATCAAACTTGTATGCTAGTTTTCATTATCGGTAAACGCTTTGGGATGTAACATTGTTATATAAATTTCCGTTCTTATAACTTCTTACTTTCTCTAAAAGTAAATTCTTGTACTATTTTTCAGAACGGAATTGAACGCACATCCTCCGAGTCAGGCACCAACCGCCAGCACGGACTGTATCAACAGTTTCTCCTGTCAGCCACCATGCGGTCCCATAAGAGATAGACAGTGTGAGCCAAAATATATAACAATGTTACATTTGTTCACTATCTAATTGGCATGTATCTATAAGATGTCCCCAACAAACAACTGCATCACAAGTGTTTCAGGAACCCTAATTTTACCATCGTCGCAAACCCACGATTTCTAATTGAAACTAGAATTGACCATTGATATAAATTAAGCAACTTTTTCAACATTACAGTTTGACATTAATATTTGATTTAATATCAAATCCAGTAATGGAGAATGCATGAGGAGCTGTGGATTCGTTAAAAATAATCAACGAGCCCAGAAGGGGCGAGTTGACTATTTTTAACGAATCCACTGCTCCTCATGCATTCTCCATCTTAATCCATGTATGACGTCCTGAAACATGCATATGTGATCATTTTACATTTGAAACAATAAATTTCAATTATGGGACACCAAAATCAATTATTTTGCAAATTTCGGTGCTCATTCATCGGATATGGTACAAGTAGCTTCATGCGACCCTCATGAAATGGATTCTTCCACGCACGTGCAGCGCAAAACTTCCACGTGAAGCGATGTGATTGACAGCTAAAATCTGCCTTTTCATGCCTTCCGTGCATTGAATAGAACGCGGGATTCTTACTGACAAACAATCCTATGGACCTAAGGTTTCTAACAGCGTCTTGTGGCCTAGTGGTTAGAAGCGCTGACTACCAAGCGAAGGGTTGCATGTTCGATTCCAGGTTCATGCTTTACAAAAATTAATTTGTCTATAGTTGTCTAGATATTTTAAGATCCTATCCTATACACCAAGACAAAATACATCAGTCTCGAAAAATGTACCATTACTGAAAATGTCTAAACCTAACACCCCTCCTGACTGGGATAGTCAATGACCAGTAGATTCCTAAATAATAATCATCTGATAACACAATAGAGTGACGTCATGACCATGGATTAATATGAAATGTTCCAAAGAGACAATAACAAGTTCAATAAAGGGAACTCTCACCAAGCATGTCCACACACTACAACTTCTCCTAGAATCCAGGGAACATGTTGCATGTCATGTCACACTCTGCATGTCCTGTACATGTTACACTTATCTATAGTTCTTCTGAAAGAAGACATTACTCAACCTGTCTGGCTAATCGAGTTAAAAACAAAGAGACAAAGGTCATGCAGTCTGCGACCATGTCAGTCACATCCTTCTTCTGATGCTCAATGATAAATACTCTTGACGATTACTGTACACAAATTGGGATGGTTCTACAAAAAAGGTTTATCAGTCTGCAATTTGGATTTACATACCAAATTCTAACTCTTAATCTGAGACAGGGATAAAACCATTCTTAGTGGCAAACTTACAGGAATCCAAGACAGGGATAAAACCATTCTAAGTGGCAACTTTACTGGAATTAGAGACAGAGATAAAACCATTCTTAGTGGCAACTCTACAGGAATCACAATTCGTTTACAAAGGGATTGATTTGTGAATGGCCACTGACTATAATTCTAACACTTGACCCTTAAGATGCTAGCCCAGGTTTGGTCTGGGATGGATGATTAGGACGAGTGTGACCTATGCAGCAATGAAGGGGCAATGTAAATTATTGCCTTTGAGTTACTAGTTTCGTCCATGAAATTTGGACTCATCAGACTGAAGAAGCAATGGTTTCAGCTCTCCTTATATACTCTCAGGGTGGGTCACGTGACAGGATGTCGACGTCCCCGTTACTTACGGTGTGTTTCCGGTGGGACTTCCGGTTCCGGTGGTACTTCCGGGAATTTCCGGTGGTTATTCCGGTGGAATTTCTGGTTTTCCAGTGGAAAAGGGACGGAAAAGATGATGATAATAACAAAACTTCTCTGTGTTTAGAGTGTGATGTGAATTTATCAATAAGAGTGACTGTTATTTTTGTGTCTTATAAGAAATGTATATAACATATGATTTATATGTTATTATTGTGTTTCAGATGATGGCCATTACCTCTATTTCAGAAATAAAGTATTTATCTGTAGATGGCAGTGACGAAAGAAGATTGTGTTTTGTTATCCTTTCTGCTTTAAGAGGTAGACTACCTTAAACTCTTGAGATAAAAGAGTTTAGTATAATATGAACAAGAAGTAATATGGACTGATTGTTTACAGTCGAAGTTTCTTATGTTCTTAAGAAGTCAATAACGCTAGTTTCAGCTAATATTGAGTAGTTTTTGCCTATAACCTCTATGAGGAGATAAGCTTGGGGTCCTCTTAGCAATCTAAAAGTAGAATGGTAGAGGCTCACATAGAAAACACATAACAGAGATTGTTTTAAAGAGTATATTGAAATTGCAAAATGATGGACACACATGGTGTTCGTGTATGAATATAGGTTGTATTCATAATGATGAAAAATGGAGAGTTTTGAAAATGGACATAATAGATTAATATGAGGACTCTACATGATAGGAATGTGGCCTCAATGATAAGATCATTGGTTGAAACATCCCCTTTTGTTTTTTCTACTTGGTCTGGGATGGCCATAAACAATTCCTAGGTGTGACCCCGCGAGACCCGGATCTCATACTTCAATTCTTTATTAACCTTAAGTTGTACAACTTATCCTTGGTTACATAAAGTGTAGAATTATACATGACACAGGTGGAAGGGTTTGACATTTCCGATCTGGACTACTTGATATACATACATGTGGAGAATGCACATAACTATTATTTCATGTGAACATTTCTGATATTACCTGTTTGTAGCAAAAATTACTTAAGACTTTGTACTGAGTGGCTTCAATGCAAGGTGTGTAGTGAAGCGAAATGCGAGATGACATTCTCCATGCCCTGCTTAACATGAAAACCATTCTGTGTGGCAAATTTACAGAAATCACTACTTGGTGAGAATTAAGGGAATAATCTTAGATAGGCCCCTGGTTCTATAGAGATATTCTTGTCAGGCAGCTTAGGGTTAAATCCATTACAATTTCTTCAGTAAACAAATACCACAGATAAATTTCAGTAAAATATTTTAATCAAGTTACTCATGTTTCACAAGATATTATAATTGCTAGCAATTTGAAAAACTTTCAGTATGTTAGGTACCAGGTCAGTTATTTTTATTGACAACAAGTAGTTGTCACTAAGGTGACAAGATCCCCCGCCGCAAATTAATACTTCAAAATTGAAAATTAATGTCAAGATCAGCAAAATCGACTGTCAAACATGTAGAAAAAGTCAAAGCTCCACTGTGACCTTGAGAAAAATGTCAAGGTCACCAAAATCTAATCAGCCCTTTGTCTTTCCTAGGAGGTGCATTATGTAAGATATAAATGGTTCTTGAGATATCCCACTGACAGCCTTTACATGTACATTAACATGTCGAAAAATTTAAAATTCCACTGTGATGTTGAGAATAATGTCAAGGTCACAAAAATCTAATCAGTCCTTTTGCTTTGTGTAAGATATGATGAAATTCCAGTGAATGGTTCTTGAGATATTCTGCTGACAACCTTTACATGTACATTAACATGTCGAAAAATTCAAAGTTCTGCTGTGACCTTGAAAATAATGTCAAGGTCACCAAAATCTAATCAGCCCGTCGTCTTCCTTAGAAGGTGGTCTATGTAAGAAATGATGGAATTCGGGTGAATGGTTCTTGAGATATCTTGCTGACAACCTTTACATGTACATTAACATGTCGGAAAATTCAAAGTTCCGCTGTGACCTTGAAAATAATGTCACGGTCACCAAAATCTAATCAGCCCGTCGTCTTACCTAGAAGGTGGTCTATGTAAGAAATGATGGAATTCCGGTAAATGGTTCTTGAGATATCCCGCTGACAAGCTTCACATGTACATTAACATCTCAAAAAATTCAAAGTTCCGCTGTGACCTTGAAAATAATGTCAAGGTCACCAAAACCTAATCAGCCTGTCATCTTTCCTTGGAGAAGCTATGTGTAAGATATGAAGAGAATCCAGCAAATGGTTCTTGAGATATCCCGCTGACAAGGGTAAAATGACTAAGTCTCGTTGTGACCTTGAAATGAAGGTCAAGGTCACAAACCTCTGTAGGAACATTACTCTTCCTATAATGAACCCATATGCAAAATATGAAAAGAATCCAGTGAATAGTATTTGAGTTATTCCATTTCGTACGGACGTACGGACGTACGCAGCCGATTACTATATCCCCTGCTTCGCGCTAAACGCGCGGCGGGGGATAATTATACAAAATATTAATTAACCATTTAAAATCAATTAATTTCCTTCTCAAAGTAAAACTTTGAAGAAACAACATGAATAAAATATGAATAAATGACAAAATGACCAAAATAAATTCACTCAAAATCAAATTGCTGTCATAAATGACAAAAGTTTGAAACAAGTGAAGTGGTACGACATCTGGAGGCAGTTCTGACTCCCTTGAGAGTTCACACCTGACCTTATATCATACAGTGGAGTGCAGTCTTTGTGGTGATATGTCAAGTTGAAATATGTATAAGGTGAAACACAACACAAAGGTTGAGAAAGAAAATCCTCTGCATCTGCTTGTGGGTTTGATATCTATGAGAAAGAAATTTGTAATGAAAAATAATAAATCTAATTTTTTAACTTTTACACTTGTGAGATCTAACACGTTAATGTTTGCTACATTCGACGCACTATGTCATCCTTTATCCTTCCATCGTTAGGAATATTAATGTTACTTGTCAATTCAAGGAACATCATCAAGAACATACCTGGGTATTGCAGTGATTTGACTTTCTTTGAATTGTTTGGAAAAAATTAGAAGAGCAACTCATATCAAGACATCAATGAACACTAGGTAGTTAGTCTTACACTCAGACTATGAACAAAGTATTCATTCTGAAAATATCACCATTTTATTTATATATTGAAAAGGAGACTGTAAGAAATGGTATTTTCATAATAAAAAAAAGGCTCCTTTCCAATTTTTTATTATTTTTTTAAAGTCTAAGTGTTAGACTAACTAGATAGTTTGAGACACTACAAAGCTTCTTGTCAGTCATTCCTAAAGGTAACCTTTCATTGTTTCTGTGTAACGATAAAACATCTATGTTGCAACTTCCAAGATAATTGTATGCTTAGGAGTAAGTGCAGAGAGAAAGTTATCTTCAGTAGGCCTGGGGGTATTGCAGCAGTAACCCAAAAGAGTGAATGAATACTATTTAACTGCATCTGTTTCCACACAATATTTACTCTGGTTTACTCCTGTGCATTTCACCAAATACACCTACGCTAACAATTCTATGTGCCAAGAATATCAAAGTTAGACTATATTTGTGTTGAATTCCTAAGATGATCAACATGTGCCAAGAACCTCAAACTTAGAATGGCCTATTTTTTATGAACTAGCTGTACATGTTATGTGAACATACACAAATACTATATTCTTGATTCCCAACTCCCAATGATTAATGCCAATCTCAAACTGGAACATCAAATAACATCTTCTCTACATAATATTATAACTAAAACAGTAAACATCATACTTGGCATCAAATAGTATAATATTGATTCTTGAAAACTAAAGGATTAGTTCTGAAACTTACATTCAGATCATCAAAAAGCATATTTTTCATAAGTATCAAACTATAATAGCAAATACCACATTCAATTCCCATTAATTATTCATAATCTATCAATTATTTTTTGGATGAACTTTGTACTGAACTCAATATTATATGCAAAGAACATAAGGTCATTTAATACTTCAAGCATCAAACAGTAATTTGATGAAGTCTTGAAAGGGACAATACCCTTCAATTCACCTGATCAATGAGAAAGTATAGCATCTGAAATGTGTATTTTCACAATAATGAAGTTGCTATCCAGAAATTCTTGCTTTTCACAGTACATAAATGCTTCCTGAACTCGTTTAATCTAATATGGGCCAAATATTCAAACTTAGAAGATCAAATGTCATTTTGTGATTGGTCCTCCTTCACTCTAAGAGCCGAGATCAAACTAATATAATACTCATGATGATTCGAACAGTCATTGATACTTGCCAAAAATATCAAACTGAAATATCTAAATTTTCTATTCATGTTATGATAATGTTCCATTCATTCATAACTCCCTTCACCCAGGTAAGTAACAGGTGAATCTACTATCATCAAGGGATCGCCACCTGTGTGTGAGTATTACTGCAGGTAGACAAACATGATTAATCTGTCAGCACATGCCACTGGACTGCCACACAGGAGAAATCCAGATTCCACAATATTGTTCCTACTAATAATTTGTTTATCAGGCGGCGGGGGAAGCATTTCTGTATAGACTGGTCCCTACAGACAGTGCAAACTTGAAGGTGGGCTGGCTGACTTCATGTAGGAAGGATATGCTATATAGTGGTGATGAAATAACATAAGTTATATAGAATAATACATTTTGTTATTAAATCTGTGATGAAATATTTATTTCTATAAGAAAGTGAGCACAGACAGTATATTACATAGTCTTGCTCCAGGACTGTGTGTAAAATAAAATCATCTAATACAGCCTAGATCTCATTCAGCATGACTAGATTCAAACAAGTTTCAGATGGCAGCAGTTTCTATCCATGGAGAGCAACATAGCAGATTTCAATGAGAATCAATCACTTTTTAGTTCTTGGATTTCAAACCATTCAGTTTCATGAAATATAGTCACTTATCTTAGTTCAGCTTTCAATTTCTCATATTACTGCTTATCACATATTATTTTTCAGTTCAAATAGAATTCTGATTCTCAAATTCTCACATTATTTACCACCATAAATAAGTACAGTGTGGACAAGTTTTACATTTCTGACATAATTTCATTGAAACTGGATGCCATAGAAGAAGAATATTACATTTCTCATGTGATTTTTTTCCCAAGCGAACTATAAATACTGTCAGGTAATATTAGGAAAAAACTTATGTTAAACTTTAAAATAATTTTTTTTTTTTTTACTAGATTGCTTTGAACATTGAACCATTGAACATAACATGAATGTGCTGATATTACAGAAAGCAGCATCAGACAAACGCTATAAGCTGGTAACACTGTCTCAGAGCTGGTAACTTTTCGAAGTTTTACTTATATTTAAGTTAATTTTTAATGACACGTGAAAAGGATCTTTTTTTTAAGATTAAAATCAAACACAAAATATCATTTACAGAGGCTTATAAAAGAAATAGTGAACAACAAGTGACAACTACATACTATCAGCATTGAATATACCTAAGGTGAAGACGGAATAACGATGACAGCAGAAAGAGTACCTCAGTAAGACAAGATGTGGAACATGGGAGCTTGTGTTAATTAACTGCATAGTTAGAAGCAATCAATATACGGTATTGTGTCTACAAACAGCACAAAGTACAGAAAATATTTCCACAGGGGAGTCTGTTTATCATCCGCAGGGAGTCTATTTAGAGATGTCTTATCTGGATGCCACCAACTACACAAGCTTTATCATCCACAGCTCTTGAGACTTTGTGACCTTTGTTTAAAATAGCAATCAATTATCTTTTATTTGAATGTATATTAACATCAAATCCATGTAAACTCTATCTTTGCAATAATAAATAAATTATTTGGAAATGAGTCTATTTGATCATCAAAGAGTCAATAAAGGGTGATAGTGGACATCTGAAAATATTAATCCTTCTTTCACCGGTTCAGAAATACCACAAGAAAAGGCAACTCTCACTCAAGATCAATACAACTGATGATCTACCCACATTTGAGGTAAACACCCAGATTGCATAATTGGGCTCCATCCCAGTTGCTACATTGCCAGTTAATCAACAAATTTCATACCATTATCTGAAGAAGAAAATATTCACTATTCAATTTTAAGATTACTTCATCTCTTTTACATAGGTCTGAACATTTTCTTTTTATGTCTATAACAACCATTCAACTACAATTTGCATTCCACTAGATTTATATTTCTAGTCAAAGTTGAAAGTTTTCTCTATGAAAACCACTCGTACAAACATTCCTGGGATATTTCTGAAACCACTTGAACAAGTTGAAAAACATACCAGGCATGTTTCCACACCAAGCTACCACTGGTCAATGATCGAGCTACCACTGGTCAAGCACTGAAAGTCTAATGTCCAGCACCTGTTCAGCACAGACAATGAGGAACAGATACATTGTATCTCTCTGATAGCAAAAGGTCAACGTCAACTTTGATTGGATACAAGTTTTAGATACACAAGTATGAATAATGTGGTTCTGATAAACCTGTATTTGATGAGTTGTTTAAAATCATTTATGGTAGACAATTCAAAGTATTGAATAATTTAGTTATCATCTGAAGGTCTCATCATTAGGTATGCACATGCCAAGTATGAAAGCCATAGCTCTGAGCAATCCAAAGTTATGGCCAAGGTTAACGTTTCTAAATATTGTCCACTGCGGCAAGGTCAAGGTCACAAGGTCAAATATGATGACCTCATCTGAAAGGTCTCATCACAAGGTATGCACATGCCAAGTATGAAAGCCGTAGCTCTGAGCAATCAAAAGTTATGGCCAAGGTTAAAGTTTACTGAAGATGTTCACTGCGGCAAGGTCAAGGTCAAGGTCAAGGTCACAAGGTCAAATATGATGACCTCATCTGAAAGGTCTCATCAGAAGGTATGCACATGCCAAGTATGAAAGCCGTAGCTCTGAGCAATCTAAAGTTATGGCAAAGGTTAAAGTTTACTGAAGATGTCAGCTGCGGCAAGGTCATGGTCAAGGTCACAAGGTCAAATATGATGACCTCATCTGAAGGTCTCATCACAAGGTGTGCACATGCCAAGTATGAAAGCCGTAACTCTTAACAATCAAAAGTAATGGCTAAGGTTAAAGTTTTCTGAAAATGTTCATTACGGCAAGGTCAAGGTCACAAGGTCAAATATGATGACCTCATCTGAAAGGTCTCATCACAAGGTATGCACATGCCAAGTATGAAAGCCCTAGCTCTGATCATCTAAAGTTATGGCCAAGGTTAAAGTTTTCTGAAAATGTCAAATTCGGCAAGGTCAAGGTCACAAGGTCAAATGTGATGACCTCATCTGAAAGGTCTCATCACAAGGTATGCACATGCCAAGTATGAAAGCCCTAGCTCTGAGCAATCTAAAGTTATGGCCATGGTTAAAGTTTTCTGAAAATGTCAATTGCAGCAAGGTCAAGGTCACAAGGTCAAATGTGATGACCTCATCTGAAAGGTCTCATCACAAGGTATGCACATGCCAAGTATGAAAGCCCTAGCTCTGAGCAATCCAAAGTTATGGCCAAGGTTAAAGTTTTTGTGGACATACACACGGATAGACGGACGGACGGACAGACAGACAGACAGACAGACAGACAGACAGACGGACAGGTGAAAAACAATATACCCCCGGAATCTCCGATTCGGGGGCATAAAAATATACACAACACATAGTTCATCCGAATTAATCAACCCATGTTTTCTGCAATTTAACACCATTCAAATTAGGTTAAAAAATAGAATAAGATTAAAATAATCCTCCAGATGCAATAAAGATTACACAGAGGGAGGTTCAACCTCAAGAGAGTTCTTAAATCATTAATAATACATCCAGCCTCCCAGTGCAGTTCTATCAGTGTTGATTTATATTGATAATGAATCTTGATCAAGAAGATAACAGTGATTACAACAAGGTGGGAGTAGAAAAGCCACAAAGGTCAGAGTGTCTTGACCTAGAAGAACAACAATACGAACCATATATTGATCTGAACATTCACCAAGGCCTGACCTACACCTACAGATCACTGCACTCACCTTTGTAGCTGTGTATATGGCTGTTGTGATAGAATATGACTGAACATTCATAGTTTTCTGAAATATTATAGGCAAGAAAACATCAATTGACTCTGGCCTAAACCTACCTAACAATTCTACTCTAAAAAAGTATATTTATTCTTGAAATATCTCCATTTTATCAAATATTGCAAAGAAGCCTCTGAGAAAAGGAAAATAATGACTATCAACTACAGCAACACCTTGTACCTTTGTAACACTAGGTGGGGAAGGTGGTAATATTGTATGTCCATAGCTGAGGTAGATTAGCAGCATAGCACAATCATCATCATGTAATGTTACTGCTACGTAGGTTACCAGTTACCTATAAAGTAACCATCAATCAAATAACCCAGTTCCTTTACTTCCAGTTCATTTTGCAAATGTCAAAGAAAGAGAATTTACTTTGAGTAACAATCTTTTGTTTTTGTAGAAAATCCATAACATCAGGAATAGACTTTATTACATTTCCTGGAACCCATAATCACAACTAGAACATATACTGGCCATGGTATTGAGTCTGGGTTAATGATCCCGGGGCAAGTTACAGGTAAACTTTTCTCATCAATATTTATGCCTATACTATACTATATTACTAATTACTATAAACACATACAGCATCAAGCCAGTTCTCTCAATACATTAATGTACACTATTTAAAGCATTAAACCCCTCAATTACTTATCATACACAGGTGGAATTAGTGCAGGAAACAATGCCTGACGATATCTTTGAAAAACAACAGTTTTCCCGTGAGGGATATATTGTACATAAACAGTATGTGGCAAGGAAACACATCTAATTACCCTGTGGTCTACTGGTAACCAATCGGTGTAATGGACAAAACAGGTAACCGGCACGGGATACAACATCATCAAAATTCCTTCCGAGAGAAACAGGGTAAAACATTGAGTATTGCTTTAGCAGAGGAACATTCAACTCTCTCGTGTCATTGTAACTCCCTTGGTTAGTTTGATTTAATAGTCATGTAATCTGATGTAGCTGCTTCTGGTTATCCAGATGAACAGGACTTTCATGAAGATCTATCATCTCTTGTCTGTCTGAATCTTCACTTTAAACCCAAAACTTATACTTAATTCATTCTAAAGTCATTATTCATTTTTATTATATTAAAATATATTTATTTCTTATATTTGAACATAATAATATTGTTGTGTTAGAGAGTTCAGTCCACAATATACATTATTCATTTAGTTGAAAATAGTATAGATTCTGAAAATAAAGGAACATCACTAAAAACATGTTTTTCAAATTGTGATAGTTTCCGTAATTTAAAATACACTCTAGTCTTTAAAGGCAATTTAGAAGTGGAAACCTAAGAAAAAAAGATGTATTTGTTAAACAGTGATGACGCCCTAAGAATAGTTTGGAATTAGAATATTGCAGATAAGTATACTAATAACCGATGTAAATGATTTGGTTTAATATCATCTGACCAATGCAGTTTGGGAGAATGCAACATACAGCAAGGTTAAAGTCACATGATAAAAGACTATGACCTCATCTGAAATGTCTCATCACAATGGATGCACATGTTAAGTATCAATGGCCTATCACTGACCAATCAAAAGTTATGGCAACGGTTAAATTTTCTAAAAAAAAATGGTTCCTATGCCAAGAAAAAGGTCACAAGGTAAAACTTTATGACCACATCTGAAAAATCTCATCACAATAGATGCACATGTGTATTATCAAAGGCCTATCACTAACTAATCAAAAGTTATGGCCAAGTTTGAAGTTTTTCTGACAGACGAACAATATAGCCCTGAATCCGAGATAATAAGATAAGATTACCTCCAGACATTGTGTATATTGACAATAAAGAAATCGTTATCATGAAACTTACTTTCTCTAGAAACTCTCTATCTATCTATTTACATCATAAGAGATGTTCAGGATATAGGAAATTGTTGTCATTTCTTGTATAAAGGAACACGAAAACAAAATTCAATTTAAGTTTGTTACCTTCAGTAAAACATTGTAACCATTCAATATTATATCATGTATAAATATTCTGTGAATTAATAAAGAAAAAACTTCTGATATTTCCATATGCCTTCAATAAACAATTCTATTATTCCGTTCCTAGAATAAAAAGATTAATCTATAACCAAAAACATTGTTTACCCAAAAAGTTATTTAAAACAATTCCACCATTCCTCACAGCGTCAATCATATACACATAAAACACTCCAGTAATCCATTATTCCAACTGCTAACGGCCCAAGGATAAAGACATTACGCAATAACACACTCGAATAGAGCCATCTCATTGATAACGTGTCACTATAAATACTGTCATTCTGCCAGCTACAGCTCATGAATGAAAGTACCTGAAAGGGAGGAATATTGATTTTACAACAAAATCATGAGTGAAGCGTAGAGCAACCATTTCTCTTACAGATACACTGGTTTATACACCATTGTCTCGACACAGAGTGTAATCTTTTGAGTGAATTCCTTTTATTCTTCAAATAAATTGAAGGCTTTAGATAATTTTCTTCAGTTAAGTTTCCTATGCATGCTTTTAAAGACTGAAATCGAGGAAATATGGTAAAGGGCAAATCAGGGGTGTAGACAAATACTCTAAATAATTACATGTACGTACACTCATGATGCCAAGTCATATATGAAACTTCATGTTCAAGCCCTCATTTTATTATATCACATTCTGGATAAAAAATCTGAAAAAGATATGGATTTTATTAATTGTGTTTGTCAAGAAGCAGAAAATGATTTATGAGGCTGAAAGTTGTTCTTCGACCATGGCAATTATAATTTTCTTGGGCATTGAAGAATGAAAGCACAAAATATCATTGACTTTTTTAGTGCGATTTGCTCTTACCAATATTATATATTAGTCCTCAAACATTCTGAGTGGGCGATTTACAGATACCACAGCTAATCTGACACACAGATAAGTTTCTTAATCAGTGGACCTAAATTCTTTTGATCAAAGGTAAGGAATCACAATTAACAATTATTAGCATTAAAATCAGACCGATCATTGATTATTTTAATTCTGAAGCTTGTACCAATTATAATGAAATATTGATACACAATGCACACAAATACTTTTTTTAACATTTGAAAACAAATATTTCAAATAGAATGTTAATATTGACAAACCTTTTCAAGTTAAACAAAGGGAGGAGGCGTTATGGCAAATTTCAATTGATTCTGGTAGAAACAGGCTGACTGCCAATGTAAACATACAGACACTGAACAGCATATCTAAAATATTTGGTGTTATCCCCAATAAACCTTTCCTTTCAACACACCATCATCATCAGCTGCTCTGCAGCTCAGACTGTGGTCAGTAATTAAGGGTCGACCATTGGTCAGTTAGGTGTAAACAGCTATGGAACACAAGATTATCTCTACTCACCCAATTACTGCAGTTCTTTCACAGGTCAGATGCTACATAAAGAGTTCACTTCCTGGTACAAAGAGCAGAGATCCTTCAGTATCTGGTGCATGTTGTCAATGAAACATGGCTCGTAGGACATGCACAGGTCCTCCACTAGATGAGGAACCACAATACCCTGCACTGTTTGTCTGCTACGCACTACACTTGCAGAAGAGTAAACATTACAGCACGAGTGTACGTACACACGCCGCCTCGCTCACCGCCGCCGCCTCAGTTTGGAGCCAAGTTAACGGTTTCTGTATCACCTCCCTCAAGACAGTAGCGGACTGGGATCAGTGACTACACCACACATGCAGCTGTGTGGAACAAGGCAGAGACTCTGTGTCTCCCCCAGCTTCTCACTCAAGGAAGGAAGGAAGAGGGAAGAATCAGAGAAATATCATGCTCTCTCCTGCTCAAGGTTAGCAGGATTCATCCTCAGGGATTTACCTTTTTGTCGTAGAACTTGCTTCACGCGAGTAGCAGTATCGAGATTACACTTCGCCTCAGGGATAAGACTCTGATAAGATGGGCTTTGAATCTATTTTGTGCTGGTGCTTTGGTGAACATCCGCAAAGTCCATTATCAAGATAAAATGATTGCGTGATAGTTTTTAAGAAAATAAATATCTTTGGCATGCAAGGATCCAATTAATATTTTGTGTTTCTCATTTCAACATCCTGATTTCTAACAAAAATCCCCTCTCTTATTTCAATATTTGATTTTGTTTGCATCAAAACTGGTCTTATGTCTTTAATCAAACCTCAACTTCGTGGAACTGTTATCGATTTCACATTCAAAATGATTTTTAGTGTATGCTCCTTTTAATCATTGTTTTAACCTTAAATGAACCTCAAATCAATTTTCAAATTAAACACAATTTTAGAGAGTATTTTCTCTAAGAGTTGAAACAAATATTTCTAGCACTCACCGATCTTGGAATCCATTCCACCATGTCAGATAATCCATCACCAGTTCCAGAGCTAAGTGATCTCGTTTGTCATCTCCCTGGAAGGACAGATACCCAATACAGGTTGTCAACAGCTGTATACTTTACACTTCCAGCTGTCTGTGTGACATGGATATACACTACCTCCAGGACTTGACATTTCTTATAGAAGCATCCATCAACAGATAACAGTATTTTCTGTCAATGTTGTATTTCTTGATTAGCATCAGGTCCCTAAATAACAAACTATAATGTTACCAAGAAGAAATCTGATATCGGAAAGAAAAGAAAACATTTTGGTAACTCGTAAAATTGTGGCTGAGAAGAAAAATCCACTCTCTTTCTTAGCAGTTGAACTAACGCCAAACCATTCTGACCAACCAATTAACAGGAATCACAAGTCGTTAACAAAGAATATAGTCGAAGACTGGGCACTGTTAAAGAATTGGTGTCACAGAATATTTCGGAACACATTCTGCAGGTAAAGGGTTAAAATTGATACTATATTACCCATTCATATCATGTAAATCCTCACTTTGTCTTACGACATCTCAAGTTTATAAATACTAATGAGTTAAGGAACTATCACTGTTCAAATTTTTGAAAAATGATATTGCACCCAATTATCTCGGGATAGATATTCCAAACTCAAGAAAACAAAGACATTTTTCAAAAGGATTTCTTCAATTGCAGACATATTTCCAGGTATACAATCTTGCTTCAGTGAAATGATCAAAGGTCATGTTCGAAAAACATCACACTCTATCTACACCATTCTCTTTTTTAATTCAAACAGCTGAGGATTACATTTGAATTTTTATCCCTACCACATAATATTGAGACATTTCAGACTGCATGAGAGATGAAAGCTGCACAAGACGCAAAAAAGAAAAGGAGAAATATCTTCTCTATGTCTACCATCTGGTGACCTGCTTCCATATTGACTTCATTGTGGGCAATCTGAGAAGCTTAAAGACATTGCCAATGTGTGACGCTTGCGTATATCATACTTCAAAAAACTGTTCTCAGTCTCTGAAGCAGGTCACATAAAGTCAAAGGTCAAATGTCAGTGAGAACAGAGTGCTGAAATTTACTCTGCTTTTGTTTGTCTTTGAAACTTCATTCAAATTCAGAGGTGTTCTGGGATGCTTTTGTTTTGACAATTTGACAACAATCTCCTTCAATATATAAAATTTTGCTTTGCAAACAAACTGGGATAAATGATATCCACTTTCAAAAAACTATTTCAAAGTTTACACGCAAAAATTCCAAGGTTCTCTCCAAACTCCGAAAAAAGATTCTGTAGATAAAATGAAAAAGATGGAGAATAGTACAAGTGACATTTTGTTGAGCAATTAAGCGAAGAATGTAAGCTATCAGAGAGATAAGCCTCTGTTTATGTCGCCATGTCAGAATTTCTTCACTAAGACACGACACCAATCATGTTTATTGGTGATGAATATGCCATCTGCATTTACTCTCAAAAGAAAACTCAAAACTCGGTCAAGTGATGGAACCTCTCAACGATTAACGATAACTTTAGCATTAGGGGTAAAGAAATCTCAAGAAGTAAACATAAGATTCCTATCATCAGATTACAAAACTTTCTCTTAATTTTATATCATTTCAAAAAGGTTTTCCTTTCTTCAAGCTGTTTACTTTGCTGAAAAAGATTTGATTGACTAATAATTTGACATAGTCTCACTTCTAGAAATGCAAGTCTAAATTAGGGTCAAACATTCCCATTTACCAGACATACCTTTGCAACTATTAAAATAAATACTTTTAAGAGACTAAGTAGATGCTGGAAGCTCCAAGAATCTACTCAGGTACTTTGAAGAGGGGTATGATCTGGGACCTTACACTGGTTATATAGAAAATGTCAGCGCATCCTTTATTCTCAATTTAGCCTGTTTGGTATCTTGATATTTTCTGTGTCTCACAATAAAAACTAAGATGGATTCATGGAATGTGCTTTGCAAGCTTACAGTAGCACAGCTGTATGTATGGGTAGAATAGAGGAACGCTAGGACAACCTGACATGGCATCTTACACTGGGACATGGACATGCTGATATATCTATATATATATATATATATATAAGTACATAGATGCTACACAGTTTCCAAATTGTGTGAGCATTAAAAAGAAAAAATTGGACATTGTTTTTGGAAATTAAGTTCAAAGATATACATGATCCCATGCTGCTATTGCATGAATTTTTAAATACATATATTAGTTGAAATTTTATTTTGGTACGTCAGAGGAAGAGTTTCTTGTCGTTGTGTCTACATTGACTACTTGATGTAACGAACAACTGTTGGTTGGACGATACAGCACACACATGTAGCAAAGACAAAATAACAATTTCTACATCAACTTAGATTCAAACTCAAACCTCCAGGTGAGAGTCTGTCACTCAACCAACTGAGTTAAGGAATATAGCAACTTTAGTCACATTTAGTGAACTACTGGTAAATGCCTGGAATTTAAAAGCTAACAATTAATAAACTTAAACTGCTCCTTCAAGAAATTCTTTTAAAAAAAGGGTATTTTTTCCACCACAATTGTGGATACTTGCACTTTCATTTAATTTGTCAAGTACATGCACTCATATTCATTCTATGTTTGAATAAGAAAAAGACATAAATTTTAACTTTCTGAAGGTGAAAATAAATCATCTAATCTTTCCACATTCTTTTGCAATATGTATCTCACATGAATAGTTTTTTTCTATCCCAAAGAAAACAAAGAAAGTATTTCACATGACTGTGGTGTGCAATTACATATAAGCAATGACAAAAGAGCCCCTCAGTTCACTGCAAAGATATTTACAATGTGTATAAGGAGAAAGTAAAGAGAAGTGTCATGTACAAAATGGATACTTATAATAGAAAAATGGTTTGTGTTCTCCCATGACAAAGGTAACCCAAACACAAACAATTACTGGACAGTGTAAGCTTATCTAACATTCAATAAGTATTCAGGGGAACATTATATGTTTGATCAGACTGTGATACTACTGACCTGACTACAATGTATCACTAAACTAAGTAATGAAGGTTAACATTGCAGTTATTTGCCAGGGAACT
Source organism: Gibbula magus (assembly GCA_936450465.1). Classification (NCBI taxonomy): domain Eukaryota; kingdom Metazoa; phylum Mollusca; class Gastropoda; order Trochida; family Trochidae; genus Gibbula; species Gibbula magus. Next base: position 103,308,903 of record OW388289.1, on the reverse strand, counting down.
AACATTTAGATTCAACAAATATCTTCTAAGACGATTGATGCTTGGAAAATAAGTTTTTGTCCAAAATATTTTCAGGAATTTCTTGGATTTTCAACATGAGTATTCAATTTCACATTTTCTTTATGCATCATGGATTATCTGAAACACTTTTAACATAAATATTTCCCCTATAAAAGAGTCAATCACACTTGAAAATTGTTCTTTATAAGTCTTAAAACTGCTGTAAATGTCATTTCTAGCATAAAAAGTTCAATTTATGAAGAGCCCTGTAAACAAATCATATGGCAAGGTGCACGCCATAATAAACATCTTTAACACTTTGAAAATAGAAATTCATGTTAAGAGAAATTTGCTCTGCATTACGTGTAAACATTTGTAACGCCATAAATCTATCATAAGCATATGCTACTTTGAGTTTGGAACGCATTCCAGTGCCAAAGCTGCCAAAGTCTTGAATATTCCATCGTAAAACACATTTTTTACTCAAATTTACCCCAAAAAACTCTCACACCTGACTGGAAAACTTCTTGTGACTATTTATCAAAATATTATCCTCAATTACGCACATTCACTATCTTTTGTTGTCAATTTAGAAGCAGGTAACAGACAAGAACAACATTTTACATACATCTTATCAAATATATCACTCTGCTTCACTAATTGCTTTTAAAAATGCACCTTTGATAAAGAATTTCATGAATTCTTCTATTTTAACTACAAATCACTTAGAATTGTGGCCATATATCTTTGTACACACACCACCCAAAGGTTTTGCCCCTTGTTCTGGCAATGTAATTGGCTGTTGTTGGCTTTTCACATAACCTCCCAGTCCCACCTATCTGGCTAATTAGTTTATATGGGAGTTTACCAATAAACAGACCTCATAAGAACTCCCTCACAACAACCAGCTCAGCAGCTCAACACTGCTCAGATAACCTCAAAGAAACTCAGAGTTGATCTCTTTAGTTTTCTCTTACCAATCTTCACCTTGGTTTTTTACCTGAGCACAATTTGGGTGATTTCAATAGAGGTAAAATACAAAACATATTTTGCTGTCTTTATATTTATAACAGAAGAAGAGGTGAGGTGAGGTGATTTGGGTTTACGCCACTTTCACTTATATCACTTACTAATATAAACAAGTAATTGTCACAAACGTGACCATGTCCCCCGCCGCAATAAAGAAATGAGCTAAAAGAATGGACACACAGCTTGTACCGAGTAGTGACATTTACATGTTTGATTCAATTATTGTTATATCAGGCAAAAATTTCAAAATGGTCAAAGTCTTGTAGTGACCTTGAAAACGGGGTCAAGGTCACCCAAATCGACTGGTGTCTGCGTATTCCCCAAAGGAAAACAGGTACCAAATTTGAAGACTCTAGGTAGAGCAGTTCATGAAATATCGTGCTAACAACATTTGACAATCAGTCTTGTAGTGACCTTGAAAATAATTTCAAGGTCAACCAAATCAACTGGTATCTGCGTATTCCCCAAATGAAGACTGATACTAAATTTAAAACCAATAGTTCTAGCGCTTCATGAGGAATCGCACTAACAACATTTTCAAAACTGGTCAAAGTCTCGCCCTGACCTTGAAAATGAGGTTAAGGTCACCGAAAACTTTACAGGTCTACGTATTCCCCAGATGAAGACAGGTACCAAGTTTGAAGATTCTAGGTTGAGCAGTTCATTAGATATCGCGCTAACAACATTTTTAAGACTGGTCAAGGTCTCGCCGTGACCTTGTAAATGAGGTCAAGGTCACCAAAAACTTTTCAGGTCTGCGTATTCCCCAGATGAAGACGGGTACCAAGTTTGAAGATTCTAGGTTGAGCGGTTCATTAGATATCGCGCTAACAAGAAGTGGGACGGACGTACGGACGTACGGACATATGTACAGACGGACTGATGTACGGAGCTGAATACTATGTCCCCCGCTCCGCGCTTCGCGCGGCAGGGGACAAAAAATAATCATCGTCATCTACACCATCATAATCATCATCAGTAACAGCAGCAACACTATCATCAACATCCACATCATGAACATCATCAGCAACACCATCAACATCAACAACATCATCAACTTTCACATCATCAACAACATCATCATCAGCATCATCAACACAACACCATCATTATCACCAACATCATAATCAACAGCAACAACAACATCAACATCAACAACATCATCAACAACATCAACAACAACATCAACAACAACATCACCAACATCATCAACTTCCACATCATCAACAGCAGCAACAACATAATCAGTATCATCATCACATAGTCTAAATTAAAACCATCAACAGTTGTACTTGTAACAAATTCAACTTAATAAAGGTAAATACAAAGAGAGTCAATATGCACAAAATAAAATGAATATCATTTAGTTACATATATAGAAATATACTAAATAAAATGTGAAAATATTTAAATACCTATTTACTTCGCTGACTTATTCAATGAAGTAAAAGTTTAAATGTTTTACTTAAAATGAATTATTTGTGTGATTGAAACCTGTAACACCATCAACTACAACTCTATAATCCTACATCGACACAAGAGAAGTGAATTTTTTTTTTAAATGTGCGTTAAAACATGATGAAAACTGTTACTCCAATTACTTCTTATAACTGCAATGCAAATAAAATAAACTTATATTTAAATATAATTGAAGACTTCTTTGTTTCTTTCTCATTGGGAAATGGACCAGATTTGTTATATTGCAAGTGCTGAGCCAAGTAAATAGTTCTGAAGGATGTTTTATCATCACTTATATGTACAGGTGTTGATGTATGTTTTACTAATAAAGCACCTGCATTACACCTGTGGGACACCTGGATTAACAAACTAATGATACGAAGCAGCTAATTAGGATACATATGCTCACCTCAAATATAATGTCAGCAGATTAATCAAAGTGTTTGCTAAAGGTTTCAAAGCGCCTTACATTTCCAGATAAGTCCAAATAAGTTAAGTACAGCCTTGTTGAAAATACTCCAAACAGCTGTCTAAATACACAATAATTTTAGTAATTCATACATTTGATACAAAATTAATATTGTAATTGATCATGAAATCATGAAATACTTGTATATATTTAAACAGTTATAAATTATCTCTGTTAATTTTTGTTATCCTCTCTTACAAGAGCAATAATTGTCTCCACAAGACAGGTTTAACATTACGAATTACTATATCAAGTCTAATTCTTTTCAATTCCCGTCGTTCATGGTCTTAAAGGGACACCGCATCGAGAATAAAAATCAGATGATGTGTATCTACCTTTGCTGATTAACATGACTGCTAACAAGTCACAGACACCGAATTTCATACAATTGACGTAATTGGTAATAAAAACTACTACATGTAGACAGTGAAGTGAAGCGTAACTCGTTAGCCGACACTCTAATCAGCTTTGTGAGATAAAGATGAGACTCATATTTATCCTTGACGCAGTGTCCCTTTAAGGCCAACATTTATCACACTATTTCAATTTTATTGCAAAATTAAATAATCATAGTTGTAAACTGGTAAAAAAATTTCATTTAGGAAGTAAAAGTCCAGTCTCTAAAATCCAACACAAAGATATTTTAAGTCTATCAATTAGCCTTGCTATTCAATTACGAGTTGATGCACGCCTGATGGCTCTGGTTGGTCTGTTTGACAGACAGACTCCAAACAAGAAAAGCAACAACAACAAATACAGAGGTTGTGTTGAAGACATCAGGAGGCACCGAGGTACAGGAGGAGCAGCCCAAACCTGCAGGAGGTCCACGGGACCTGTCACAGGAAGTGGAGCGGAGAAACAGACAGGAGTTAGGAAGTGTGACCCCCTGCTAGGATGTGATGACCTCAACTAGCCTCCCAGAGATAACTAGATAGCCAGAACATACAAACAAATATGGGCTGAATGTCGGTTAATGTTCATCAATGGATTTTAGGGACTCTTTGGCAGATTTAACCACTGAAAATATTATCAATGCAGAGACAAAAATAACAAACAAAATGGTGAAAGGTGGTTGGTAGCAAGAACTTTGACAAGAACAAATGTGAGGTTAAACCCAGTTAATGTTCCTCAACATAGCAAAGGTTTTGGTCAACTGATGATTTTCACTATCATTATTAAACCATAATTAAGAACATTTTTCTGTAGAAAGAAAGATTGCCCAGCAGCTAGAAATTTAAACAAACGCTTAACCATTCTTGATATTTCATGTTAAAATATCTTCTATCAGAATCTTCTACTAACCATAATCTTTTGGGACGGTCCTTGAAAAAGTATAAAACCATAAGTTTACCTTCAAACAATGAAGCATATGAAATGTAATTTTTATTTAAAAGTTTTATTCCTCAGCATATACTTTGACAACATCTTTATATCTATTAATGTTCCCTTTCCATCTATGTAGAAGTTTCAATTACCTCCTACAACTGCATTTTAAAAGCTTATATAAGAGCATATTACTATCCAAATTACACTGATCCACTTACGGGGTGGGATAGCGCAGTGGTTAGCACGTTCGGCTTCGGATCAAGAGGTCCCAAGTTCGAATCCCGCCAGGGGCACGGCAACTTTTTCTGTAGTAGAGAACTGTTCTACACGCAGCAAGATTTGGGTACAATGCTACACTGAATTTCAGCGTTGTACCACCCATGGTTCACTAGTTTCAGCCGATGCTTACAGGTTTCACCGCAAGGCATAGCCACATGGCGTTGTGGGCTTTCTCCCTGCCATAACACTAGCAGCCGCGATATAAGTGAAATACTCTTGAAAGCAGCTTTAAACCCCAACTCACCTCACCTGATCCACTTACATTCGATAGAAACATTGTAGCTGGTAAAACTACCATCCTACAACTCTACTTTTATGGTTGATAACGTTTTAAGGATCTATACCGAAACATCGCCATTGTAAAATAAAGAAGTTGATCATCCATAAAATATCCATGTCTTTATTTATTCAAGTTGATTCTCCTGAAATGATGAATTGTTTTGCTACAGTAATGATTATGTGCTTTCAGAAAAGAGTGTATATATATATATGCATATCCTCAATGCATGAGGTGATTGTAAAGGTTACAGAACTCTGTCATGGGCTAAATTTGGACAAATATTCAAGCCCTAATTAACTAATGAACTGATAAAATAATTACAAGCTGGATTCAAGAAATATATTTATAGATTGCATTTTAGTTAGCCACATTGGCTAATGACCATATTTGACTGATAGATTATGTAATGACACAGATGTCAGTTTGTACCAGACTTAACATGTTATATTATCTTCTTCCTTCATAAGAATAATAAGCTGTATATTGAACTATTGAAATGTGCAAACATGTGATACTAAAATTATAGTGTTGAAATACAATTTCTATTTAGCCTTCATTGGAAATTCATAAAATAGATATAAGTTAAATTAATGAAATATATTCCAATTGAACTCTTATGTTATTCAGTTAAATTACATCTTTTGGATGTTCACAAATATGCCCTTAGGTCATTAGGGTTAATTCTATTGTATGTCAAAACTTCAAGGGATATGTAATTGATTTAGTGAGCAAGCTAGATAGTGCCTAAGGGTCATCTAGATACTTGTATTGTTCCAGAAGACGCAGTGTCTTTTCCTAAAATAATATGTAATTGTCTACCCTGTGTAAAGTGTTTAAATTATCCCCAAGCAAGTGAATTTAGTATTAGATTAAAATCCTTAATTGTAATTAGCTACATATGGCATCAGCCACCAAGAAGATTCTCCCTCGTTAGATAATACCCCATTGTGTCCGGATTAGGATTAGCTAATTACTTCAACCAATGAAATGGTTACCTTATTATTGCTACCAATAAAAATTGGTATCTTATCAAATGCAGCCAATGAAAAACAGTCAGTAATCTAAGTTCAGAAAATGATAACCTTTAAAAAGCCTGGACAGACCAGTTCCAGTAGTTAGAGTTAGGAGCTTAGAGAGTGAGTTTAGGGAGTGACCTAAGACTTTGATTTATCTCTCACCATGCTCCAAGGGCTGGAAGTTGTGAGGTGAGGCCCTTGGAGTTGGGATGCAATTGTTAAGTACAAATGTTATGTACTATGTTGTCATGTTTGTCCGTTGAATAAATGTTGTTGAAAAGTGTTCTAAGGCTCATGACTTTACTGTGTGACTGGTGCTAATTCCCCATTACTCCAGACACCTGTGTGCTTGAAATTATATCACGAGGATTTCACATTCGTAACAACTGAGATGTACGGGAGACACACTCATGATAACTCTATGGGACCTATCTCTCATTGTGGTGAGCCTCTGTGCAATATATAAAAAGAATTAAGCTATCATTCTTAAAATATTCCAATTTATACCTACCTAATTTATCCCCACTGCTTGTTTAGTGCAAAGAGAGGTATAACAAATCATGGTCAGTGAATGAATTAATGGTATTTAAGCTGCTTGGACAGTCAGTGCTGGTGATTGGTGCCTGACTATGAGGGTGTGGGTTCAAATCCCGCAAGTGACTTGTCCCGGAAAAATTACAAGAATCTGTACTATTGCAGATAGTGTGATCCCATACATAACAATGTTACATGGTCTACCATTCAGGAACAGTCTGGTACAAACCTACACAGCAGATAAAGGATTAATGAAGACATCTGGAGGTGTGATAGACTTGAGTTCATGCTCCTAGAGAAGTGTGTTTGTCTTCAGTACTCAGTCTATTACTGAAGATGACTGCAAGTACACACAAGAAAGGGATAACTCACACTACAGAGGATCTGCCGGTTGATCTGGAACACATGACAACTGACCAGAGAGGTATATACCTATACACAGGGAAACTCAATATACAGCAGGCTGCATCTAGTTAGTACAGGCAGGACGTGGGGGCAGAACAATTCAGGAACATTCTGACTAAAAGGATTGCCTGTGGAGACAAGGTTGAAGATAAAACACAATTCTTTAACAAATTCTCTCAACGCTCAGCACTCTGATATACAGGCGGAAAGTAAAATAGATCATTCCATGTTTTACTTTTCTCTATATATCCAAACTTTGGAAAACTCTCTGATATATTAACATCTGTATTTTAAAAATTTGCATGATGTTATCTCTAACCATTTGGGTTGAATTCAATTTCAAAACTGTCAATATTTCTGATGAGATGTTATTGAAAATCAAATAATTAAGTATTTCAATAATTGCAAATATAAATATTCAGCCATCAACTAACTTTCAAAGTCTAAATCAGGTCTATAAAACACAACCGTCAGAAATCTTATTGATTATCATTTTGTATCATCGCCGTCAAAACATGCTTATAACCCTAGCAGTGGCACGAGATCCTCTGTGCTGTATGAATTCACCATCTCCATCATATCCGTTCAAGTCAAGCTCTTCTCTGTCTGAATATCTCGAACCAATCACATCTGACAAACCAGAGAATTATTACCATATTACATTGCTACTGATCTATTTAGGTTAGCCATGACATTGCTTATTTTTCATGTATATTATATTTCCTCCATCTGTTGAAATGAAACCAGAGATCCCACAACACATGACCAAGGGATGCATATGAATGTGAACTGATACAGATCATTATATGTGCCAGATGTTTAAGTCAGGAGAAAGGGCACCTGCTGTATATATAGTACATACTAATACTACACCTGTTATACACAGGGGACATGCTTGAAGCTGTGTAGAGAGGGCACCTGCTGTATATATAGTACATACTAATACTACACCTGTTATACACAGGGGACATGCTTGAAGCTGTGTAGAGAGGGCACCTGCTGTATATATATATATATATAGTACATACTAATACTACACCTGTTATACACAGGGGACATGCTTGAAGCTGTGTAGAGAGGGCACCTGCTGTATATATAGTACATACTAATACTACACCTGTTATACACAGGGGACATGCTTGAAGCTGTGTAGAGAGGGCACCTGCTGTATATATAGTACATACTAATACTACACCTGTTATATACAGGGGACATGCTTGAAGCTGTGTAGAGAGGGCACCTGCTGTATATATAGTACATACTAATACTACACCTGTTATACACAGGGGACATGCTTGAAGCTGTGTAGAGAGGGCACCTGCTGTATATATAGTGTACATTTGTCTTGTACTGATACTACACCTGCTATACACAGGGGACATGCTTGAAGCTGTGTAGAGAGGGCACCTGCTGTATATATAGTATACAGTTGTCTTGTACTAATACTACACCTGCTATACACAGGGGACATGCTTGAAGCTGTGTAGAGAGGGCACCTGCTGTATATATAGTATACAGTTGTCTTGTACTGATACTACACCTGCTATACACAGGGGACATGTTTGAAGCTGTGTAGAGAGGGCACCTGCTGTATATATAGTGTACATTTGTCTTGTACTGATACTACACCTGCTATACACAGGGGACATGCTTGAAGCTGTGTAGAGAGGGCACCTGCTGTATATATAGTATACAGTTGTCTTGTACTAATACTACACCTGCTATACACAGGGGACATGCTTGAAGCTGTGTAGAGAGGGCACCTGCTGTATATATAGTGTACATTTGTCTTGTACTGATACTACACCTGCTATACACAGGGGACATGCTTGAAGCTGTGTAGAGAGGGCACCTGCTGTATATATAGTATACATTTGTCTTGTACTGATACTACACCTGCTATACACAGGGGACATGCTTGAAGCTGTGTAGAGAGGGCACCTGCTGTATATATAGTGTACATTTGTCTTGTACTGATACTACACCTGCTATACACAGGGGACATGCTTGAAGCTGTGTAGAGAGGGCACCTGCTGTATATATAGTATACAGTTGTCTTGTACTGATACTACACCTGCTATACACAGGGGACATGCTTGAAGCTGTGTAGAGAGGGCACCTGCTGTATATATAGTATACATTTGTCTTGTACTGATACTACACCTGTTATACACAGGGGACATGCTTGAAGCTGTGTAGAGAGGGCACCTGCTGTATATATAGTGTACATTTGTCTTGTACTGATACTACACCTGCTATACACAGGGGACATGCTTGAAGCTGTGTAGAGAGGGCACCTGCTGTATATATAGTATACAGTTGTCTTGTACTGATACTACACCTGCTATACACAGGGGACATGCTTGAAGCTGTGTAGAGAGGGCACCTGCTGTATATATAGTATACATTTGTCTTGTACTGATACTACACCTGCTATACACAGGGGACATGCTTGAAGCTGTGTAGAGAGGGCACCTGCTGTATATATAGTATACATTTGTCTTGTACTGATACTACACCTGCTATACACAGGGGACATGCTTGAAGCTGTGTAGAGAGGGCACCTGCTGTATATATAGTATACATTTGTCTTGTACTGATACTACACCTGCTATACACAGGGGACATGCTTGAAGCTGTGTAGAGAGGGCACCTGCTGTATATATAGTGTACATTTGTCTTGTACTGATACTACACCTGCTATACACAGGGGACATGCTTGAAGCTGTGTAGAGAGGGCACCTGCTGTATATATAGTATACATTTGTCTTGTACTGATACTACACCTGCTATACACAGGGGACATGCTTGAAGCTGTGTAGAGAGGGCACCTGCTGTATATATAGTATACCGTTGTCTTGTACTGATACTACACCTGCTATACACAGGGGACATGCTTGAAGCTGTGTAGAGAGGGCACCTGCTGTATATATAGTATACAGTTGTCTTGTACTGATACTACACCTGTTGTACACAGGGGACATGCTTGAAGCTGTGTAGAGAGGGCACCTGCTGTATATATATTACATACTAATACTACACCTGCTATACACAGGGGACATGCTTGAAGCTGTGTAGAGAGGGCACCTGCTGTATATATATAGTACATACTAATACTACACCTGTTATACACAGGGGACATGCTTGAAGCTGTGTAGAGAGGGCACCTGCTGTATATATAGTGCATACTAATACTACACCTGCTATACACAGGAGACATGCTTGAAGCTGTGTAGAGAGGGCACCTGCTGTATATATAGTACATACTAATACTACACCTGCTATACACAGGGGACATGCTTGAAGCTGTGTAGAGAGGGCACCTGCTGTATATAAAGTACATACTAATACTACACCTGCTATACACAGGGGACATGCTTGAAGCTGTGTAGAGAGGGCACCTGCTGTATATAAAGTACATACTAATACTACACCTGCTATACACAGGGGACATGCTTGAAGCTGTGTAGAGAGGGCACCTGCTGTATATATATAGTGCATACTAATACTACACCTGTTATACACAGGGGACATGCTTGAAGCTGTGTAGAGAGGGCACCTGCTGTATATATAGTGCATACTAATACTACACCTGCTATACACAGGAGACATGCTTGAAGCTGTGTAGAGAGGGCACCTGCTGTATATATAGTACATACTAATACTACACCTGCTATACACAGGGGACATGCTTGAAGCTGTGTAGAGAGGGCACCTGCTGTATATAAAGTACATACTAATACTACACCTGCTATACACAGGGGACATGCTTGAAGCTGTGTAGAGAGGGCACCTGCTGTATATATAGTACATACTAATACTACACCTGCTATACACAGGGGACATGCTTGAAGCTGTGTAGAGAGGGCACCTGCTGTATATATAGTACATACTAATACTACACCTGCTATACACAGGAGACATGCTTGAAGCTGTGTAGAGAGGGCACCAGTGTTCATATGTCTTGTACTGATACTACACCTGCTATACACAGGGGACATGCTTGAAGCTGTGTAGAGAGGGCACCTGCTGTATATATAGTGTTCATTTGTGTTGTACTGATACTACACCTGCTATACACAGGGCATGTCCAGGTCACAAATTGAAGGGATCAGATAATTTTTCTTGAGATATTGTACCAACAAGTTAGACTTCAGCAAATATATTTGCCATAACCTTAAAATTAACAAATTATGTAGTATCAAAGTATCGATTCTACAAAGGTAAATTTTGCATAAATAATTTTTCAATAAGAAGTGGAAATTATGCCAATTTGGATACGAATTGTGACCTAACTAGAAATATGTGCATGTGATGCACTGTGATGTCCCCCGCTACAATTTTCAATCAAAACTAATCATCTAACCCTTACTTAACAATGCCCGGGGAAAAAAGAAACTTTACTTTTATCGAAAAAGGTTACTCTATTAGCATAAATCAACTGCACATAAAAAATATAAAAAAATAGATGGTAATTAATCAGGCAGGTCCTTACCCCCAATTTGCACTAAGTTGAAATTGTGTCCATGGAAAACGAGAAATAAAAAATTCAGAATAGCCAAAGTAGCAAAAGGGACCACTCTATCACTAGGTCTAAGCAAATACAAAGTTTGGTGAAAAAATATTGAACGGTTTTGGAGATAGAGGCCGGAAAAGGTCCCTACCCCCAATATGCACTAAGTTCAAATTGTTTCCATGGAAACCAGAAAAAATAAAAAATTCAGAATAACCACAATAGCAAAAGGCACCACTCCACCGCTAGGTCTAACCACATACCAAGTTTCATGAAAAAATATTGAACGGTTTTTGAGATATGGCCCGGAAAAGAAAGCATTTCGGAATAACGGAATAACGGAATGACGGAATGACGGAATGACGGACGGAGGTGAAAACATTATGTCTCCCGAAATTTTTTTCGGGGGACATAATAATTATTTGAATGCCAAATTTGGATGATAAACAGGATATTTCTAACAATGAAAAATATTTATTTTTGACAATACCATTTTCCATTTCCGTTTCCATTTACCTATATTGGGCTCCACTCTTCAACACCTGATCTCCAACCAGACAAGGCTACAAATGTTCAGTATTTGGCAACCCGCATACATGTGATCCTCACTCAGATCAAGGAATGTAGATGAATGCTTTTAGTTTTACCTCAAATATGTGCCTTCAACACTGTATCAATATACAAACACTGCCAGAATCATTATCTAGTACCACCTTGAAGACTGAACAAGAAAAACATGAGGTCATGACATTCTCAACATCTTAGATTTACACCGTCTGGTCTTTTTACCTACAATATTTACTAATAAATTATTGCTTTCAACCCTTTTTGCAGAAAAACCTTTTAAACTTGTCTCTCTTATCATAAGGATGGTGCATTTGAAAGCTGAAAATGTAGGGTAAAAATGTTTGTTTATGTGAAATATGTAAATATGTCGAGACAAATTTCTAAAGAAAATGAAATTGAAATTCTCTGAATTCTTTTTATTTAAAAATTACACATAATATATTGCAAACTGCTATGTCAATAATCATAACGCTTGTGAAGCAAAAGTTTCAACAAAAAAATTAATGGAGTTAAAATTCAATTTGTTCATTTTCTGTAAATAAACTTCTCAGGAGTGAAATAAACTCCAGACGCTGCAAATTTGAACCATTTAAAAACGTGTAAAACGTGTTTCTACAATTAATGTCATGTAGCTTAATGTTTTACTAAAACAAACATTTATCATGTCATGCATATAATAGTATTTTCGTGCACACATCAAGGCTGAATTGTCTGCTCCAGGCGCTAACCATATCACTACTCTGGTATAAGATCAAGCTCCATTCACTTTCATTGCAACTCTTTAAGATGTATCCAACCCAATTGTTGATTGAGGAGCTAGAAGGTTTTCAGTCATGAAAAGAGGCATATTTTGCTCACGGTCACACCACAAATTTTACAACTAATGTCTCAGCATTGTCTGTCATCCAGTACCTTTAATTTCTTAAGAGCCTAGGCAAGTCTACAAAAATACGAAGCTTCTTTTTACTTATTTACATTTTTTAAATTTGGTAAATTTACAACAAATTTTATTTTAGAGCCTAAATGCTAAACTACATGGGGCAAAATTCTCAGATTATCCTAGGCCTGTCATGAAACAAATTCACTCATTCGATGACCATATTGTTGCTTAACTTCAATGATAGCTGTCATCTGGGCAATACACCCAAGGACCAAGTGCCACCACATAAATATATCTCAGTATTCACTTATGAATATGTAATCCTTTTTTGACAATAAAGGTTACATCAATCCATTCTCAAGGGAATATGCAAAGACTAATGTCGGGAGACATCATGTCTGATGATGACAGCGTACTTGTGAAAGAAATGTAACCATTATTTCAATTAACATAATTTTGTAGGATGGGGTGTCCAGTTTCACATTAAAACATTAATTCCATGTTTCAAATAAGGTAGCTCAAATGCTTTTTTTTCTTTGAACTGATACTTAGGTCTCCAATACGCACATTCAGTGACAATATAAAAGCACTAAGAGATACGTTAAATTGACCCTCAAAGCATACACATGATACATTCTTCGTTTCTCTCGGAAATGATACCTCATCTATTGTTTCAAATAAGATATCTTATAAATGTAATTGCCTAGGAAGGAAGATATACATCAAGAGCTTAGATATTTCAAACTTGCGAAAGTGTGGATCCGCCTCCTCCATGCATAGAATCTAAAACATTGGAACATAAGAAATGTACATGTAGGAAGCCCGAGGCATGTTTATCTTGACATATACCCATTATTTCTATTAATGATATTAATATAATGTGATACATTGGTTCACTCTTCACATAAGATATCTCAAACATGTAATTATCTAGGAAGTATTCATTCCATCTCCTTAACATGTTGTGTCTGAAACAGAAAAAAGAAGATACATACATGAACCCTGAGGCATATGTACCTACCTGTGACACCTGGAGGTCGTCAACACACCTGAGAGCACCTGTTCATGTCACCTTTGCATTTAATTAGGCCATAACAAGCTTCTTGGAATATTGAGGATGTCTTTTTTTAAGGAAATGTTAACATTCTTAGGTGAAATTTGTTTTGATTATTTCTTATGGAATCTCCTCACCCGATTTTAACATATTTGGAGAGAAAACCAATTCTACTTAGAATCCATCTACATTAAAACTGTTGCAAAACTTACCCATAAATTGAATGAAGAATGACACATTGTAATCTTCTTTTAAATTCTGTGCCTGTTGCACTAGCTGTCTGACCTGAAACTAGTTAAACTGAAAAAGTAAGTTAATCAAGCCTGTGACACTGTACATGGATAAACAAAATACAGTATATAAACACAATGGACCACTTTTATTCAATCTACTCCCCATGTTTCCTGAATGCCTGAAATGTAGCACAGTTGTGTAGTGGTTAGCGTGCTGGCCTCTCACGCCAAAAGTCTGTGTTCGAATCCAGATGGAGACACCAACAATTTGTAACCTTGGTCTCATACTGTGTTGTGTCCCTGGGCAAGACACGTCATCCATATTGCTCTCAGTTCATCAAGCTATTTAAATGGGTACCTGAACACGGAAACTATACTGTCGTGTTGAGTCTTTAGTAACAGTCCATCTCCTTCTGGTTAATAATACATAGCAATTTGAGCAACTGATTGGCAGATGGACATAAGAGATAAGGTGAGATAAGATAAGATATATGCAGACTGCTATCATTATTATTTAGCATTGACTTGGTTCAGAATTGCAATATATCTCAAGGCAATGGAATTTAAGTTCCAGTAATTCATATACAAGATTCATATAGACCTGAGCTGAGGGAGGGGGGGAGGGGGGGCTTAGCCCTCCCACAAATTTTAGAGAGAAAAATTTGTTTTTGATTCTCTGTTCCAAAGTGTTTTTCAACCTGAAAAACATTGCAAATAACTGGCTCTATATACTTTGTAAGAAGTAAAGATAGGATGTTTATTTTTGGAAAATTCTGATAGTGCAAGTGGATGTTTGAGCATAACGCATACTGCGTAGAGAAGTATTGCAACATTTACCCGAAGTACCCAATATTAAAAAAGATGACATCGCGTTTTTAAGTATCTGAATAACAATTAATACAATGAAACCCCCCCCCCCCCCCCCACCCGAGCTTACAAATTCCAAATTCCAGCTCCCCCCACTCCCAAAATTGGTGCTACAGGCCTGACATGTAAACCTGCATCAAAGTGCTAAATTACCAGTGCTAACATACTGCACAAGATTTGGTGCCAATATGCAACAGCCTATTTAGAATCACTTTTATTCTTTGTAGAACAAAGGCTTGCAATGTCTCTCTTGAACTAAACCAATTAATATCTTGACATTTTTCAACAAAATTTACCTAGACAAGTTTGATTTCTTGATTCCTTCCAAAGAAATATCTGCTTAAACATCTGACAATGGTAACAAAGATTTTCGAAATAAGGGGAGATAACCCATCACTCAAACTTGGACATGGGAGACAACTCTTCCATCAAGTCTGACACTGATGATATTAGTCTGACAACTAGTCTTGTTTTGATGCAAACTGTCCAGATATCTGTCTTGTCCATCTGACAACATGACTGTTTCACTCTTCTGCTTCGGGTCAGAGGTCACTCATGTGATGCATGGTCGCAAATGGTGATATTAATCTTTAGGGTGAAAAAATATACCTAACAATTAACCTATAACAACTTACAGAGAAGTAAAATACAAGACGCTGGGATTCTACTGGAAATACCTTTAGTGCCAACAGGTTTTCATTAGTAAATAAATTTTTAAAATTGTCAAAATCTAAAACACCAATTGCATATGAGCCTGATTTTTTGTGAGTCTGTTATTCAAACTGGTAAAATATTTTTCATCATTAGATTAAAAGGTGAAAACTAAATTTTAAAATTTTAAAGAATTTTGGATGAAGATTTATTTTATTATTTATTATTTATTTTTTCTGATTTGAA
Source organism: Gibbula magus (assembly GCA_936450465.1). Classification (NCBI taxonomy): domain Eukaryota; kingdom Metazoa; phylum Mollusca; class Gastropoda; order Trochida; family Trochidae; genus Gibbula; species Gibbula magus. Next base: position 103,293,096 of record OW388289.1, on the reverse strand, counting down.
AGAGTCATTTTTAAAGATTATGTTTTGAAAGCTTAAGCTACTAAAAATACCAAATCCAAATAAAGCTATAAACTTGAAAAGCCTTAGATTTTCATAAAACATGAAATCTTATCTTTTCATCTAAAAGTATAATGCTTTTCTTTCTTTAAAAACAAATGAAAAGAAGTTAACCCAAAAATGGGATCATGAACAAGATAAATCAAATGTAAAAGTTTCCGACTGTAAAGCTGCCAAGCGCAGCCAAAGATCCAGGCAAGAAGATCCAACACAAAAACCATTGGCTTATCCTGTGGAGCCATCCCAGTGTTTTAGTGGCCGTTTAAATGTAGCGTGTAACACAATTATCAATCTGTGTCACGGAGACAAAGCCCAGGGATTTCTTACGATGTTCTACATAAAGTGGGCTTTGTTAATTCAAACATCCAGATTAGTGCTGGAATTCAGTCTGATATAAAATGAAATATTTCATGAAACGTAGAAAGAAAAGTAGCTTTTTCTGACATAGAGTTTTATCAAGTGGAAGGATTGGGTATTCTCTTGAATGTTCTTTCTGTAACATAAAGAGGAAGGCTCAACAGTCAACCACAGACTACAGTATAACTGGCCAGATGGCGTCTTTAACTTTGGATCAACTTGAGGGTGCAGTCTCGGGAACTAATGAAATATATCAATAGCTAAAATTTAATCTGATGAAGAGCGAAATGTTACAAATAAACTTGTCTTAATTCATTTTAGTGGTTTCCGTTCTTTCTTGTGAGCTTAGTCTTAGCCATAATCTTGAAATGCATTGTTTCTTACTTTAGCAAATAAACAAACAGCAAAAATAGCAGATGTCATAAAAAAAGTGATTTTACTTTTGATCATTTCAATTTTGATTTTCAATAACCATACAACACTGTTATAAGAATATGTTAATTAAACTATACATTGTTTCCTTACAAATGATTTCTTGCCAAACTGCAATGCTTTTATTTTTTTGTTTTGTCTGTGCTCTGGACAGGATAAACCAAAAAATATTATTTTTATATTCTACAGGAACAAATGTGGATATCACTGCAAGTTACAAAGGTACCTCATCTTGAAAAGTATGATATGACATAAATCGCTTGGATATTTGTGTACTAACAAATAGCTTCATCATAATATAGACAATTTACTCACAGGTAACAAAAGTAGAGTTACATAGTTAACCCAAGGCTTGCAAAATACAATTTTATGATTATTCCTAATGCAGGATATTGACCATCCGAAAACACACTCACATAACAACCTATATCTCTCTAGGACAAGTCGGGTGGACTTTGTTCATACTTTTCACAAAAATATCAATCTCTTCGATGCATCCTATTTGTACAACCAAAGAGTCCAGGTATAAAACAATGGGAGGGTTGGTACAGGTGAGTTCAGGTAATGAGACGCCTGTATGTGTGTTGTTTCTACTTCTAGATTACTACATACATAAACTGAACCACAAGGGTTGAGCAGGAATAGATAAAGATGATACTTCCTCTACACTGAATTGTATCTGAGACACAGAAACTATTCTCAGTTACAAATAGGTTTTACTTCCCTTTTCTAACAAATAATCAAGAGGATTGATACCATTAATCTCTATTGATCAGCAGCACGTGACACAGTGGGTAGGGTGTTCAACTTTGAATCAAGAGGTTCTGGTTCGAATCCAGCCAGGGGTAAAGCATATGTGTGGTGTTCAGCTCTATTAGACTGCAGTCCTTCCCAAAGACTGTTTTAAAAAACAAGTTTTAGATAAACTGAACACACAAAGAGGGCTGAAAGACTAAGGACATAAACTCATAGAGATGAAGGTGCAATAATTATGGAAATTTCATGGACTAAGATTGTGGAGCTCTACATGTAGTGAAGTGCAATGCTACATAGAAACTCAGTGAAGTAAAATGACTTCCAGGTGATGAGGTTTCACGATGATGCATAATCACAATGACACTGCAAGCTTTCTTCCTACAATAATGTTAACTGCAGAGATTTAGTGAAACATATTCTTAAAACCGATTTTAAACTTCAAAGCATTTTACCTCAGCTCTGCATTTTCAATAGGTTTGTGGGATTCTTTTAATCATCAAATATATTTCTATTTGATTAATATAAAATATCTTTTAAAGCTATTTTTAAAGTTTTCTCTTATAATAAGTCAGTAAGTCAGTTTCCTTTCCCCCAAAAACTCAATAATTCAGCTATAATTTACTGTATGCTATTAATAGTTTATCAAGTATCAAAATTAAAATATTAAAAACATTTACAATACTTTCTTACATTCCTGAAATTTTGGACAAATCAAATAAAGTTATCACCTTAATTTCTTCCTAGAAAGTATTCTTAACATAAACATGTACAAACAGGCCTGTAAAGTTCCAGTTTAAAAAGGTTCTATAAACTGTTACAGGGAAAGGTAAAGGCTAGACTATATAGATAAAGGAACTGTTGGTGGTGGTATGGGTGTCTGATTCAGGACAGGCCGCGTCTTTCATACACCGGTCTGAAGGTTATACCCTTTCATATTTGACACAAGCTTTCATCTGGAGCTGGGCGGGTCATCTATAAACAGACTGATGCCTCTTTTTTCTTGGAGATATCAGAGAGAAATCAAAATATTTATCTCTCCGAACATAGCCCTGACTGTTCCTCAATCACCAGTCATCAGAGCTGAGTCGACTTCAATGGACGCAATGTGATCCTACTGACGTAGTATTTGCCTTCCATCTTGACAATATGATTTATTGGACATTCTTCAGAATTAATGTTAGTTTCACTCAGATAAGTCATGAAAAATTAACTGATATATATCATTTGCAAATAAATATTTTAGAATAATGATCCAAAGATAGGTTTTTAATAAAATATTAAGTATTAAGTGACATTTTGAAATTAAAGATTATATTTCTATTACAAAGATTAAAATTTCACATGAATACTGTAAACAGGCTTCTGGTATATTTGAAAGTTAGGTACCGGTACATATGTAGTTTTTAAACACTTAATCACACTATATTGAATGATTTTTATTTGAGGATATTCTTTCAAAAGATTTCAAAAGAAAAGTGCATATATTACAAGAATGTTGTTAACAACAAATTCTGCAAATGGCTTTCTATTTCTTGCAAACTCCAGAAAAATGACATCTGTGATAAATGATAGTAATTCTTATGGTTTCTACAATATACTGTCACTCAACAAGCTTACTGTGAACTACAACTCTGTCTGGTCTTCTCTACAGACACGCAGGCTGAGACACACTGACACTTTTATTGTATCAAATTAACTCAAAGAAAACTAAACATGAACTAACATTCTTTGAAAGTAGTTAAAAACCATATATAATATAGATGCTATATCAATCTCATTAAAACCAGATTGAATGTAACACTTAACTTTTACTCTGTTTTTAAGAGTTCTATTCTCATGTCACATGACCTTTTCTTTTACCACTCACCTTCCATAAATTCAACCAATCACACACCTGCATTCATATGGAATCATGCCAACTTTTTCAAGATGCTGATTGGCTGGAGCGAAAGGTCATGAGACATGACCCTGCAAACCACTACTCAGATCAAACCGTAGTGATTATGTAGTGGTACAAGTATTACATTCAATCTGATGATCTGATTGATTCTATATCAAAGACCTAGATAAACATTTTACAGGAAAGCACAAAATTTATGTTTTTTATACTTGTATTTCATCAGGAATTTATGCAAAAATTTAAATTGACTGCAATTTTTTTTAAAGTTTAATCTTTCAATTCATTAAATGCTTTGAATAACAGCAACAGATACATTTTAGAAATTTATTTTTTTAAGTCAGAAGTCTGGCAACATGAGAAATTTATGAGTTCTCTCAACAATGTTGTTAGCAAGACAATGACCCACTTCATCTACCTCCTAAATGCCACTCAAAGAAGCTAGCTCCTGAATGTTTCATTTACTTTTTCTATACGGCTGCAAACTGATAAATGCTTATTTAGCAAAAAGAGACCTATCTTAATGACGGGGTGACAGAAACATTTACCTAGCTCAACTGGGATATCGGGTGTATAGGAAGAACATGAGACATATACTCACAGGTAACTTAGTCTGTCATCTAGACTCCAGTGTATGCATTTAAAGGAGCATTCATCAGTCAGAAAATGTTGGAGCTCCATAGCTTCTTTCAATTTAATTTAATATTTAATATTCAAAGATATAATTATTTTATGGGGACAATCATTTTTGTTAATTATGAACTTATAAATGTTCAGCATTTACATATTTATACATATAATTCATAAAAATTTAAGGTAAAAGATATAAGTAAGTTTCAGATATGAACTGGTTGACCAACAGTCGGGATTTGGAATAAAAGATTATGTCATGTCATCTCGGTCGCATAAGTTCATATAACCATATAAAATCTGAAGTAAAATATCAAAATCCAGGCAGTAACTCACCGTTTTATTTATAGAATTCATTCAAAAGATTTTTAAAAACCCGAGATTATTCAATGAATAAATAATATTTTACATTATCGAGAGAATCATCAGTACATGTACATGAGTATGTAATGGACCCCCTACAGGCCCACTGACCCCTGGCACCCTCACAGATATACATCAGACACAGGCCTATTGAGTTTGGCATGAAGAGACAATCCCCTCAAAGGGTCAGAGGTCACCAGATATGACAGTGAGGCTACAGGAGTGTCTGTCTGCCGATGGCAAGATAGCGCCCTGCTCCGATCCACTGCGGGGATAAGCTGGGTTGTATGGGTCCCTGTCTCCCTATGAGTGCATGTGTAATGCAGGGCTGCCCATCCCTCTGATGTTTCTAAGAGATTAGTGTGATATAAATGTAAAGAGCACATTATGATGCATTAATGATGAGAAGATTGGATGTGGGTGGCCATTAAAATTCTTAAAGATGTAAATCATGGCATATTGCATAAACTGTTTGTGTTATTAATGACCAAGAGCAAGACACTAATGTTCTTTCTATTCCATATCAGTCATCAGTTTCATTTTGTTAATTCATGAATATTCAGGTAAGATGAACAAGAGTGCTCTGAGAGCACAAGAACCCCCCGGGTTCCTTATTTTCCAAATGAGCAGTTTAAATGACCTATTAAAAATAAATAAGCATGTCAAATATTATGTATTGATAAGGCCTATCACCAATCAATCAAATATTATGGTTAAGCACAGACTTAAATTACAATTTGTAATTTAAGTCCGTGGGTTAAGTTTCCACGAAATGGATCCTACATGAAGGTCAAGGTCACAAGGTCAAGATTATAACCTCAGTTAATCCGATAACTTCCAAAACAGCACATGCGTATCACCGATGTATGTCTAAAAGCATGTGTAAAGTTTCAGAAAGATTGATCAAAAACTGTGGGAGGACTTGATTTCAGAACACAAGTACCGTTTTCGGGACGCAAATACGGACGCACGGATGGACGCATGGAGAGACCCCCTTGATGAACGTTCTCCAAACATATTGAGGTTCTTACCCACAAGATTATTAGACAGCTTTGTCTGACTGAAAAATGTCACTATAGTTGCCTTGGACGTGTTATGTGGATTTCTTCAATCAAGAATTGCTGAATGAAACGTCTAGACTTCATAGAAGGTTCCTACATCTTCAAATACACTGATGCAGGTACAGTGAATGCCCTGATGGTATTAGTCTCGTGATGTCGGACGTGATTTCTGTGACTTCCACGCCATGCTGTAAATACTATCACTTCAATCCTGATGCCGTTATCACTATCTAAATCCTCCTTATATCTTGTATCTTAATCCTGTTTTCTAAATCCTCCTTCAGGTATCTTAATCCTGCTATCTAAATCCTGCTGCAGTTATATCAATCTTCTGATCCAGATCCAGAGGTAGGCGAGCTTCAGGGGTTTACATGTAAATCTGATGGACCCCAAAGGCCCCAAGCTGAACTTTTCAACAAGTGAATCCCCTACCCCTCCCCTTGAACTTTTCTAGATCCATGATGTATCTGAATGCTGACATTTTAAGACCATTTAATCAATCTGTGGATATCCTCCTTCAGCCCGACCCCCCTAGTCTGTCATCATGTTAGACTACACCCCCACCCCCCGCCTCCCCCCCCCTCCCCTCTTCTCCTCTGCATCAGTCCACTCTTCTCTCTATGAACACACACCTGTTGCATCTCGCACATTAACGTTTGACATACCTTTCATGAAATGAAAAAATTTCAAAACTTTCAAATAAAAATCAAGAAACTGTTGCCAAGTGATTAGATTTTTTCATTCTTATCTTATTTTTCTGGTAAAAGAGATTTTATATACAGACACATTTATTTATATTTAGAGACAAATTTAACTGCATGTTGAAAGAAACCAGAGCACAAATACGCAAGACCCACCCTGTGCTCACTGATTTCTGGTGTCTAAGTCGTTGATAACTTGTGATTACTACAAGGAATGAATTCCATTAAAGCTTTCGATAAATAATTTACAATAATATTAGTTGTTTAAAAATCATTTTAAATAACACTTCTTATTGTTTAATGTTTAATGTAAACGGTCACTTTCCACATTTTCCTAGAATACCATGTTCCTAGTGATAAGATAGGTAAAACATTCCTTCTACAATGGATGTTACATTATACTTTATTGTAAATTGCAAATAACTCCCTCATAATGAGTAAACTGTTCATTCTAATAGAGGTCTCCCTCAGATGTCATATTTGGAGATTAAATACTCGCTGAATTAAAACAATAATAGGAAATAATTCAGATTATTATTACAACTGTGGTTCCCGTGTTTATGTAGAGGGACAGAACGTTGGTTAGTGGATCAAGCCATCACATGTGAAGGGATAACACCTTTCTTGTAGGTAATAAGCCACATTTCGGCACTTGGGATAAAGGCTGTTATTGCATAGCTGGGCAGAAACTGTTTTCTCACAAGCATGCTTGTTTACCTTCAGCCTTTACTCCCCTAGAATGGACTTGAGTGTGTTTCTTTCTGACAGAGTTTGGAAATACTGGGGTCAGAGTTATATGTTAGTAAAATAGTTTAAGAGATTTTAAGTGCTTTTCTGTGTAAGTTATTGACATGGCCCCTCAACTGTAAACAGTGGATGAGGCAGACTCCAGATTCAGGGTGGGACACATACATGGCTCGGGGAAACCTTCAAATAGTTTGGTAGAAAACATTCCTGTTAAACTATTAACAGTCTTAAAACTTGTCCTAGAAGTTTGTTATTTTTTATTCTCATGGCTCTTCATTATAAATTTGACAAAGAATATATATATATATATATATATATCTGCAAAATGTAATTCCTCAAATTAATATAAGCAACTTATGTTTGTTAAATATAAATTCAGGACAAAATTTGTTAGTCTTCCCATACTGCAAAGAATGGTGACAAAATCATGTGTGAAATTTATTTTTTATATATGGATATTGTTGTATCAGGATTTATCTTCCAATCGTTAACAGGGAGGAGTGTAAAAGATAGAATCATGCCTTCGGGCTCCTCTCCAAGGTGACTACAACTTCACATATAGCAATACATAAGTAGAACCATATACCTGCACATACATTTACATCTGCAGGATTATTCCACAAACTTCTTCCTCCATGTCATTAGATCACAAAGAGAAGGTCCATCGTGCCCTGTGTACCAAACATTATGTGAATGTGATGAAGGAAATCTGTAAGTTACCATTTCCTAACACTTGAAAACACAAAAGGCTATTACATTTCACTTTCTCAATGTCATACATGTGAGTTAACACTAACTGTATTATGCACAGGTATTTGTGCAGCATGTGCAAACAGAGTTAAGCATCGACTGGATGCATTTATGTTTATACAGCATGTGCACATATGTTAGTGCATATATCATTGTCTGTAAGCATATGTTGAATACAGGATATTACTTTTTATACTTCTCAACAAATTATTTCTAAATCTGTGGTAATTTTCCAAGTTTCTATCAGTATTGTCAGCAAATTCCTGTTCTGAAGACAGGAAAGTTTCCTGTTGCTTTTTCTTAGTTGCTTATTTAATTAGCATCAATTTACAATTTTTACCCTAAATCTAGTTAAAGGGAATAATTCACTAAATTGCCTCTGGTTAAAGTTATTTACCAGACTTATGATTCTTTTGTGAACCTAAGATAAAAGGTCAATTAACAAGGTAATTTTTTTTTTCATTTATCTTTTCAACCTTATCTGTTATTGCAGTAACTCTCAAAAATAAAACTTCTAAATAAAAAATATAAGATCAGCCAAAACATCTCCAAGTATACAAACAGACTCTTACATCAACGTCAGCAGGAAAGGAATGGTACTGGTAGACGTAAGACTGGAGATTACCCAACTGTTGAAGTAATCAGGTCCCATCTCCGGAGACTTTGCTATAAACTGCTATCTGCTCTGATGGAGCACTTCATCTATAAATCTTACCTTGATAAATATACTTCCAGTCAGTAAACACATCCTACCTGGTACTGCTAGGCACACATCATAGCATTGTGGATTGAGAAATACATCTTTTATTATTATAGTCATTTCCTAACTTTTCCTACATATAACATTTCCTACTTTTCCAACATATACAAATGTAACATTTACTACAGAATTGTAGGGTCATCTTACACTGTGGTTGTAAGAGTACAGTCAGGCCTCAATAATCCGAACGCTTCCGTTTTTCATCAAAAACGTTCGCATAGTGAAATGTTCGGACTACTGAGTACTGAGGACTACTATAGAGATTAGTTTGGTTACATCTTCCTACCGTTCGGAAACTGCGAGATTCGGATTATCGGTGGCCGGATTATTGCGGCTTGACTGTAATTTATTTTTCCTGCAAGATGTCTCCAGAGAGATACAAGAAGGTCACATTTACACACTATTTCTTGGTCTTAAGGCTATGTGTATCAAGCTCAATCAAATGGACAGATCAATTTAATATAGATAGGAAACATCTATATTGCTTTCAGTAAAACTTAGCTTAGAAAGTAGTGAAACTCTAGACATTTCTTACCATTTATTGCAACTCTTCCAATTTTGAAATCAATTCACTACTCTAATGGAAATCTGTTCACAATTGTCTTTGTGTGGTTAAGCCCTGAGGTTGAAGAAACTGGTTTTGACAGTCTGACGACAATAATACTTCTCTGGGGAACCATATCTATTCAAGTAAAGAGAATACATGAATGACATAAATCAAACTGACAAGTGAGTTCACAAAATATTGGACAAGTCAACACTCAGTCTGCTCTGTACAACTGATTGCAAAGATCTGCTATAATTATAAGACAAATATCATATTCTCTTTATGATAGATCATAGAGAGATTAAATACAGAAGAACATACTTAACATAAAGATTTATCTGAAAAGAGTCAGTTTCTCCATATAACAGTCAGAAATATGAACATAATAGCTTGAGTGATTTTATAGCACTTCTTTCACATCACTCAGGGACACGCTCTAAGCATGCAATATATACAGAAGAAGATTGTAGAGTAATGAGAGGTGAAGAGTTAAGGAGAGTAATGAGAGTATGTGGAGTATTCTAGAATCTCTCATCTGATCTCCAACCTGGTGCACAATCATATATCACACTCTACACTGACACTGACGCCAACCCACTGATAACTAGCCAATCATATCTATACCTGAAAAAATGCATTGAAACACAAATGTTTGATGTGTTTTTAATACATTTTAAAATATATACATCTATGGAACCCAATAACTTTAAATCGGTTGTGTGCAGTGTAATAATTGCATTATTTATTACAATATCAGTATTACTTGTATCTAACGGGCATACAGTGTTTTTAATGTATTGTTTTAAATTGGATCACCGGCAACCAATGAAAATTACATTCCCAAATATAAAGTACACAATGTTAATCAATGTAACATTCAGAAAGGTAAGAATAACCACCTATATTTAACCAAATGAAAAGAGAAATGATGTAAACTCTACAAACGTATTCTCTTTGGTTACTTACACTTTAGTGATTAAGGTTTACATCTCGGAAATAGTTCAAGTTCTAAGAATACAGTCAAACTATTCTAATTGCTTTTCCACAGCATGTTTGCATCAATGTGTTTTCAATATATCATTAGGCATGTAAGTATGTGCAACTTCAAGAAGTTTTATATGGCTTGGGAAACTGAGGAAAGTGCTTCTGTATTTTCATAGCAACATGAAGAAGGGCTCCAATTTTGTAAGTTCTTTAGATCATAAAAAGGTTACATTTGATACAACACTACCTTCAATAGTACAAATTCTTGTACTTTTCAGGGCCAAGTCTCATGCGAGATTCGAACCCACACCCTCAGGGTAACGTATTATCGCCAGCACTTACCGTACCAACAGCTTACCACACAAACATTTCGCCTCGACTTGAGGTCCAACAATCGATAGTTAAATTAATTTTACAGTACCCCTCTGATAGCCGTAAATTGGTGCAGTTCCCAAGGCTGAATAAACTTGATGAGCGTTTGCAGGACACCGCAAAAGCAGAGCAGCTCCGAAACTTTGGGTCTCGCCTTTACCTGTTCCGCCTTCAGCATAAATAAAATGGGAATTTTTTTGGACAAAAATTTGTTTCTTATTCAAGTTATTCTAAAAAGTTGAATCATCACCGGGGTCACTTTTCACAAACTTGTTCTTAAAACCTATTTCTGATTTCAAAATTGGATCAAACAATTAACATGGCCTTAACCAATATTTCATGACCTTGACCTTTGACCTTCAAGGTCACACCATCAATGATTACTTTTCATTGTGTATAACAATCATGCAATGACTCAAAGTGTTCATTGTTAACATAACGCATATTCACAATAGCATGCTTAAGTTGTGACCTTGCTGTGACCTTGACCTTTGACAGATTTTAGCGAAAACGTTTTCAGATCTTGGTCTTTCTCCAAAGTTGATATATACCAAATAAGAGCCTGCCAGCACAAAAATGTTTTAAGTTATCATGTCTACAAGGATTATTGTAGTGATTTAAGAACTCATGACCTTGACCTTTGACCTTGAATGTGAACATGTCAAAATCATTCACCAGATTTATAAGAAAGAAGCTATGTATATCGGATGTTTATACCTTCTTGGAAAAAAGTTATTTACAGATTTCAGAACTGGTCACCAAGACCATATCTCATGACCTTGACCTTTGATCTTCAAGGTCACACAGTCAATGATCAATTTTTAATTGTGTATAACAATCATGTAATGATTCAAAGTGTTAATAGTTAAAATAAGGCATGTTCGCAACTGCATGCTTAAGTTGTGACCTCGCTGTGACCTTGACCTTGGACAGATTTTAGCGAAAACCTTTTCAAATCTCAGTCTTTCTCCATAGTTGATATATACCAAGTAAGGGCCTGATAGCACAGAAGTTGTTGAAGTTATCGTGTTTACAAGGATTTTTGTAGTGACTTCAGAACTCATGACCTTGACATTTGACCTTGAATGTGAGCATGTCAAAATAATTCCCCAGGTGTACAAGAAAGAAGCTATATATATGAGATTTTGATACCTTCATGGAAAAAAGTTACATAGTGATTACAGAACTGGTGACCATGACCCTATCTCGTGACCTTGACCTTTAAAATTCCAGGTCACACAATCAGTGATCACTTTTCATTGTGTATCACAATCATGTAATGATTCAAAGTGTTAACAGTTGAAATAAGACATTTTTGCAAAAGCATGCTAAAGTTGTGACCTCACTTTGACCTTGACCTTTGACGGATGTTAGCGAAAACCTTTCCAAATCTTGGCCTTTCTCCATAGTTGATATACACCAAAGAAGAGCCTGATAGCACAAATATTTTTCAAGTTATCGTGTTTACAAGGATTGTTTGAGCAATTTCAGAACTTGTGACCTTGACCTTTGACCTTGAATATGAACACGTCAAAAAAATTCCCCAGGGGCATAAGTAAGAAGCTATGTATATGAGGTGTTGATACCTCCTTGGCGGATGGCGGCGGCGGCGGCGGCGATGGAAACTGCACAAAAACTGATAGCAGCTCCGACTTAGTCGGAGCTGCTAATTAGAAATACTTGCCATTTAGATAATGGACAATATAACAAGGTTACATTTGGGATAACACTACTTTCAATAGTACAAATTCTTGTACTTTTTCGGGCCGAGTTCCATGCGGGATTCGAACCCACACCCTCAGAGTAAAGCAACTATCGCCAGCACTGACCGTACCAACAATTTGTTACTTATTTTTCATTTTCTGCAGCAAGTTTTTGTTGTTCAAATGCTGATTTTCTTATTCTCAGTCTCATCCTAAATTCTTTGTGAAAATAATTATTTTCATTCAAATTTGCTTCAATATGAGTAACTAAATGAAATAATTTCACCCTTTAATTGCAAGCTAGAGTTTGTTCTGAGATTGCCTTTAAGTTATTGCTAAGACAATTTACCGGTAAGAGTATTTATTTTGTTATTGAGTTATCAGAGAGATCTGGCAGTAACTGTTCAAACATTTCAAGTTATTAGTAATCATAACAAACACTTTCCTAAAATTTAATTTTGTTTTTCTGACCAGGAACTCTGGAACTCTGTCTGGAACTATTGGCAAGATGAGTCTGAGAGTAACTCTTCTGTATATACACACACTGACAGGTGCTTGAGAGATCCGATTGGGTGCTTCAAGCTGGTGTAGAAGTGCTACAGTTCATACAGTAACCTTCTAGCTGTAATGTCACATGCAGATTTTACTCTTCTATCAAACATACAATATGTAACTGGTAGTTTGGATCTGTTCCTAGACTGAAAGTAACCCTTCTGTATAGACACAGTGACAGGTGCTTGGATCATTCAAGCTGAGGTAGTAGCTGTTACAGTAACCTACTACCTATAATGTCATCTTGCATTCTCAGACTAGTTTGGAGGTATACACCCATTTTGTTTATTGAGTCATTTGTGTAAAAGTTCAATGATTGACATTACCATGAGTATTATTAGTATGCCTAATAGTATTTAAAGCATATTTGAATTTTGTATTGAACATACAGTATGCAGATATTTGGTAGTTGAGAGTAACAAAACAAGCAGCAGGTATTTAGAGATCTTGGTCAGATGCTTGTAGCAGATGTAGTGAGGTGTAGTAGATGTAGTGAGGTGTAGTAGATGCAGGAACATAACACACTCTCATGCATTCTCAGACTATACCCACAGCTTCAAGAACTTGTCTGGATAGCATTGGGTGGAAACGAGAAAATTGTATGGCATCGGTACATAACTACGGTCGGATACATGTATGGTGTTTCAATGATGTGGTAATGTGCTACACATTTTCTAACTGGACCCACAGCTTCAAGAATATGTCTGGAGAGAATTAGTTAGCATAAATACAGCATTCATGGACAATTGGAGCACTTCCATCAAATCAATGGTGTTTCAGTTGCGGCTGATAGATTGAAATGAACTTGTGTATGCATGCATTATGTTATTATACTAAACCTTCTTGAAGAAGGAGATATTAAACCTATTTTTGGTATAATTACCTAGATCTGTGCATTTCCTTGACAAGCAAGTCTTACCCTGTCTCAGGGTCTATATACAGAGTAGTGGGGAGTTTCAAGGTGATGTAGTAGCTACTTGAACATGACTTGGCACAACAAAACAACGTAATCATGAATTCCCAGACTAAGCAAGCTTTTAACTTGAAGAAGGTCAGTGTCTGGATATTAGTTTGAGTTATAAGACACAGAGGGGAATTGACATATACATAACTTTTGCTTCAATAGTGACAAAACTTCTTGGTATTCTTGGCACACTAGCTTACAATAGTATCAGAGTTCAAATATTCAAGCACACATCCCATTACACTGATGGTGCGTGTGAGTGGCCACACACAGTTTATGGAACATTGAACGACCGACATTAGATGACAGTGAACATGTAAGAAACTTGATAATTGTATAATCACAGTGTGGTTCATAGTGTGACTTGTAAAGTTTCTTGTTTTAGTGCTGCTTATATTCATCTTGTCAATGAACAGAAAACATGTCAACATATACATAACTGTGTTTTGAAGATAGGTTCGCCAGAAGTTTATGATTAAATTCAATGAAACGAATATTTGCGTTTGAGAGGTCTCTGCGAATCTGACTATGTCTCTACTTCTCATACGGTTTCTTAGCTTTTATCTGTGCAACTTGTTGTTGTGCCTTAATGCAACTTGCCTACACAATGCATATCTCATGCCAGTCACCATCACTGGCTATTTAAGGTATGCTGCATTTCCCTTACTTTTTTGTGCTAGCGATTCAAAGCCCACTTTGCAGTTGAGGTAAGCACAGGAAAGTAAAGGAAATGTTGCAAGGCTTAAATTACCATAGATGGAGACTGGAGTGTGTTATGCCTTGTGGAGGGTAGTTGGCCTTGTTGCATCTCAGTAATGTACTACCGGGTATAATGAGTTGACTTTTCTCAAGGTAACAGGTAGATCCAGTTTACTTTTTTTGCTTTTCAGTTAGCATAGATTGGCTGAATGAGGACCTAACCTATATTGAAGACTCTTTTTCTATACAAAACAATGAGGCAGGAATAGGTGACAGATTGAGCTCCTACTACCTGTAACATACTTTAAAGGGACACCACATCGAGGAGAAATATGAAATCAGATGTATCTACCTATGCTGATAAATTAACGTGTCTGGTAAAGAGTCACAGACCCAAAATTAAGACAATTCAAGTAATTAGTAATAAAAACTACTGCATGTAGACAGTGAAGCGAAGCACAACTCATTAGCAGGCATGTTAATCAGCATAGGTAGATAAAAGTGATATCTCATTTTTATCCTCCACGCAGAGCCCCTTTAAGGAATGATATATATACTTTTGGCATATATCTTTTGGGCAGTGGGTAGTGTTCACTGGACTATTATTATTCCTGTTGCAACCATTTTCTGACATTTCTACCACTTGGGGTAATCACCAAGGTTGTAAGGCTTAGTATTAATAGTACTTCTACATAAAAGATATTTGAGGATTTTGTATATCTGATCTTAATTAGAATCACTATCTACTCTCAAGGACAAGCTGTTTTTATTTTGAATCTTATTTCCTAGAAAAATAAAATGGACACTGAATTAAAACTTTTAAAAATGTTAGTATGAAATCTTTACACAAGGGTCTTAGCCCACCTCCGTGTTGCATCTCAAGGACAAGCTGTTTTTATTCTGCATCTATATTTTCTGGAAAAATTAAATGGACACATTTACATAACCCCTACCTACAAGGTTGTGCTATCCGAGTGTAGCCTCTCTCTAGCAAGCTGTTTCGACTCTGTATCTTATCTGCCTATCTCCTCATTACTCTCCGTGTAACACACACCTGTTGCATCTTACATCTCTATACCCCAGATAGACTTCATTGAAGGAGATTACATGTTTTTTACTTTCCATTTTTAAAATAAAGAAAAAGCGATTTTCAAAATGTTGTGAAATAGTTTAACTTTTTCTTTCTTATCTAAGGATGCTAAATCGAATCTACTAGCTTTATCTATGTATAAACTGATTTAACATCAGGTTGCAAAAGAAAGTTACATTATCACCTTGTGAAGTTGTTACTGGAACTAACATACTCATTGAAGTTTGTGTTATGAGCAACAATATGTTCTCTTTCAAACCAGACATGCATAGTGCAAATTTTTTTTAAATTGACAACCTAGAAAACCAACCAGTATGGTGACACTAACTAACTGGCTGTATGAGGTACAATTTGGTAATTTCGGTCAATTGTTAAAAATAAATCAGAAGAAGCTTTTTGGTTTCTATGAATTGAAAAATAAGAGAAAAATAACCAAAATGAAAGCTTTTAAATGTGAAACATCTTAGAGAATTGTTTTGTCTTGTATACTTTGTCCAGTTTACAAACTAGAAGTAATTGAGAAGAAATAAAAAGGTTAATAGAAATAGAGTCCTCTTAAAAATAATTATAATATATCAATCATAGAAACATGTAAATCAATGCTGTTGCCACCCTTCCATAATTACCTTTAGATATCATTGATATCATTAATGTCTTATCAATAATCAACATTTTGCTTTTAATATTTTGCTTTCGTTGAAACAAACAATCATGGCCTTATACATCAACAAACACAAATGTATCTTTCTTTACTCATTATACACTTCCACGAAGAATCTGGTGCAACGAGGATGGTAATCTGGGGAACCTACAGTAAAACACAACAAGACGTTTATTTCCAGTGCTATCTATAAAGTTCAACATCATTACAAACCAACATTTCAAAGTAGAACAGATAATTGGAATTATCTCCTTGCCCCCAGAATCTTTTACTGTTTCATCTACTTCAGCACTGAAAAAACATTTACTATTTTCAGGAACATTTGTTTCAATATTTAAGACATTATTCCATTACTGGTATTCTAAACAAATTGTGTTATTTAGATCAAATGATTCTTAAGAGTAGCAGAGAACATGGGCTATCTCTCATCATAAAAAATATAATATATTTCAAATTATTCATAACTGTTCAGAGCAAGTCTAAGGTTGTGGTACAGTATCAGATAACAACAACTTTCTTTCATCCAACTGCACATAAACCTGTATCCCCTCTGTGTAGCAACATGCTAACATGAGATAAATCCTATCTGATGAAGACGTCTATTTAACATTTCCTGCCGATAGTCTCAAAACTCATAAAGTGGATTTTATTTTTCTCGCTCCATGTTACACATGTGAGTCAACATATCAAGTATTTCATACAAGTATTTGTGCAACATGTGCAAACAGGGGCTAAACTTGATGCTGTGATGATAATATACACAGCATGTCTATATGTAACAGGGCTTTTATTGTTGAAACAGATTCTAGCTTAAGGGTAGGATTCTCTTATGATTCTACTAGGACTTTATGTCAAGATGTATCATTCTCTGGTTCTACCCTGCTAAACATCTTCTCTGAGGGCATGTCTATATATGTAACAGTGTAGTTAGTGTAGAAACATATTGTAATGCAAGGGTATGCTTCTCTTATTAATCAACTACCATAGGACTTTATGTCATGTATCATTCACTCTGGTTCCAAAGTAAGTATCTTACATTCATAAATGTCATTTTGCTAAAGGTCTTCTCTGAGAGCGATATTAAAAGTGATTAACATGATTAAGGACAGGGAATATCGATCTAAAAAATTTTTCAGACTTGATAGTGTACGTGTTCATATCTTCATCAAATCAGCATATTAAAGAGGTTTGTAAATCCAATACATAACTGCTGCAGAAACACATTTTAGCACAAGGATAAAAGCTTCTGTAACAACCTAAGACTAGGACAATTCATCTATTTCATTTTCTAAATCTGATAAACATTCTAAAGATTAATATCCTTGAGAATTCTGTGGAAAGAGAAAAAGACAAGTAAGAGGGATTTACATCTTGATAATGATTGATAAGTGGATCCATATCATCAAACCATCATATCAAAGGTTGAACAGTCCCCCCTGTGTTTCAGTATGTATCATGTCAATGCCAAGGGCAAGATGTAACATGTTTCTTATATTCTTATATATTAAATTGCGGATTTTACATATCCGAATTCATGCTTTTATAAATTATAGAAAATATGCATTATAAATACTCTGAAAATTACATTAACTTTAAAATCACATTTTCAAGATTTAAACTACGCAGGAGAAGTGTTGAAAGTGTTAACATTTTTTGTTGTCAATGACAAACTTTAACATGCGTTCTGGAAGAAGTGTTTTGATCTCAGACCACCCATAGTTCTTGTAAAAGAATCCACAGAAATGGTTTGAATAGTTGCCCAAAAGAACGAGTTGATGATCTTGCCTTGCCGACATGCAATAATACAGCTAGTTTTTGTTCTCTTTTAATGCATCTTTAAACATTGTCAGCTGCAATTTTCCATCTTCTTTATGGAGAAAGTAATAATGAGAACATTTAACAGATAAAAAGATAAACTTTATAACTACCTTTGTAGCTTTCAGCTACATTAGTTGTTCATTTTCACTTGCAGACACCACAAAAACACCAGATTAATCCCACATGGGCTACAAAATGATACAAAATGTTACAAACTGCTACAAAATGCAGCCACTGCATTTCAATCAGGACTTCTGGGAGCTATGAAACAACATTTTAACCAGTACAGCAGATTAGACCTGACAATGGTATATATACATTATCTCAACATATAACAGCATTAATGGTTTGGCTTCAAAGATGTCCATTTGAAGGTAGAAAGATATCATTTCAAAGAGACTAATGAAGTTATATGGATACATCTGCATTCTGCAGCAACGAAGAATTCTTTTCTTTTTACATTAAATGCCTTTTAAAATATATATTGGTGTATCATTATCAAATATTAATTTGGAAGATATAATTATGTCATTTTGCATAACAATCATATACAGTATAGGTATAGTTCTATATCAAGGTTAAATATGTTTAACATTTCAGAGAATGTACTACCTGGTACATAATTTACAAGAACACTCTCGATGTCTACATGTTCTGACCCTTCCCTGTTTCTGCAACTACTGCACTGCACATGATGAAAGCATAGACTGTTTACAACCAGGTGGTTTTCATAAGGATAACAACACCGAAAATGTGTTTACCAAAACAATTGTGACATTTCCCTTTACTTTTGTATTTTGTATGTTCAAGATACATCACACCATGAAGATAGCTAGCCTGCTCAAAAGTGTTTATCAATTTAAAGAGAGTGTTATCGCCAGCTGACTGTCATCTTTCTTTTTTACATTACGAGAAGTGAAAAACTATGTATTTTCACTGATAGTATTATTTTTATAAATAATGAAACACATGCATTGATAGAATATTCACAAAGTAACAAATACTGTATCATGAACCATTCAACAATGTTTTGTTGTGACGCAGCAAAGCTTTCCCCTCTCGTTCATTTGTTTATTAATGAATGTGTGCTCGGTTTATAAAGCCATAAACATATTACCCTCAGTAATCTTGTATAAATAACATATATGTGTAAACAGGAATGTCCTCTTGAATTTCGTTTCCACCAAACATACCCCCATGGTGCCATGTCTTTAAAGAGGAAAATTAATTAAAAACTAAACATTGACATTTTCCAAAGCAATAATTACCATGTAACGAACTGGTGTAGAAAGTGCCTATTTCACACAACATCAATGTCCAGCCAGTAAATGTTTTACTTTCCTATATACCATTTCA
Organism: Gibbula magus; assembly: GCA_936450465.1. Classification (NCBI taxonomy): domain Eukaryota; kingdom Metazoa; phylum Mollusca; class Gastropoda; order Trochida; family Trochidae; genus Gibbula; species Gibbula magus. Next base: position 103,273,839 of record OW388289.1, on the reverse strand, counting down.
AAGATTTCGGCAACAATCTGAAAATACCAACTGGTAGAATGTTTCTCCCTTTTCCTTGTTTCTTCAGATATTGAACTGCACATAATGAAAACATCAACATTTTTGCACCATGCTGCAATTGCAGACAGCCCCTTTGTCATAATGGTGCATTTCACTACAGTTTAAACACTGAGTTACAACCGGCTTCTCTGAGAGAGCAATGTGTTTTGGCCCTGCACGATTGTATTGATCACGATCAAGCTGAAGAAGTGTCTTTAACAATATATATACAAACCAACATGAAGTGTGAAAAATACAAAAATGTACTAGTTTAGACAATAACGCTATTAAACAATGTCTGTATTTTAAAAATAAAACGTAAAGTTTTGTTATTAGTGACATCATTTTCTAATCAAAGTAGATGTAACATTACATTATATACACAACACTTCACCATATCACAAAGATATTTGGTTAGTTATTCTTGAGGAACCATATCATGATTTGCTAAACTTTTGGATTTGTTATCTTTCAGCTCTACTTATGCTGTTACTATGGTAATACTATACTGCAAGGGTCAAAGGGTTCAAAAGTGACAACCATTACATTTGGTTTGGACCTGGACCTTACACAAGTCACAGGCAAACACCCACCCACAGTACCAAGCATGTCAGCACATATCCCCCATTAATCTTCAGGATGGCTTTACAACAGTTTCTCTTCACAAGTGTAACCTGGTCTTCACATTACCATGAACCATTGGTTCCAGTGACTGCCGGAACAGAAGATGGACATCAGTCTATACACTACACTGATGTACCAACGACTTGACCACACGCAGCGTGCACGAGATGGATGGTCAGACGGACAGATTGATGGAGAAGAAGACAGATAGACAGACGGATAGACAGATGATGACAAATGATAACTACATAGAGATGGGATGTATTACCTTTTGACTTCTGTCAGCATTTTTCACTGTCAGGAACATCTCTCCAGTGTTGATTGCTTCTTCTGGGAACGAATAGAAAATATTTTTCTGTGAATTTTATTCTGCTTGGGAATTAAAGTAAATTGCTTAAAACATAATTTCAAATGAATTATTTTATTGCGGTTGTTAATTGAAAATATTAACTTTTTTAGTTATTGATATTTTAGCAACAATGTGTCGTTTCATGCTATTTTCACCTCCGGTGGTTCTTTGATTGTCACTTAAGTCATTGATATATATATAATCATTCACAAACCATTGCATATGCCATTCTATATCCATCTAAAACAAGTTATTTTGCAAGTCAGATCTCTAATACTAACATGTAACTTCTTTTTTTTGCAAAATTAACATGCAAGACATCAAAACATTAAAAATATAATTAATGTTTTCTTAAATATCCACGATAGCCATTGTGAAAGTAAGTGAGGAATCCAAGATAATGTGTATTGACTGACTATTAATATGTGCTTAGAGCGAAGATTGAATCCCTAAATTATTAATTGATTACAAATAATTTCATTTTTATTATGAGAGATGATCAACACACAAGGTAGTCCTATGCAGAATATATAGTTGAATTGATAATATTTTGTGAAATTGTTTTTCAGTCACTATTCCCATGGCATAAACCTATATTTTAAGACTGCTTCTTAGAATTAAACTCTCATAATGGGAGCTTTGAAACGATATCTAACCTGGATAGACGAGATATTAAAAAAATCGTCAAGTACAAGTAGTATTAATGACATCACATAAGTTCCTGATTTTTTAAACATTTATCTTTTGATTTTTCGGAACAAATGCAACAATCATGACAATGTCGGGATTTTACTGCATTTGCTACTTTCGTTTTTAACTGTTCTTGGAAATTGTATAACATGATTTGTATTGAAATATGTATAGCTCTCTTTTGTTCCATAACCATAAGTTATACACAAGAAAAGCACGCAGCTCTCCATGTCTCTGTTACCATAACATCAGATCATCTGCCAAACACGCGAGTGGAACTCTTCAGCTGGAAAACAGATTCAGGGGAGATAATTATGATATTTGGTCATTTCCCTTCATACACCATTCTCTTCCCACATAGGTTAGACTCTACTCCCTTCAGGAAATCTGAAGGGAGTAACCTCTGCTGGAAGAGAATATTCATATACCGGTATTCTATTTGAGTTCTTTATATCAATTGCTGGGATATTTATCTCAAATCTTTATTTCTTCACCGATTTCGCTTAAATTTGAAATATAATCTCTCAATATCTTATATAAACAGTATATGATTGCAAAAATCGAGATTTTGAATTTTTAAAATATTGTCCAAACAGAGATTCGAACCCCTTTGCTATTAGGATAAGTACAAACATACTTAAAATAATAATGGTGAATTGTAACATTTTAATGCAATCATTAAAATTATTACTTGTTAGCTGTGGTGTGTTTTGATGATAATGTATAAATTGTAGAAGGTTTAAATAAAGGAACCCCTCTATCTCAATTTTCTGTTTGAGTTTTGTCAAATAAATAACTAAAAGGAAAATTAGCAGAGGTCGGTAAGATGAAGCCATCGACAATAAAAACAAATCACAACCTCCTGTTTTAGTAACGTTGTTACCGATTTACATTACTCTCTTGTTATAAAATACACAACAAAACAACCCACAACACCATTTGGTGCTTTTAATGAACTAACTAATAATTTACACATTTGTTGAGGAAACTAACTACAGGTACAATGGAAAACTAGTCATTCTGCTTCAAGCATGGCTCTATTATATGCGTTGTATGTACACCCGTTGTTTTAGACCTAGACAGTATGTTGAAAGTGCGACAGGGACGACTTTGCGAAATCGTATCATGTCATTCAAGTTTTCAACATTGTTGTTGTCAGAGAGACAGCATATTATAGAAGCATGCCAAATGTTTTTAAAATTGCTTTCATTGCTCGAATCACGTCCACGTCTCGGTCTACGACTTCACCGTCTCTTCGAACATATCTGGTCTACGAAATACCATTCTCTTCCCACAGAGGTTATTCTCTTTGCATTGTAATGATGGAAAATCTAAAGAGAGTAATTTATGTGGAAAGAGAATGCGACTCCACATCCCTCCAAGACAAGGTTTCTGGAGTATATTTTATTAGCACTTCAGTTACTATTTGCACGCTTCATATTTCAAGACAACTTTAGGAAGATATATTCCCATCAACGTTTGTTGCACACATGCTTTGTCGACTAGTTCGGTTCATATTGTCAGATGACACCTTAAATTGGTTCTATGGTTAAATTGGTTTTCTAGCCAGATTTATCATGAATATGCCCAACATATTTCATTTAAACAAGAGAACGACTAATATAATTTAACATTGGAGAGAAGTTGATATTGCTTGAATCTGGTTCATTTATTCAACATGCTGCAAGATACCCACGAAAGTGGTACTAATTTGAGAGTCTAGTGAACGTATCCAGAAAACGGAACGTTCTTGAACAAGCTAGCATATTGAGTTGTGGGTGTTGCCATGGTATTTATTGTGATCAAATGATAAGATGTGCCCCAATGACCACAATACTGAGATAATGGATGGACTTATTGATTCAATGCTGCCATCGAACATGGTCACGGTTAATTAATCATTTATTACTCGAGAGAAGCTAGATCTGTAGATAGTATACAACAAGATATGGTCATATATATCGGGAAGTCGCTGAATGGGTAGTCTACATTGAGTTTCTAATTATTCATAAGATAATACTTTATTTCCCGAAAGGGGATTTTGTGTACATCAAGAGTTAAGAACATAAGAAAACAACATTTAATATGTTTAGCAGTGGACCCTGAACCACATTTCATCGATGGCTGGGGAGGAAATATGGACATAGGTATATTACCTATATTACCCATATCCACATATCCTCCCCATCCCGTGGTTTGAATCAACTCTGCTCAGTGACCTCTCATAGCCACATTGTATCCATCATGCTACCTCAGGATACTTTGTGTCTGCAGGGATCCAACATTGTACTTGTAATTGGGATTGTAATTGGGAGGATCACCTTTTCTTTAATATATTTGCAGGAACTGTGATACTTGGACAACCAATTTTATCCAACTTTAGTGTCAAGTCATGTTTTTGTTATACACTGAATTGTTTTAGACAGAATCTTTTCAGGGCTAGGGATTATGAATTATGTTACTTAGACTCTGAGTAAAAATATTGAAAACATATTGAAAAGGAGCCTCTTTCCGAAATTACCATTTCTTACAATAAAATGGTAACATTTTCAGAATAAACAGAGTCTGAGTGTATAAATCATGTTGAGAACAATCTATTTCTATTTTCAATATCAAACAATAAAAACCCTGAGAGCTACTGAGCCCATGGCTCTATTTTTCTTCAGGTTTTAAGTTTATTTTATGTTTAAACAACATAAAATAATGAAATACTAGCTCCCCCTTGTTGTCAATTTTATGCGAACGCTTAGTAATTTTGCACATGAGTATATTTACTTATGAGCAAATTTGCTCATAGGAGTAAATTTAGTGCATGCGAACAGGGTATAATTAAGATATAAAACTATAACGTGACTAATTTTAGGACTATTTTTAATTGTTTGTAACTTCAATCGTTTCCGGCGATTACATTTCTACTCTAAAGGTTGATTTTAAATGGAAAACTATATTTATTTCCGATTGCAATTTATCTTTCAACCAGTATTTACTTTCAATATATTTCATATATTTTGCCTATTATGTATACAGCGACGTTCGTCTCTTCCCGTTCCTTTCTTCATTTTCCACCCTCAACTACAAATATAATTGGCACCAAATATTATGAAACAGTCACGGGCTACCCAAGAAACAATATGAAGATAGGGATTTTCATATTTGAAAAAGTCCTTCAAGGAAATGAGCAGAGTTATCGTGTCTCGACCTCGTTCTTCTGACAGCTCGACATCGGACACAGTAATAAACCTAGTTGGGGCGTTTTAAATCGAGAAACAACCAGACTAGAGGGTGACGTTAACTTTAACTGGGTTTTGACGGATCAACATTTAGGTCAGACCAAACACTGCCCAGGAGCCATCTGAACATAAGTACATCTGTGTTCATTCACACCTTCTCTCCTTTGACCTGGAAGACACATCTATATGACACGCTAAACTGGAGTATTGGAGACGATTTATCAATAAATTTCGTTTTCCTTTACGAGAGGTGTATTAAGTTGCACCAGGTAACCTAATTCTTTCATTCGATCCTGTCTGTTGTGTATATAAATTCGTATTATCATAATGTATATATGTGTGCGTGTACAATGTGTTCATATAAATTTCACTGAGCTTGTTGGCCAATCCAGTTCATGTATTTATACATGAAATAATACTTTTAAACTCATATAACAAATGAAAATGGTTTGCATTACATTACATTACATATATACAATATTTGGTGGACAAACTTGAAAATATAGTAACCTTTTTTATAAAATACACAATGTTACTCACACTTATGGATATACTTTGTCACCGATATCAAGCGTGATAGCATCAAATTAGAAACATTAAATGAAATGTGAGTTAACCATGATATTTTCACCAAACAAGCACACATCTTTCCACGAAATCGATGTCACAATATTATCTTTTATGCATTCTAAGAAAACAGTAGCATTTAAATTATATGATTGGTATTTAGAAACATGGTAAACTACGACTTTCTCTATGAAATATTTTAACAAACTTGTTGAAATCACAATCCTGGACGAAGTATGGCAATAATAAAATACTTATATATATAACATGGTTATATTTGGGATAACACTACCTCAATAGTACAAATTCTTTTACTTGTTCGGGCCGAGTCCCATGCGGGATTCGAACCCACGCCAGGGGCGGATCCAGAGGGGGGTGCAGGGGTGCGCACCCCCCCCCCCCCCCCCCCCCCCCCTTTTCATTTGAGATTTTAAAAAATGACCATTAAAACCAACCTCCTAATTGTGGTCAACCCCCCCCCCCCCTTTTTTTCCCCAGAGATGGTACATTTTCACCCCACTAAGAGCATTTTGGCGTGATATAAATAGGATACCTCTTTGCTCCGTAGCCGTTAAAAAAGTGTTAAAAACTTTCTTCTCACATGTTTTGATTACATATCATAATATAATCAATGGAGAGGTCTGAGATCATGGACGTTTTGTTGCCACTCCTCAGCTATTCTTCAGCTAGATAATTGGCCTTTTCTACAGATAGATATATGTATTCCTCTGGTGATGTTTTATTCATTCATCGATAATTAAAGCCAAATTGTAAAAAAAAAAACTTTTAGTGATTCATGTGGTATTGAGAGACATAAGTCTATACTAATGTCAAAATTACTAACTTATATATAAACAAAACAAATATGAACATATATTCACTATATATATAGATATAAATTCTGATGCAAAGTTCCAGACATAAAATCTAGAATATTGCTTTATGTAAGTAAAAAATTATTAAAATTATGAAAGGCATTCATAAAAATGAAATCATATGATAAAGTATTCCATATTGACACAGGTTCATTATATTTAGGTAGATGGTTCGAAATAAAAAAAAAGTTCCAAACCGTTACCACATTTGTCCAAACCGTTACCATGAATTTCCTAAGCATTGATTTTATATATATAAAAAAAAATAACAATTTAACCTGACGAAAATGTTTTAGTTTTTTATCATTTAAAAAAGATATATAAGTGACTAGTTAACAACTAAATATTTATTTTAGAAAAAAAATATTTTCAAATTGCTTATTTTTCTAACATTTGGATCGGACAGAAAAACCTACCAATTTTGAAAAAATTGTTTATAATGGAAATACCTGAGAAGCTTTACCTACACAGTAAATTAAATTTCATGAAACTTGTTCTTAAGCGTTTTGCTCTTTGCTACCCTAATTCCTCAGAATCTGTTATTACTTCTCTACTGTAGGCGTTAGTGCACACTGATTGGAAGAGTTCACGATTGTGCAGGTAAGCGTATCGCTGTCCCATCTCAAAATGTAGCTATTAATTCCCGTAGGCATTTGTCCCTGTAGGCGTTATTACACCTAACCGATTCATGTGACCGTGTTACTCATAAAATCAATTACGTAACAGGCTCGTTAGCGGCGGATGACACTCATGCGACTTGTCCAAACGGTGAGTAATTAGGCCCTATATATCGACTTTATATAGACTTTATAAAAGCTAATTTGATTTGCAACTGTTACATTCGTTATGTGATATTCATACACATTTATAGCTATGTTAATGCAGTGTAATCTAATTTTATATGACACTATAATTTTATAACTTTCTGTTTAAAGGTACATCCATTGTGTTGTTGGGGGTCAAATATGCCAAACGTTATAAATGGTCTTACTTTATCGGGAAGTACCAACTGTTACCGAAAACTACCATTTTGATGATACTCGGCTTAGTATATTGACGATAGGAAGGTAAAAGTGTCGATTTCTGATCGAAAACCGGACAATGCACCGCGTGTGGCGCGCGCCAATGAGTCAAACGTAATTTTGGAATCTCTTTTAAACCAGATAAAATAACAAATTTGGGTTGATAATGTTAAATAGGTCATATAACTACTGTGCATATGAATAGGACATGCACTTTCGGTTTTTGCACATGCATAATTGATGTTACTCGATTTTAATTGGAAACTAGTAATTATGATATATTTGGCGATTGGGGAAGAATATGCAAGCTGAGTGAATTTGTTTGTATTGTAAGCAGCACATTTGATGTGTTGGAACGTATTAAAGCCAAATAAAATTTTATGAAACACAATGGATGCACCTTTAAGTGTTATAGTTGTTTAAAGCACTATAAAGCGAGATCGTACACGCAAAGCATCCTGGTAGAATTATTTCTAGGGTTGACTTGGCGGTGTCAAACACATAGATCCATGTACAACAACGAATAAGCCGGGTTGGGATCATAGGTTATATGCTTTTAGCTTATCTTTCGATTGGCGTAATTTTCACACGGTGAGATGATATTTCCTTTGACTGCCATAACATTATGTGATCTTTTATTGAATCACTGGGACCTGAATCACACAATGGATATAAACTGACCCGCACAAAAACTACACATACTTTTCAACGGAGTAAAAACAAAATACAAAGTTGATTTTAAATGTTTTTGATAAGTTTATATTTTGTAGAGAAGTATTCATAATTTAATTCCTTAGGGTATTGCACTTTTTTAAATTTTGTCTGATTAATCAATCACACACGGGGTGCTGAACTCACCTTTCTAAGAACAGTTTTGGACACAAAGTTTGACATTTAAGTTCAAAATTGATAACATGAGGGAATTATGTTAATAAAACCTCTGGGAATGTAATTCATTGACGCATATTGCTGTATGACGTCATACAAACCAGCCATAAAGTCCTATTTCACTTTCCTATCTCACCTACTTAACCACACTCCAAATAGTACTCGAAGGCATGTTTATGAGCACTTTCTTCCCACAGAGGTTACTCCTTTCAGATTTCCGATCCTAACCTCTTGTTTTTCGCTTGAAATCAAGAGCAGAAGTATACCCTCCTAGGGAAGCGGAATCTTATACTGTATCCCTGCTTCTCAACCAATGAAAACTCATATTTCAGTGACCTTTCGACCGAGTGCCTTCAAATGTCATTTTACAACGGCGTCGCTGATTGCACAGCTAGATTCAATTGCAACCAATCAGGACACTCCCTTTCTGCCCCCCGATTTCAAGAGTAAGGTTAGGATTGGAAATCTGAAGGGAGTAACCTTTGTGGGAAGAGAATGGTTTATGAGGAACATGAACAAATACTGTTAAACTTTAGTTTAGTTGGCTTCAACGTAAGATAAGATAAGGTAATGCTTGATTATTATTCCTAAGGAAATTTGTTATACAAAGTTTGATCAAATACAATTGTTTAGAATACACATACAAACAACAATGACAAATGTACATAAGAACACTCATATTATATATGTAATACGCTCTAATTATAAAGTTGGAAAAAACATTATCAAAATACTTCATTTAAAACACTGATGCTTGCTGGGATCAGGGAATTCCGAGCCCTGTTGTGAATATTAACGAATCTGAACATACCTCCATACCAGCAATGCACGTTAAAGACTAAGATACTTTGAATAAAAGACTTGTACACTAATAATATAATTGTGTCTATTTTGAAAAAGTTTAAAGGATGTAAAAAGTACAGCCGCTGTAATCGTTTCTTGTAGATGATTTCAGCATTGCTGTTCCATGTGAGCTTTGAGTCCATGCACTAGGCACAGGTGAAGTTTAGCGCAAATATGTTGCACAACAGAGATGCACGAACGTTGCACATAGGGAAAACTGGTCGTTCATTTCTGTTGCGCAACATATTTGCGCTAAACTTTATCTGTGGACTTTGCCAATATGTGTGATTGCGCATGCTCACGTATTGAACCAGTTTTCTTGCATTAGCCAAGTTGCCGACCCATATTATCTAGGAAATAACAACGTGTACATCCCATACGCTTGGTAGTTAATTGATAAGAAACGATATATTGGTTGCATTGGACTGTTCGTAATGGCATTAGGTTGGCATTGGCTGCAACACATATGTATCTAACATTATGTAGTTGTGTTTGCTTATACATATTCATTCAATCATGTTCATTTGTAATGACAAACGTGCATTTATGCCTCGCAGCCTGTTCTGTTAACAGGTTATTATTGTACATATAAATAAATATGTTTACATTATCCAAGTAAATCGATAGTTTCACGTTTTATATAGTTGAACCAGTTGACACCAACAACAATTTAAAGTTGGTAAATATTTTATTATTTATATATATGTTGGAAGATGTTTTTCTCAAACCGATGTTCTCAGGCATGGTAAACATTGTCACATTATGTCTTCATGGTATTGGCATATCAATAGTTAAATTATCATGTAAATAGTTTATAGTTTATGCTAGTAATCTTTTGTAAACACTAGCTATACACACTATATTGGTGCAATAAGAGCCATCTTGGAGGCCTATTCCACTGATGTATATATGCATATAACGTATTTATACTAATTGAATCGCCTTTCTGTAAAGGTTAAACATACATCCATTGTGTTTCATTAAAATATATTTGGTGAAAATACGTGCCAACATACGATATGTGCTGATTTCAGTTCAAATAAATTCACTCAATTTGCATATTCATCCCCAATCTCCAAATATATCATAATTACTAGTTTCTAATTAAAATTGAGCAACATCATTATGCATGTACAGAAACCGGAACTACACTTCCCATTCACATGCACAGTAGTTAAAAGACCTATTAAACATTATCAACCAAACATTGTCTGTTGTCTGATGTAAATAACTTTCCAAAATTACGTTTGACTAATTGATGCACGCCACACCGGTTTTCCATCAGAAATCGCTTCTTTTACACTTTACATTCGACTATAATCAAAATGGCAATTCTCTTCAACAGTCAGTTCTTCTCGAAAGATTAACGTCATTTATAACGTTTGGCATATTTGACCCACATCAACACAATGGATCTAATGAGAACTAGTAAATCGCCCCTGCTACTGTTACCGTCGTCCTCTATATTCGAAGAGATATATCTGAACGAATACCGAGGATGGTCAGCCAAAAGTTCTGTCATACAATAAAACGTTATTAAAGTAGATATTCAGGTTTTATTCCGGGTTTTATTCACCGAGGTGGTTACCAGCTGTCAGTAAACCTTGCTCACAGTTCGATTTTTGCCCTTAAAGGGGCTGTAGTACGTTTTTTGCAAAACTTATTTTTTCAAATTTCCCATTTATAATGATAGTTCATATCATTTAAATCTATTTTAGAGGGTAAAAAATCTTCTAACACACCAATTATCCGTAGTGGTATTAACGATGTTGCGTTTAAAGCAAACATTACATGGCGGTCATTTTATTGTGAACTCATTTAATTATTTCGAATTAATTATTCCCATGACTTTACCGAACCATGTACACTAATTTTTAACTCGATTTTCCGAAGAGAGAAGGTCGTTTGACTATTGGTGACATTATTTTTCAAATACATTTCATCGACTTATTTGGGCGAAAAATGTGCTACTGCCCCTTTAACGTCATCCTTATCTTAATCACGAAAGTCAAAGAAGACTGTATTTCTGCCAGAAAGTCTCCGAGTTCTTTAAGCATCACTGTCAATGTGTAATAGAATGATCATGGCCAGTGGGCACAAACTCTCTTTTAGTCTGAGAATCCTTATTCAGATCAACCTCGAGAGCAATCGACCTTTGACACAAAATGATCCGTATATATTTTATGCAGTGATGCAGTAGGTTCCATTATCTTTGTCTTGTCCAACAGCAAGAAAAGTCCAGTCCAGTTATTGACCATATGTAATATCAGGGACCTTATATAGATATCTTATGTATATAATGCCCCTGGTGATATCAAACATCGTCAATGTGTGTCCACTGAGGCAGTGCCGTCTAGGTTCGGCCGTGCACATCCGATGACCCATGGTCAGTAGATAATGAGAATGACCTCTAGTTATTATTCCCTGTAGCGTGTTGTTATAAAAAGATGACATTTCCACATCAAAAGATTCCAAATATTCGATGACAGACTTATTGCCATTCAATGGTTACCATGACAACACTGGACGATAAAACACAAAATAAAGTAACATACATGTACCCATGCATATCGTATATATACAGATCGGTCAGTGACCTTTCTTGTTGACAGCAGCCTGCCTGTCCGGTTCTATTAATCATTAGTTGACCGAAACATCAATACACGATCGACATCAATATTAAGCAGAACGGAAAACGAAGACGACGAAAGCCTATAACTACTAAAACCTACAACCGCCAAATTCAATGATCATAGCATTTTACACCGTTTGAAGGTGTAATCGTTTTGAAAGTTGTATCTTCTTTCAAAGTTGAAATTACAACTGCAATGCTGTAAGTACAACTTTTAAAGTTATTATTACAAGTTTTGATGTTGAAATTACAACTTTAAAGGTGTAAATAAAATAAAAGTTTTAATGTTATATTCAAGTTCTAAAAAGTCTTGAAAGTGAAAATTGAAATTACACCTTTACGAGTTGGTATTACACCTCTACAAATTCTTATTTGAAACGTCAATATACAACATTCAACTTTAAAAATGGTAACGTCAACTTTTTAACTTGAAAATACAACTCACCAAACTTGTAATTACATCTTTAACAGTTATAATCACATCTTTAAAAAAATATTGTCATTGAATTTTGAGTTTGTAGACTTGCTGTTCAAACATGTTGAAACGGGATGTTGGTTTAAGAAAGGTGTTCATTTTTTTTCATGCTTCTAAAATAAGATACATATAAACCTAAATTACAACGACTGGAATTAACACTTGATAAAAACAACAATGTTCTAGAAATGAAACTGTAGAGCCGCTATATTGTAAGTAATGACCATTGTTACTAGGAGTGGCAGTATTTACATGGATACTGCCATTCAGGTAGAGAGACGTATAGCTGGACCACATGACCCAGAGACATGTACAGTAACTAAATGAAATACAGTTACTAGACACGAACACAGTTACTGGCCATATGACTTTACATATACCGTAAATCCTTGAATAATTGCCGGGTTAAATTAGATAAAATAATAGGTATCTCATTTTAAACATAATTTCGGCATAAGCATATATATGCCAAGTTTAACAATAATCATAAATTAAAATATATTACAATGATATTTTGTTCTGATTTTTTAAAAATAAATATATATTATGGCTTCGAAAAAAATCGCTTGCCTCGAATAACCGCCATGAATGATCGCCATGTCAAATCGGTGTTTGAAATTGAAACATTCAAGGATTTACGGTGTGTATGTTCTCCTCCCACGTGGCTAGCAACCGGACTTCCGGGTCATGATGGTATCGTTCAAACAATGTCTGTATTAAATTTCTCGTAAGACATGCTATCGTTGGAAACACCAGGATATGGTGCAATGAGCAACGTCATGTTGATATATGACATCCTTCTTTTGCAGTGTGTACTTCTTAAGAATCTGGAAGGAGGACAGACGCACTGAAGAGCGCTGAATCTGGAAGAAGGACAGACACACTGAAGAGCGCTGAATGATTAAGGGTATGTACATGTCTTACACATCTCAGTGTATAAACACATTTTCTATCTTTACTATCTGTTGTCATTGTCATTGAAACATGGCAAACAAAGAAAGAAAGAAAGATTATAAGAATAATCAGATTTAAATTCTGAATCTGATTTAACTGATAATTTCTGAAGGACATTGATAAGTGGAATACGTAAGAAAAACAAGATCTACTGGATAATAATTTATTATTATTTATTACTATTTTTTTAAATATACACGACGTTTCGGAGCATATGCTTGTAAACGTCTTCATCAGGTGAATGACAGACCCGGCGATTATTCAAGGCAGGCACTTATTAAAGGCGGACGATTGCACAGGTTTTTACGGATATTTGAATTGTACCTTGTTATTCATAACTCTCACGTTGTCAATTTCTGTTCGTTGAAATTCATTATGTTATCTTCTCTGTTTTAGTCCAGTACGGAAGCAATATGAGTACGAAAACAGTGAACAACTACCGGTGTACGCTGAGTCCCAAACTGCTGGAGAAAGCAAAGGAGGAGCTGTGCGAGGATCCGAACACCAGACTCTTGGAGATCCAAACCCTCCGGGACAGACTGTTGGCCTACCCTGGTTAGTACACTGATGATAACAGTCTGGCTTGATGTACTTGTCAATATTACTTGAGTAATGGTGTTTCTTACACATATTGTGCAATTTTATTTAAACGGAATACTTTAAAACTCTGGAGTCTATTTGGAGTTTTATTTCATACAATATAATGTAGTGATACAAATTGCAAAACTAACATATGCAAACCATGAATGATTCTAAATGATATATAACTTTAATGAGTATTTACTAATTATCAATACTCAGAATTGTAATGCACAAGATATGTTTCAAATGTGTATATATTTAAACAAAGTATGCTCTAAAGACTTGATAATTATCCTATATATATAACTGACGAATGACTCATAACTTCCTGGTCTTTCCAACATTATTAAAGTATTATTGCACACCACCCTCTATAAAAACTAGAGTTTTTATAATCTTTACATCCGTCAAGAGTCAATCAACTCATCTGCAGAGAAGCTAGCATAGATGAGATATGTACTTAAATAACATTTTCAAATGAATTAATGCAAGGTTGCAACAACTCGACACTGGCTCCCTCTGTTTGTCGATATGGACCAAGCGTATCCTGTTATATCTTTAACAAATCTCTCTCCGCACACCACAATGTAGTTTCCTCCGCCCACAAATTACACGCAATAAGTGCTATTTTGAAGAAGAAAAACAGTCACGTTGGATACACGTTTTTCTTTATTTGAAATACTCGTTGTAAACACTTTAAATTTATGAAACTGTAACCATGTTCATAAATAAAAATATAACCATGCTGATAACTAAACTATAACCATGCTGATAACTAAAACTATAACTATGCTGATAACTAAACTATAACCACGCTGATAACTAAACTATAACCATGATGATAACTAAACTATAACCATGATAATAACTAAAACTATAACCATTCTGAAAACTAAAACTATAACAATGACGATAACTCTAAATATAACCATGCTGATAACTAAACTATAACCATGCTGATAACTAAGACTATAACTATGCTGATAACTAAAACTATAACCATGCTGATAACTAAACTATAACCATGCTGATAACTAAACTATAACCATGCTGATAACTAAAACTATAACCATGCTGATAACTAAAACTATAACAATGATGATAACTAAAAATATAACCATGCTGATAACTAAACAATAACCATGCTGATAACTAAAACTTTAACAATGCTGATAACTAAAACTATAACCATGCTGATAACTAAACAATAACCATGCTGATAACTAAACTATAACCATGCTGATAACTAAACTATAACTATGCTGATAACTAAATTATAACCATGCTGATAACTAAACAATAACCATGCTGATAACTAAACTATAACCATGCTGATAACTAAACTACCGTTTTTCCTCTAATAAAACCCCGGGGTTCTATTTCATTCAGTAGCCCCTTACCCAATTTCACAAGGTCACCAATATTTCCTCTCCAAACGAGTGTATAACTATTTTATATTTTAACAAGGCACAAGGATTATTCAGTTGTTACGTAAAACCCGGGTTCTATTAGAGCCCCGGGTTGTATTAGAGGAAATACGGTATAACCAGGCTGATAACTAAAACTATAACTATGCTGATAACTAAACTATAACCACGCTGATAACTAAACTATAACCATGATGATAACTAAACTATAACCATGATAATAACTAAAACTATAACCATTCTGAAAACTAAAACTATAACAATGATGATAACTCTAAATATAACCATGCTGATAACTAAACTATAACCATGCTGATAACTAAGACTATAACTATGCTGATAACTAAAACTATAACTATGCTGATAACTAAACTATAACAATGATGATAACTAAAAATATAACCATGCTGATAACTAAACTATAACCACGCTGATAACTAAACTATAACCATGATGATAACTAAACTATAACCATGATAATAACTAAAACTATAACCATTCTGAAAACTAAAACTATAACAATGATGATAACTCAAAATATAACCATGCTGATAACTAAACTATAACCATGCTGATAACTAAGACTATAACTATGCTGATAACTAAAACTATAACTATGCTGATAACTAAACTATAACAATGATGATAACTAAAAATATAACCATGCTGATAACTAAACTATAACCATGCTGATAACTAAACTTCCGTATTTCCTCTAATAAAACCCCGGGGTTCTATTTCATTCAGTACCCCCTTACCCACCGGGTTCTTTTAGAGGCCCGGGTTGTATTGGAGGCCGGGTTATATTTTTTCAGACATGAATTGACGTGTATAATCTTCTTGGGGTGACTTATTGGACAAGTAAAATTAGTGACCTAGTACTACATATCTCGTGGCATTTCTGCTGAAATTCATTTGAAAAAACATATTGCTTATAGTTGCATGGACGGGGTTTACCCCACACTCTCATTAATCCTAACATTATACAATTGGTGTGAAAGGTTTTCTATCAACTTGCATTGTAAAAGGAGAATTGACTGAAAAAGACGGATATTTGTTATCATGGACCTGTTATGCTGAAATTCACAAGGTCACCAATATTTCCTCTCCAAACGAGTGTATAACTATTTTATATTTTAACAAGGCACAAGGATTATTCAGTTGTTACGTAAAACCCGAGTTCTATTAGAGCCCCGGGTTGTATTAGAGGAAATACGGTATAACCAGGCTGAAAACTAAAACTATAACTATGCTGATAACTAAACTATAACCATGATGATAACTAAACTATAACCATGATGATAACTAAAACTATAACCATTCTGAAAACTAAAACTATAACAATGATGATAACTCAAAATATAACCATGCTGATAACTAAACTATAACTATGCTGATAACTAAAACTATAACTATGCTGATAACTAAAACTATAACGGTGCTGATAACTAAAACTATAACGGTGCTGATAACTAAAACTATAACCATGTTGAGAACTAAAACTATAACCATGCTGATAACTAAAACTATATAAAGAAGATCGATCGTTATAAATCATCAAGCATGTTTCCTCGAAATATCTTGTTGCCAACGTTCTGTTTGCATGTCATAAATACATTTGTAAAATCATAAGTGGTTGTTTTAAAACACCTAGTCAAGCCCGACTGTTGATCGCAGTTCGCTATTGTTGCGTCTTTTTGTACAAACACGAGTAGAAGGAAGGGTCGACGCATATTTTACTTTTATTTAAGCCATGTCTTTTTTTTAACTAAACTCACGTGCAAAAGAAACGTCCCCACATTTTGAAAACAGTATAAAATGAAATATTAATGTAGGAGAAAGTAGATTTTGAATGTATTTGGTAGCCACATTTTTGTATAGAAGTATTCACAATTTCATACATCAGAGTATGCTTCTTTTATTTTTACATCTGTTCAAATACACATGGGGTGCTAAAATCGCTTTTTAAAGATGTTTTTGGTCCACAATATTTGGTATTTAAGTTTAAAACATTGGAAAAGTAGAAATTTAATTGATTAAAGATATCCTCGACATAAATAACCTTCTTTGATAAAAATTTGTTGACTCGTCATTACTGTAGGACGTCACAAAACAAGCCAAAACTGGCTTTTTGAGGCTTCTATCTCGTCTATTTAAGGTGATTCGATAACGACCATTTCTTAAAACTTGTGTTTCTCAGAGTTATGAATAGATATTAATAATGTTTTGAAAATTCATATTTAGTATGAATATCGCTGTTTCAGTCGCATTTATCGCCCGTCGATTGACATATCTTGTATTTTGTATGGGGACGTTTCTTTTGCACGTGAGTTTATGACAAATTATTGAATAGAGATGGCCCTGCGTTGTTGTATCTTCAATGTTGTGAAGTCAACAAACGATATATAGATAATAACGTACTCATAATCATACACGCAATTTATGATTGTATCTAGTTTGACAGTCATCATAACAGCTGTGCTACAGCTTTTGTTGAACGGACATCAATTCATTTATGGTAAATTTCTGTCCGCCTCAAAGTTTTAATTATCGATTACAGGTTAATGATAAGGATTTATAACTCTTTTATTACATAGGAAGCTTAAAGGAATGAACATTGTCAAAAGTATGCAATGCTTCCGTTAAGAAATAAGTACTACCTTATCGAGAGAACAGTTGTCTAAGTAACGGTGATTTACAATATTCAATGATTAATATTAGATCATAGTTTATATAGATCAATTATATTTCAATGATCCAAAATAGTAGGACCTTTCTTGACATTAGAGATCCATGTAAAAATGCCTTATGTACTTTTGAGTATTGGTGATAAAGTATACATCTTGAGTACAGTGAGTGAGTGAGTGAGTTATTGTTTAACGCCGCTTCGGCACATCTTGAGTACAGCCTTTCCTACAAATTACATTTTTCATAATATTCACGTATGCATTCATTACAACTAAAACGTATCTGATGTGTGTGTCTCATGTATATCTGCAACTACCAATTGAGTTCAGTTGGTCCATGTCTCTATATTACAGGTTTAACACCACGAGTGGACGACGCCTTCCTGATCAAGTTTCTCCGCGCCAGGAAGTTCGACCAAGAGAGAACATTCGAGTTGATACTCAACTACTACAGGATGAAGAAGGAAAATGAAGATTTGTTTGCCGAGACGACCCCCCGACATGTGAAGCACATGTTAGAAGGAGGCTTGTCCTGTCTTCTCCCCAACAGAGGCAAACACGGGGAGGCAATCTTCGTATTTAGACCGGGTAATTTAACTTGCTGGTCTAAGTTTAAACATAACACACATACATTCTATCAAAAAGTAATTGAAGCGTTTGCCGACTGTTTTAGTTAGGTGCATTTTTAAACGAATTTTAAACTATATTTAGTTTGATCCGATTAAAAAAAAAAACCCAATCTGAACTGTTGTCGTAATCATATCTGCAAAACTTTATTTGTAACAGTTAGATTCATTGACTATTGACTCATGTGTGTAGACACAGTTAGAGTCATTGACTATTGACTCATATGTGTAGACACAGTTAGATTCATTGACTATTGACTCATATGTGTAGACACCTTCTAGTTGACATGTACACATGTGAGACGGATCTGGACCATTATTTAATGTTACTGGACTCGCACAGAGTACAAGCATTTGTACTATTGCAGCTAGTGTAATCCCAAATATAACAATGTTACTGGATAGTTCTATGTTTTGAATACCACCCTCATGCAGATCAAAAAAAACCTTCCTTGGTACATTTAAATGTGTTTGTATGTGGCATTTCCAAATTGTATTGAGTAGTTTTACGAATGCCTTTGAGAAAGCAGCAGTGACGAGGGACGAAACACGATGAGCACCGAAACATAATAAAATCATAATTTATTCCATGTTCATTCGAACGCCCTCGTGCTTTAACTAAATTTATATTAGTTCAGCGCAAAACTATACTTTATTACAAAACACATTGAGGTACAACGAACTTTACTTTTTAAATCAGAGAACATATAATGATTCAATATATGGTTGCATGGAATATGTATCTATTCATGTAATGATTTACCTACACCACCGTTACATGACATATGCATTTTATCATGATTGTAACCCCCTGTACAGGTAAATGGGATCCCGAGAAGTATACTATTCAAGACGCGTTCAAGGCGGCCTTCGTATCGATGAGCGTTGTTCTCGAGGTGGGTTGTGTCACTGGTACACGTTAAAGGCAAATAATAACGACAACTAAATGTTACGTATGTATATTGTATGCCATGTTATGAATGTAATAACGATGAAGTGAAGCGGATATTGGACTTCATACAATGGTTTATAGGACCTACCCACCCAGCGACACAAGTGCTCTACTCAATACCTTCAATAATCGTAAAGATGCCTGGAACAACGTTGATCGCTTCCCAAATACTCAAATTGTAGAACCAGTAGTATTTCATTCCTTTATTATGCGGTTTTGTCTACATCTGTCATTTATTCATTGAAGTACCCTTCATAATTCAACCACTCCTTAGAACGCTGATGAGTTCCACAATAATGCATAACCATAAGTGCCCTAAAGGATTTCTCCCATCACATTCACATTACATAGAGTACAGGAGAACTTATACCGTGGCTCCGTTCCATAACAGCGAGCGCTAAATAATCGCTCATTGATCGCTCAATGTAGCGCATTCTCTCCTGAACGACACTGTGCTATTCCTCGAGGTTTGCTCGCTTTGCTACGTAGCGCTACATTGAACAATCGCGTTCAAAAGAGATTTAATGTAGCGCTAAATGAGCGATTTTAAGCGCTCGCTGTTATGGATGTTATGGAACAGAGCCCAGGTTTGTTTAGATGGATCTTCTTTAACGATGTGTTTCTCTGTTGTCAAGTCGGAGGAGACCCAGGTGACCGGCGTCCGCTTCCTGGACGATATGGGGGACCTCACCTGGGCACACGTCAAGGGCTTCTCGCCGTCTGTAGCCAGGAACATAACCACTATGCTGCAGGTATAGTATATAGATATTGTTTTATTATATAGATTATAAACTGTAGATGTGTCAATCTAAATAAATTTAGTTCAACAGTTTTTTTTATATCAGGTTATACCATGTTGCCATAATAAAGAAAAGTCGATATAAATGTATTTAGATTGTAGATGTGTTAACATACTTCCAGTAACATTAAACATGGTTCAACCAAATTAATATATCATATTAATCCTGGTGAGCTACACAAGGGCGTGTGTCGTTGAAACAAGTGACGAGGAAGCATAGGAAGGAAGATCCCGTCCCTGCTGTCGTAATATGAGGCTTGGTTGTGAATTAAGTATGCTTTCTGATATCTTGTTTCAAACAATACACCCATGTGGACATTACCTGTAATTGTGAACTGATAGACTCACCATGAACACCTCTCCCCTGCAGGACGTGCTGCCCATGAGACTGAAGGGACTTCACTATATCCACGAACCCAAGTTCTTCGACGTCGTCTTCGCCCTCGTCAAACCTCTACTCAAGGAAAAGGTCACCAGCAGGGTAAGCATCATTCATTGGATACATTGGAACTATATATATATATTTACCTTTCAGGTAACATTTGTAAAGTATCATTAAACATAAATTATCTACAATTGTAACATTTGTAAAGTATTAATTTTTGTTCACGAGGTAAGTCCATGCATCTGGATATACATTCCTACATGTCTAAATGTGAAGGGAAAACGGAGCCTCATATTCGTAAAATTGTAGCATTCATTTATTTATACACAATCGATTCTCCTTAGCACACATTATATTACTCTAGCATCCCTGAACTTATGTGCGGATGCAAACCATTTGGAGATAGATCACCCGTGTGAACGTGTACTCCTGAATTTAGCTTGTAAGAGCGGAAGTGTACGCTTGTCAATAGCAGAGTGCTATGTTGGAGGCCATGTATTCAACTCTTTTTTCTAATTTGCTATCTTCAAACACAGAATTGGGTAATTATACTTTATTTAGTAAAAGTATGGGCCTTATTAGATGCACAGGCCAAGTTATGGCAATAATAAGGCTTTTATAGCTGTATAGCATAGTCATGATCGTTACTAGCGATGATAAATACTACAAATCTGTTTAAAACATGTTTGTTAACATAAAAACTAGAAATATTTGCTAGTTCACATTTTAGGACATGATTTCCGATTCATGAAAGAAGACAATTGCGAAATTTCATTAACATTTGTCAAATAGATGTCAAGTTACAGTGTCTGCAAGTACATCAACATGAAACAATTAAATTCCGCTTGGTAGAGCCAATGCTTTTTGTGAAGTGTACGCTTGTAAAAACTACAAGGTGCTGCACATCTGTATTCTGTCAGTGAAACTGTTGATATGAGTTGTCAAGAAAACTATGTGTGCATCCAGGGTGAATCATCTGTTACCGAGTCAATCGACAGCAACATTGAGCATCATTTGTTGAAGCAAAGAAGTGAACAATGGTTCAATCTACGAAAGCAGTGCAAGGTATCAGGAAGTACAGTCTTTAAAGCCCTTGGCCTGGATAGTTTGAAGGAACAGATAAGTAATTTCGATTATGTGTTCAACAAACTTCCAAGGAAACAGCCTGATTCACAAACTCAATTGCTTCTTGATCATGGTACGCTGCACGAGTTGGATGCTGTAGCAACTACGTGTGCAAAGATATTGCCAATTTTCTATCCCTGAATCAGCTTTGATTGAAGAAGGTTGTTACGACCTTAGATACGAGAACAACAGTTTCTGCGTTGTTAGTCCAGATGGATCAGGAAGGTCGAATCCAAGTCATTCGGCCACTATTGCATTATAAATAAATGTCCACTGCCTGACAAGAAATTCGCTACTCAACAAATGTATCAGATCCCTGTCTACTACTCTACTCAGTTGTCATGCGAGATGGCAGCCGTGCAGTGTGAAGAGCTTCTGTTTATCTGCTACACTGAGGTGATTTCAACTGTGTTCAAAGAATCCTTTTCACAAAAAGTGTGGGACACAATTTGGAATGCCTTGCTGCTATTGTACGGTTCGGATAGTCCGCAGAGCCCCAAGAAGAGGCCTGATAATCGAAACAGAATACGGCAGGAGTTACAGGAGTTCTTGGAGACAATTGTAACATTTATCTGTGAAGTACCATCTGTAAAGGCTGTTCAGTGTGTGCTTGAGAGGGTTCCAAGTTCTCCGGCATATTGCTTTCATATCACACCAATATCTGGACGAAAACAATCAACTCTTCTTTCTATCCCTCAGACATTGCACAATTCATTGTCATGTGTCAAGGAAGCGGCCCAGCTGACAAGAAAAATGGCAACAGAGGTTTTTGTATTTCTCAACAGCGAAAACATCAACATCAAGAAAAATGTTGTTCCACATGCATTACCCATTGCATACGGAATGCAGGGGGCAAATCTTCCAACAGCTGTGCGACCGAGCTAGTACTGATGACAATTGATTAATTTATCGTAGCCAACACGATGAAATTTACTGAAACTTTGACAATATATGTATAAATGATTATAATATCCATTCATTTATATTTGATTGTGATATATATTAGTTTTTTTAGAAAATAGTACATGATTGCTGAATTGTCGGAAGAAATCTATTTCTATCATCTGTTTTTGCACACGGCTAACTTATTCATGACACTACAGTGCTCATGATTTGCTTACAGTTGACTAAACATATATGCTTTTACAGTATTAAACAGTTAGTTCCAACTCTTCACATTTCTTGAGATATTTGCAAAAAAGCTACACTGAAAACGTAAACAAAACTCACCTCTGCCATCGACAAGCGTACACTTCCGCTCTTAGAATGCAGGCTGAGGCGTACACGTTCACACGGGGTGTAGATTAATGAATAACTTTATCATTCGATTATATTATATTGTATGTATTAGCGGCCAGCCAAAAAGTACTATTTTGTCGCATTAAATGTCAAAATTAAAGAAAATCCTCAAACAGTTATATCAGCCCCGGTGCGGACCACACGTTATCAGTCCCTCAGCCGTTCTATGGAAAGCCTTGTTTCCTACACTGTATATGTACATGCAGATAGTAGCTACCATAAAGTGTGTCTCTGTTTTCAGCTGTTTTTCCACGGCGATAAGGTAGAACAACTACTAGAGTTTGTAGACGCAGACAGTCTACCTAAAGAGTACGGGGGAAACCTTCCCACAATCAACACAGAGGTAGTGTCATTGTTTAAAGTGTTATTTCTAATTTAATGTAATTGATGTTTATGTAACAAATTAATACGTCTTCCCTCATATATTAAATCAGGTGATATTTCATTGAGATAATTAATAAAAAATATTAATATTTGTATATCGTTTGAAATAACTAAATTGTCATTAATTTATAGAATATGTCTGTAATTGGAGATTTTATGATAGGAAAAAGGTTTATGGAATATAAGTCACATAGACAATCTAAACATTTCTATGTATACGTTTGTCTTATATTTTGACTACTTGTGTACATGAATGTTTCAATTTCGATAACCTTGATACATATTGTTTGCACTTGGATACAAATAAATAACTTTGTTATTTTTCTTTGAAACGATTAGGAATTCACAAATCACGTGATGGAGTACAACGCCATGTTTGAAGATGACACCAAATATGGATATGTTTCCATGGCAATGAAGAAGAAGACGAAGCAAACGGAAGACGCTATAGAAAACCTCGCTGGAACTTTCAAAAAGCTCAACACGGATTGATCCAGTTTCTGCCTGATTCTGACTTTTGAGATATCATCGTTCATTAATTATTTCATGTTTCACTTGAAGAAGAATGCAGTTTACACATTTAAAAGTTTACAACTATAAAGATATTGGAAAGTGATGTTCTGATCCGTCTATACATGAACACATAAGTTTAATAGTCACTGCTTTAGTTTTAGACCATCGTTTATGATGAGATACATTGAGTTATTTTCCACCAAATACTCAAAGTTTGTCTTCTAAATGACACTTCCATATTTCCCCATTATTTTGTTCATATTAATACTCACAATCGCAGGTTAGTTTTAGATCATCGTTTATAATTTATTTTAATCCCTAAAATGTTATCTATTGTGTGGCGCTTCCATCAAAATCATTGGATGTAAAACTCTATGACAGATCTCCAGTGATTTCAACTCCCTGGGAGTATGAAGCTCATTCTGCCATATAGGCTGCTGACCGAGCGCCTGAAGAAAGGCTATAAGTTTAAAATGTTTTAGTCTAAGTGGTGACTACTATTATATATTTATACCAAAATAATAGTACGTATGTAACTCAAGTAACTCAACTGTCATCATAGCATTTGTTTGTTATAGTTTTTGGTATTGTGAATAAAAAAACGATGATGACACAATTGTCTCTGATACAATTTAATTCACCATTTAGTCGTGAATCTATATATGAAATAGGTAATAATGTAAGCGTCAGAAAGCTTCGGAGGTCTCTTCAGTTTGACCTATGTAGCGTTTGTCAAGTGAGTTCTTTAAACTTTTCTAGGCTAACATTAAAGGTCTAACCAAGAGAGTCGCTTCACAAACCAACCTTAACTCTAGGGTTAACAAAGTGTCGTCCTTTAACATTGCACTAGCGCTGCCTAACTGTGTTGTGCAACAGCGACCAGAGCTGCGACATGATCCAAACCCAGTGTTGTCATTGTGGCCAGGTTGTGGGCCAGAACCATCCGTCTATTCTTTTCTTTTGATTGTGTGATAATAGATGTGCTATAAATATTTATCACTGTTGATGTTTGAGAACTATTATATAATATCAACCTTGGGATTATCTTATCCAAAATAATTATGATTTTATGGATGTATTAAACTTCATTTTCAATACATAACTTTGACTTATTTAATATATCTAATTATATAATTTTGATACGTGTAGTATTGTTTGTAGAGACAAGATAAGTAAAATAACGATAAATCCCACCGCATGTGTTATAAAATCGGAGGCTAAATGACATGCACAACTCATGTAGTTGTCGAATATACAACATTAGTAATTCATTCGGTTTGTTATACCGGTTTAGATTATTTATTTGTAAATATAACAATACGATGTCAGTTTTAAAAGATGAAATAGCCGTTATAATAATGTATAGCTAACATAAAGAAGAACCAATAAAAGGGATCTAAAAAAAACACAAACAGTTAATTAGTTTCGCAAACTTGAAACATTTAAACCAAAAGAGATAATAAACTCCCCGTGAAAATGGAAAATGTATTGCACAATGAACCAGCACGAATTCATAAGCAACCTGCCAAGTTTTTAATGAATCACGTGGGCATGTCGACCAATCAGATTGCTTCATTCGACTATCTTCTGATTCTCAGTGATTAAACTCTTTATACATTCTGCAAATATTATTTTTTAAAATGCTTTGTACAACAGAATTAAATCCTGGTAGACTGCAGGTGAAATATTATCTACCAGAGTCACGACTCTAAACCAAATAACGAGTGACATGTCTTTTTCTTTACAAAACAGTTAGATAGGTTTTACGTCTTGATACACTTTCATACACGAACTACTTAGCAACACACGAAGTCGAAGCTAACACTGAACCAAGGAAACTTACTAACAGTTGAACCGTTGAACTGAAATTGTTCGGAACGTATCGAAAAGAAAATGTCGTTATTCTTGAACATTCCAGAAACATTGCTTCTGGAGGGAACCATGTCTGAAAATGCTTCAGTGAAGAATGATTAAACTGTTTCTAAACTCTTAATGAAATGAAATAAATCATTGATAATTCTTTTTTGGAACATGCTGATAATCATATTTGAATGATTTTGAGGATTGCAGTACATCTTATGAATTCCTTCGTAACTATATAAGATTATGTAACAATTTGTAGTATGCGCAGTAAAAGATTAAAAATAGAGACATTGGCTTTGTAGCTCATCAGATCTTAAACAATACGCTAATTAAATTTCAAAATGTGTTCAGGAGTATTTATCACAGAAGTCTGTACACAACATTTCAGTTTTCTAGACCTTTTGGTACCGGAGAAGAAGATAAAAATAGGGTCACAGGGTCACCAAATTTACAATTTAGAATCCCCATTGACCAGATCATGACATAAGTCCATCGGACCTTTCAGCCCAGATGAGCTCAAAAGTGGTAATTGACCCATTGAAGATGGTGTTTAAGTTTTTAAGAAATATATTTCATTATTGCTTCCTTTTATCAGCGCTTTGATCTGTTTAGTCGATAATGTAATTTCCCCCAGACTCATGGAATGTTCGAGAAAAATACTCTACTACCAACCATACCAATTTCCCTCATTAGCATTGACCATACAAGCATCAGTGTAACATTCGCCAGGCCCGGGGCCAGGGCATCGATAAGCATGTGAACACCCGTTACTACTATCAGGAAGGGAACGAGACTCGTCTGAGACGTCGTGGCCGGGTGTCCCAATCTCGCAGACGATTCCTGACGATTCCTGACTATTTCTGACAATTGTTGCACTACTATGGTGTCGGCAGTAGGTTCCGAAGTTTGGAGCCGATTTCTGAGACGCGAGAGCCTGATACTGTTGTCCTGACGGGGTGACGTAACGCGTGGCCTTCCTGCACGTGGGCGATCTCTGGTGCTCCTAGTTTCATCACAGAGTTTCATAGAGAAGACACCATATTTCTGTGAACACCAAAACGTCGAACTATGGCATTCTGTGACATACCATTCTCTAACATGCCGACGGCACGTAAACGATCATCTTGAGATAGGCGTGTCATCGTGTCATTGAATATCAGGGCCGTGTTCAAGAGAGGTTTCAAAGTAATCGCTCAATTAGCGATTACTTTTAAACCTCTCTTGAACGCGATTGCTCAATGTAGCGCTACGTAGCAATTCGAGCGAACTTTGAGGTTTTGCACCGTGTCGTTCAGGAGAGAATGAGCGCTACTTGAGCGCTACATTAAGCAATCAATGAGCGATTATAAGCGCTCGCTGTTATGGAACAGCCTTAGATTTTTGGTTAGCGCTCGATCAAAGCTCTGTGAACGTCTACTGAAATCAGTCACTTGGCGACTTTTACCATACTCGATAATCCAGCACTTTTGTTTCGATAAATCTACACACAAGCGCTGGAAAACAGTAAGGGTATTTATCCCTAACCTAGTTACCTCCTCTTGGGTCCATGTTATCCAATCAGAAACGAAACGCAGACACTATCTGCGTAAACAACTCGACCAATCAAAACGCATCACTGCCGTTGTTTATAGAAACAAACATATAGCGGCGGCCGACTCACTCGATTACGATAAAGTTTGTAACACATTCAGCGTAGAAAACCTGACAGAAACTCAAAAGAAAGTTTTAAGAAGTCTGTACGAAGAGAAGGGTGTATTCATGTCCATCAAAACGGGTGGAGGTAAATGATTAAAATCCCTGTGCTGCGAAAGCCAAGATCCTGACACGAGAGTGCTTGTTATTTCACCCTTGATTTCAAGTGATCTCATTGGTTGTTAGAAAGCAAGCGTTTCGCTTAGTCATTGCAAAGGGAGGTAACTAGGTTAAGAATAAATACCCTTACTGTTTTCCAGCGCTTGTGTGTAGATTTATCGGAACAATAGCGCTGGATTATCGAGGATGGACTTTTACGTGCATGGACATATCTTGCATGTCAAACAAATGCATGCTTAAATTTTATTACCGTGTTTTATCAGCTGTAAGCACCATAAATCAATATTTATGTTATGCACGCAGTGACATTTTCCTTCTAGTTATATTAAATTTAGATGTTAAGTTCACAACTTATTATCTACTTTCAAAGTTCATGAGGCACGATTTGCCAAAACTGTAAACAAAATAAATATAATGTAACGTTCATATTTAAACATTCTCAAGAAAATGAGCACAATCTGCTTATCTGCCCGAAATGTATAGAAATAGAAAATTATATCTGTCTTATTTTTCTTTAGCCAACCGATAAGAATGAAATTATGTACTGTACCTGACATGGAAAAGGTTGATGTAGGTTGAACGTTTGAAATTAGTTATTGTGTTAGAAAACTCTTAATGGATATGTTCACTGTTGACGTCAGTTTAACTTTGCAGGTTGCGCATATAAATGTTCTACAAACTGTATACATAATGCTAATATTGGCCTCGGCGCCACGTTTACAGTATACATATGTCTGTCTGTTCTGTCAAAAAGCAAACTGGTTTAAAACTCTTTTAAGATTGAATCAACCTCATTCAGTAACAGCCTCTTGAAATGTAAAATCTATTCTGATTTATTACTGTTACCATTATCAAAATTGTTAAAGTGTGCATGATATATGTATTATGTATCCTACCCCAGCAGTGACGATAGCAAAGTTATTGAACCGGATCAATTATCGGGCTGTCAGTGAATATATTATAAATAGATCCAGCAGCAGTAGATATCCTTGCCACGCTCTATTTAAGGGGCAGTCATTGTGGGCTTAGAGCGATCAGAGTAACTGGAGTAACGTTATTTTACCTGTGCTTTTTTTTACTCAAAGGTAGGTTTTTATTTGATGTTACTAATTAAGCTTGCAATTGGTCAATGCCGACGTTTTATCACTTGACACTTTTAAACACTGGCTATTTGAAAAATATTTATTTGAGAAACAATCATAGTTATTTGAAAAACAATGGTGATAGTGTTTTCGTTTTTGCCATACTATCAGTGTAGCAAATTATATATCCATCTGTTTATATGCATACATGTAAGTTCTTATTGTTATTTTCCTATTCGTATATATCTATGAATATTAGTTATTGTTCGTTTCAAATTTATGTGAATGTGGTAAAAAAAAACAATGAGCTGCATTTCTTATGTATTCATTTATGTTAAGTACTTGTCAGATTCGAGTGGAAAATAACATCAACGGTTTTTATATTAAAGCGCCCCTGCTCTATGTTCTACCGTAATGTCTGTCAATGTCTGTATGATTTTTATTTATGGACACGCATTTGTCATATCAAACCATATTTTGACGCTCTGTAAAGGGCTATATGATCAATACATCTATCAGAGCGTGGAACTACTTTTTAGGCTACGACGTGTCTCATATCGGGCGAGCTGTCATAGGCTATTAAACATCATCGGTTAACGTATTCTGTGTTCTAAGTGTATGAATCATAGGTAAACCGGGTAACTTTCCAAACAGTTTAGTAGGTATTTCTATAAAAAAAAACGTGAAAGAGTATACATTTCTATCATCACATTGACACGCAGTCCCCGTGTACAGTAAGTATGTCCAAGACGAAGGGAGGAAAGAAGGATGAGTACAAGTGCACTCTGTCTGGAACAGATCTGGAGAAGGCGCAGAGTGAACTGACCGAGGATCCCGAGACTCGCAAACTGGAGGTGCAGGAGCTCCGGTTGAGGTTGGGCAGGTACCCAGGTGGGTGATATCATTAATTGGGAAGATACCCAGGTGGGTGATATAATTAATTTGGAAGGTACCCAGGTGGGTGATATCATTAATTGGGAAGATACCCAGGTGGGTGATATCATTAATTGGGAAGATACCCAGGTGGTTGATATCATAATTGGGAAGGTACCCAGGTGGGTGATATCATTAATTAGGAAGATACCCAGGTGGTTGATATAATAATTGGGAAGGTACCCAGGTGGGTGATATCATTAATTGGGAAGGTACCCAGGTGGGTGATATCATTAATTAGGAAGGTACCCAGGTTGGTGATATCATTAATTAGGAAGGTACCCAGGTGGGTGATATCGTTAATTGGGAAGATACCCAGGTGGGTGATATCATTAATTGGGAAGGTACCCAGGTGGGTGATATCATTAATTGGGAAGGTACCCAGGTGGGTGATATCATTAATTGGGAAGGTACCCAGGTGGGTGATATCATTAATTGGGAAGATACCCAGGTGGGTGATATCATTAATTGGGAAGGTACCCAGGTGGGTGATATCATTAATTGTGAAGGTACCCAGGTGGGTGATATCATTAATTGGGAAGATACCCAGGTGGGTGATATCATTAATTGGGAAGGTACCCAGGTGGGTGATATCATTAATTGGGAAGGTACCCAGGTGGGTGATATCATTAATTGAGAAGATACCCAGGTGGGTGATATCATTAATTGGGAAGGTACCCAGGTGGGTTTACACATTAATTGGGAAGGTTGAAGATCATGCATACTGTTGTGACACTTTCTCGACCAGGGTGAATTTTAAGCTGTAGTGACAAGTCAGTGTTAATATGTGATATATATCTAAGACAGCCTTAAATATCTAGACCAGGGCCAACTTGACTATGAAATTAAAGAGCCATCAAGGATGTTGATGAACATATAAGAAAACTGCCAAAAATCTATCTCCGTGAAATAATTTTTCACAGATTTGTTCGACCCAAAATAAGCCGAGAAATTGCACCAAATTAGTAAAGGTGTTTTCCAGTCTAAATATAGATCCAGTCTATTATTTTTAAGCGCAAAGCATTGTGGTCTTACTTATACAAGACACGAAAGAATAACAAAGTTTATGAATTGAAAATATATAATTTTGGCGCATTTCATTTCATTATGCATTTGCTACATATATTGGAATAATTGTTTTACCCAACTAGATATTTTGCTTGAATTGTATAGTTAATGAGAGTAAACATTTGTCATAATTTGCTGGTCTTATCTCAATAAAAAGTACATTAAACAGACAATAATTTGTATATTCTCAAGACATTTAGACTAAGAAACATTGTTTATAAAGCAATCGTCACATTCAGTAATGGGAGACAAGGGCAACTTCCAAGAGAAGCACGTGCAGCACATGGGTTGTTATGGCGACTTGCGCTAGAGACGAGCCTTCACCCTTTGGAAACGCTTGCTGTTGTGTCGTACGTTTTATGCAATAAAGGGGATTCTGTTTATATGACGTCAGATACCCTTAGCGCGCGCTATTCGAAGAAACCAAATTACATTACATTGTCGTGATATGAAAATTATTAATCACATGTCATGTAGATAAAAGATTTCTCTGGCGATTGACGTTATAAATATACTTTCCACACAAAATGTTTTTTATTTGAAACACTGACATCTGTGATGGCTCTTTAAGATTAAATGCGTTCGACGCGTTGCTTAGGATAAAAAGGAAGATCCTAATAACATTCATTCCTGACAACCTTAATATTAAAAGATGTTCTCCATAAAATAGTGTATGTTGTAATATCGCTCAATCGATATAACCTTAACGTAATTTGTCCTCGACTCTGACCCAGGTCTGACCGCTCGAGACGAGACGGACTTCCTGCTCAAGTTCCTCAGACCGCGCAAGTTTGACCAGGAACGGACATTCAAGCTGGTCCTGAACTACTACCAGATGAAGAAGGACAACGAGGACATCTACGCCGAGATGACTCCCAGGGCGGTGAGACACTTCCTGGACGCTGAGGTCATGTACGTGCTTCCTGAGGCGGGCAGGAACAACGAGACAGTGGTTGTGTTTAAAGCAGGTGATTGGTGTGATTGTAAACATAAACTACAAAGTGACACAATGACTACTAAGGTTTTCAAATTTGAAGGATTTGTATTATCAATATGATGCCAGTACAGCGAATTAAAGATTTGTTTAAAAACAAAGGCAGTCAAACATCACCAAAGTGATCATCCCAACATAGCCACTATGTAATTCAATCTAAATGGTGATTATTTATTTCATTACGAGTCAAAACGTATATTAGACAATCTGGGTATTTGTAGTAGACTTGTGTATAAAATATATATTGAGCGGGATGACTGTAACCACATTCAAATATCCATTCATTGTGTCTGCACATGAGACGGGGGATTTAACACATTAACACATGTTTGTGTATTCGTGTCAATAAATACTGGTAGATGATAAACAACACCATATTCCACTTCACTATTACAACTCTCTGCGGATGTGTTTCAGCAAAATGGGATCCAGAGAGGTTACCAATTGAAGACGTCTTCAAAAGCAATTTCCTTTTCATGAGTGAAATTATAGAGGTAGGGATATCAATTCATCGTGAATTTTCTTTTCATGCCATGCAAACAACCAATCTATAGCACCTTCTCCCATGGTAAATATCTGCCTATCTGCATGTGATATATGCATCCATCCATAATATGGTTGTTTTCGTTTGCATATTCACATTCGCCCTGTGGAGGGTCCCACAACAAACAGACTATATCAACATGACCCTAAGTGGTAACTTGATGTTATCAGCTGCACATATGAAGATATGGTTCTAACTAAATGCTTTGATTTACATTAAATATTAATAGATTAAATGTTCTTCATAAATTTAGACGAAATTTTCTTGCAATCACATAACATGATGTAAACTATTTAACTATTTTAATGTTAATTTTTTTTTTTATCGTAGAACACATATATTTTGATTAATCAGATTACTGTCACGTGTTTCATATATGATATTATCAGTTTTATGTCATTTCAAAACGAAAGTAAGGCATATTGTTCATAGTTGTTTTATTAATTGAACCTTTCCATATTTAGATAAGTAGTGTCATGCCACTAGGCAATCTTAATCACACTTTTCTAACCATTTGAAATATTTATAACCCCCTCTCTTGCACCCAGTCGGAGCTAGCCCAGGTGCACGGGGTACAGGTAATCTACGATCTGGAGGGCTTCGGCTGGGGACACATTAAAGCAATGACACCGTCCATGGCCCAGAAGTTCTCGTCACTGTACCAGGTAAAAACACAATGGCATAAATCCTTCATCTGTATATTATTACTACTGGAATGGTGGAACGCCCATATGTGGGGGAAGACGGGGTTAGTTGAGTCACTGAGTTAGTTGAGTCACTTGGGTAGTTGAGTCACTTGGTTAGTTGAGTCACTTGGATAGTTGAGTCACTTGGATAGTTGATTCACTTGGTTAGTTTAGTCACTGAGTTAGTTGAGTCGCTGAGTTAGTTGAGTCATTTGATTCGTTGAGTCACTTGGTTAGTTGAGTCACTTGGTTAATTGAGTCACTCGGTTCGTTGAGTCACTCGGTTAGTTGAGTCACTGGGTTAGTTGAGTCACTTTGATTAGTTGAGTCACTGGGTTAGTTGAGTCACTTTGGTTAGTTGAGTCACTTGGTTAGTTGAGTCACTTGGTTAGTTGAGCCTCTTGGTTCGTTGAGTCACTGGGTAAGTTGAGTCACTGGGTTAGTTGAGTCACTGGGTTAGTTGAGTGACTTGGTTAGTTGAGTCGCTGGGTTAGTTGAGTCACTTGGTTAGTTGAGTTGCTGGGTTAGTTGAGTCGCTGGGTTAGTTGAGTCACTTGGTTAGTTGAGTTGCTGGGTTAGTTGAGTCATTTGCTTCACTGGGTTAATTGAGTCACTTGGTTAGTTGAGTCACTGGGTTAGTTAAGGCACTGGATTAGTTGAGCCACTTGTTTAGTTGAGTCACTGGGTTAGTTTAGTCACTGGGTTAGTTGAGTCACTTGGTTACTTGGGTCATTTGATTCGTTGAGTCACTGGGTTAGTTGAGTCACTTGGTTAGTTTAATCACTTGGTTAGTTAAGGCACTCGGTTAGTTGAGCCATTATGCGTTTCTGGAGTTGTAAAGAGGGAAGTTGATTAACTAAAAATCCAAAGTCTGTCAAAATGCCAATATGCATTCAAACAAGATTATATAACTACATTATATGCACCATTATATGTTTTATTAATTTAGCAAAACTCATAATATCAATTAACATAGGTAAAGAAGTATACAAATGTTATAATAAAAAAAATTGGCTCAGCCCTTCCCTATTCATCCATTTTACATTCCGCTCACCAAAATATGATTTTACCAATGTCATCACAGGACAGTTGTTAGTTTCTGTTGTTTACTTCTGCACAGGACACATTCCCTGCTCGAATTAAGGGAGTCCACCACGTCAACGAGCCCCAGATATTCGACGTCTTCTTTGCTGTCATCAGACCCTTCCTGAAGGAGAAACTCACCAAAAGAGTAGGTTCAACCAATCTTTCTCAATCACCTGCTTCACGCAACACGAAAAACAAGACCTCGGTGTTTTGTGTTCATCGATTAAAGTATACTGTTCCTTTACTTGTAGTTCATAAGCCATAACGTTTTAATACGCAATAGCGTTTTATAGTGATATTGGTGTAAAAATTAATTTAACAATCTGTTTATTAAAGGGTGTATTCGATTCAAATAAAAATACATTTTCCTTACGCCTCGCTAACCATTATTTCTATTCATGTCAGCTTGCATTCCACGGCGATAAGGTCGAACAGCTTCATGACTATATCCACGTGAACAGACTTCCACAGGAATACAAGGGCACGGGGCCGGCTCTGTGTTGTAAGGTGAGCTGTGTCACGTGGTTTTAAAGGAAGGACATATTTACTTCGCATATATTCCGAAAAGGAAAATTTGTTGGCCAGATATCAATTTCTTCTCTTCCACTTGTAAATACGAAGACAACCATGATACGCCAGGATGTACACCATATGCAATTACAGAAGTCACTGAGATTTGAAAAGAATATACAACATAAGTGCAAACCTAATATTATACGATGTTAAGGGGCTGACCGAACTGGGAATCCCCTTTCTCAAAACAACTTCAACTAAGGCCGACCATAACGCTCGTTCCTTTACCACAGCGCTAAGGTAGCCTTAGTAATGATCACCTTAGTGCTTTGTGATAGGCAGCATTGTTGTATAAAACGATGGTTATCACTCGGTTGAAAGTTTAGTATTTCATTGCATTTAATGCATTCTTTAAAAATCGTAGCTAAATATTTGTTTAAATAACCTTCCAGGCATTCAACGCTACTCTCCTGGGTCGGCAGCAGCACTATGAAGACGATGCTAAGTACGGATTTGTCCACATGACGATAAAACAAGAAAACAAGAAGTCTGAAGACGCTATGGATAGTATGTCGGGAACATTCAAGAAATTGAGCACGGATTAATGTTACTGTTCTCTGGATTATACCAAATCAACTGTCATGGTCACGAAGCGCAGCGTGATGAAAGGTGGAAAAGGAAAAATAACAGAAAACGTGAAAAAGAAAAATAACAGAAAACGTGTATGAATAGGACACAATTACCCATGAAGACTTACAGCTTCCTTTTTCGAGACATCGGCATACCTAAACTTCTGTCGATCAAATGTGTGAACAACTTAAATGAGTAGGATATGTATTCCATATGGTATACGGATCAGGACATCGTTCACGTTGTGCTTTTAAGCAAATATGCATATAATACTAAACGAGTCATTGTGTAATATCATTTTCATCAAACGAGTAAATGATTGGGTGTTAGACGAGAAGACGGTTTGCCTGTTATGTACTCTGTGCCATGGTAATATTTGTATATACAGTCAACCCGCGATAATCCGGTCATCGATAATCCGAATCTCGCAGTTTCCGAACGGTAGGAAGATGTAACCAAACTAATCTCTATAGTAGTCCTCAGTACTCAGTAGTCCGAACATTTCACTATCCGAACGTTTTTGATAAAAAAAACGGAAGCGTTCGGATTATCGAGGCCTGTCTGTATACAAGGATTTTTAGAATTGTTTGAAATCACGATAAGAAACATCTGCATTTCTATCTCAGTTAAGACAATTAGTAAATTCATTATTATACCAGCACATGACTGAATTACTGTAAACGTACGTGTATACTGCTTGAAACAGTCGAGGCAACATCTACAAAGCAATTTTGCTGAATGTTCTAAATGCTGACTGATTCTTAATCAAAACAAATCAAATATAAGTTATGTTGTATATCATTTCTGTTTAAGCTTGATGAAAATAAGATATCCCTCCAGACACTAATAACCTTTATGTTTAGACGATAGTTTTATGACCAACTAAACAAACAGAAATACACAACTGTAAATTTGAAATTGCGTCTGACTGTTTTCGCTATGGGCGACACAAACTGTTGAAACTTAAACATCTTGAGAGATAAGAATTCAATACTATGATACCGACGGGTGTGAGGTGAATCTCTGGACCACCATATATATGCTAGATCATAAGATTACGTTACCTCTGTTACACTCTGATAACATCCTATACAGGTTAGCTCGTCTGTACATGGAGTGCAATAGGACCCGCTAGCTATCACAGAATACTGTAGGTTAGCTCGTCTGAACATGGAGTGCTATAGGACCCGCTAGCTATCACAGAATACTGTAGGTTAGCTCGTCTGTATATGGAGTGCAATAGGACCCGCTAGCTATCACAGAATACTGTAGGTTAGCTCGTCTGTATATGGAGTGCAATAGGACCCGCTAGCTATCACAGAATACTGTAGGTTAGCTCGTCTGTATATGGAGTGCAATAGGACCCGCTAGCTATCACAGAATACTGTAGGTTGGCTCGTCTGTATATGGAGTGCTATAGGACCCGCTAGCTATCACAGAATACTGTAGGTTAGCTCGTCTGTATATGGAGTGCAATAGGACCCGCTAGCTATCACAGAATACTGTAGGTTGGCTCGTCTGTATATGGAGTGCAATAGGACCCGCTAGCTATCACAGAATACTGTAGGTTGGCTCGTCTGTATATGGAGTGCAATAGGACCCGCTAGCTATCACAGAATACTGTAGGTTGGCTCGTCTGTATATGGAGTGCAATAGGACCCGCTAGCTATCACAGAATACTGTAGGTTGGCTCGTCTGTATATGGAGTGCAATAGGACCCGCTAGCTATCACAGAATACTGTAGGTTGGCTCGTCTGTACATGGAGTGCTATAGGACCCGCTAGCTATCACAGAATACTGTAGGTTGGCTCGTCTGTACATGGAGTGCTAAAGGACCCGCTAGCTATCACAAAATACTGTAGGTTGGCTCGTCTGTACATGGAGTGCTATAGGGCCCGCTAGCTATCACAGAATACTGTAGGTTGGCTCGTATGTACATGGAGTGCTATAGGACCCGCTAGCTATCACAGAATACTGTAGGTTGGCTCGTCTGTACATGGAGTGCTATAGGACCCGCTAGCTATCACAGAATACTGTAGGTTGGCTCGTCTGTACATGGAGTGCTAAAGGACCCGCTAGCTATCACAAAATACTGTAGGTTGGCTCGTCTGTACATGGAGTGCAATAGGACCCGCTAGCTATCACAAAATACTGTAGGTTGGCTCGTCTGTACATGGAGTGCTATAGGGCCCGCTAGCTATCACAAAATACTGTAGGTTGGCTCGTCTGTACATGGAGTGCTAAAGGACCCGCTAGCTATCACAAAATACTGTAGGTTGGCTCGTCTGTACATGGAGTGCTATAGGGCCCGCTAGCTATCACAAAATACTGTAGGTTGGCTCGTCTGTACATGGAGTGCTATAGGACCCGCTAGCTATCACAGAATACTGTAGGTTGGCTCGTCTGTACATGGAGTGCTATAGGACCCGCTAGCTATCACAGAATACTGTAGGTTGGCTCGTCTGTACATGGAGTGCTATAGGGCCCGCTAGCTATCACAGAATACTGTAGGTTGGCTCGTCTGTACATGGAGTGCTATAGGGCCCGCTAGCTATCACAGAATACTGTAGGTTGGCTCGTCTGTACATGGAGTGCTATAGGGCCCGCTAGCTATCACAGAATACTGTAGGTTGGCTCGTCTGTACATGGAGTGCTATAGGACCCGCTAGCTATCACAGAATACTGTAGGTTGGCTCGTCTGTACATGGAGTGCTATAGGGCCCGCTAGCTATCACAGAATACTGTAGGTTGGCTCGTCTGTACATGGAGTGCTATAGGGCCCGCTAGCTATCACAGAATACTGTAGGTTGGCTCGTCTGTACATGGAGTGCTATAGGACCCGCTAGCTATCACAGAATACTGTAGGTTGGCTCGTCTGTACATGGAGTGCTATAGGGCCCGCTAGCTATCACAGAATACTGTAGGTTGGCTCGTCTGTACATGGAGTGCTATAGGGCCCGCTAGCTATCACAGAATACTGTAGGTTGGCTCGTCTGTACATGGAGTGCTATAGGACCCGCTAGCTATCACAGAATACTGTAGGTTGGCTCGTCTGTACATGGAGTGCTATAGGGCCCGCTAGCTATCACAAAATACTGTAGGTTGGCTCGTCTGTACATGGAGTGCTATAGGACCCGCTAGCTATCACAGAATACTGTAGGTTGGCTCGTCTGTACATGGAGTGCTATAGGACCCGCTAGCTATCACAGAATACTGTAGGTTGGCTCGTCTGTACATGGAGTGCTATAGGACCCGCTAGCTATCACAGAATACTGTAGGTTGGCTCGTCTGTACATGGAGTGCTATAGGGCCCGCTAGCTATCACAGAATACTGTAGGTTGGCTCGTCTGTACATGGAGTGCTATAGGGCCCGCTAGCTATCACAGAATACTGTAGGTTGGCTCGTCTGTACATGGAGTGCTATAGGGCCCGCTAGCTATCACAGAATACTGTAGGTTGGCTCGTCTGTACATGGAGTGCTATAGGACCCGCTAGCTATCACAGAATACTGTAGGTTGGCTCGTCTGTACATGGAGTGCTATAGGACCCGCTAGCTATCACAGAATACTGTAGGTTGGCTCGTCTGTACATGGAGTGCTATAGGACCCGCTAGCTATCACAGAATAATGTAGGTTGGCTCGTCTGTACATGGAGTGCTATAGGACCCGCTAGCTATCACAGAATACTGTAGGTTGGCTCGTCTGTACATGGAGTGCTATAGGGCCCGCTAGCTATCACAGAATACTGTAGGTTGGCTCGTCTGTACATGGAGTGCTATAGGGCCCGCTAGCTATCACAGAATACTGTAGGTTGGCTCGTCTGTACATGGAGTGCTATAGGGCCCGCTAGCTATCACAGAATACTGTAGGTTGGCTCGTCTGTACATGGAGTGCTATAGGACCCGCTAGCTATCACAGAATACTGTAGGTTGGCTCGTCTGTACATGGAGTGCTATAGGGCCCGCTAGCTATCACAGAATACTGTAGGTTGGCTCGTCTGTACATGGAGTGCTATAGGGCCCGCTAGCTATCACAGAATACTGTAGGTTGGCTCGTCTGTACATGGAGTGCTATAGGACCCGCTAGCTATCACAGAATACTGTAGGTTGGCTCGTCTGTACATGGAGTGCTATAGGGCCCGCTAGCTATCACAGAATACTGTAGGTTGGCTCGTCTGTACATGGAGTGCTATAGGGCCCGCTAGCTATCACAGAATACTGTAGGTTGGCTCGTCTGTACATGGAGTGCTATAGGACCCGCTAGCTATCACAGAATACTGTAGGTTGGCTCGTCTGTACATGGAGTGCTATAGGGCCCGCTAGCTATCACAAAATACTGTAGGTTGGCTCGTCTGTACATGGAGTGCTATAGGACCCGCTAGCTATCACAGAATACTGTAGGTTGGCTCGTCTGTACATGGAGTGCTATAGGACCCGCTAGCTATCACAGAATACTGTAGGTTGGCTCGTCTGTACATGGAGTGCTATAGGACCCGCTAGCTATCACAGAATACTGTAGGTTGGCTCGTCTGTACATGGAGTGCTATAGGGCCCGCTAGCTATCACAGAATACTGTAGGTTGGCTCGTCTGTACATGGAGTGCTATAGGGCCCGCTAGCTATCACAGAATACTGTAGGTTGGCTCGTCTGTACATGGAGTGCTATAGGGCCCGCTAGCTATCACAGAATACTGTAGGTTGGCTCGTCTGTACATGGAGTGCTATAGGACCCGCTAGCTATCACAGAATACTGTAGGTTGGCTCGTCTGTACATGGAGTGCTATAGGACCCGCTAGCTATCACAGAATACTGTAGGTTGGCTCGTCTGTACATGGAGTGCTATAGGACCCGCTAGCTATCACAGAATAATGTAGGTTGGCTCGTCTGTACATGGAGTGCTATAGGACCCGCTAGCTATCACAGAATACTGTAGGTTGGCTCGTCTGTACATGGAGTGCTATAGGGCCCGCTAGCTATCACAGAATACTGTAGGTTGGCTCGTCTGTACATGGAGTGCTATAGGACCCGCTAGCTATCACAGAATACTGGAGGTTGGCTCCAGGGTGCAGCTTGTGCAGCAACTCGGATGATTAGTAGGATCGGGACAAATCCTCGACTGATGGAGTAAACATAGATAAGAAGTTACCTCAGATGTTGATTAGTCTGTAATCCAGACTCTAGAGCAAAATATTCAATTGACGACCACCCCAGTCTAGAAAATTATAGCAAGTCTAGATTACTCATTGAGAAATAAAGGCATCTTTTGGCTTAATTTTGTATAACTATTTGAATTGTTTGTAAGATGTTGTTGGTAAAAAACATATCTCTGATACTAAATGTTAGGCTACATACTTGATGTATCTAATTCTATTCTCGACAATCTTTATAACCCAGTTTAAAGAACATATGTTAATGGTGGAGTTTAAGGATGTGATGAAAGTAAGGCTTGATTTTCAGAGGAGTGTATTGTGGTTAGTTCAAAGGTAAATTAAGTGAGAAACATTTATCAGTCTAAGATGCATTTGAGAAGAGAAAACGAATCATATGATTGTGCATATAGTGTTCTTACATGCTTGTTTCATCTTAGTGTGATCAACGACGCACCTCAGGTACACACATAATATTTAACTCTTAAAACTCGTTCTTTCATCAGATGCATCCAAGACTAATTTATCCACATGTTTCCCAGTAGTGCTAATACAGAGGTAGTTTCAATAGTTCATAAAACACAGTTAATATTTCTACATTTGAATATCTCCTATCGCTTGTCGTCGTATTTACAAGACAGACAGTGATATGATGTTTTCATTAATCAACGATACTCAGTCGATGAACCAATCTCTTCCTACAGAGGTTACTCCCTTCAGATTTCCGATCCTAACCTCGAGGTTGGGATCGGAAATCTGAAGAGAGTAACCTCTGTGAGAAGAGAATGTCGATAGACATGGTTTTGTACTTAATTGTGTTGCTAGCATGACACTGTCCCTTGTTAACCAATTTAGGTCACTCTGCATTGTTCGTTTTGTTTCAGCTCTCTACTCCATTAGCAAGCGAGTGACAGATGGTACAGTTTATTTGTGACACAGAAAGGAATATGATCTATTTCGATACACTAATATAACATAAATAGTAGAAAAAAGACACACTTCAATTTATATTATTTTTTGTGTCTAATTGAAAGATAATACATGACAATGCAGTGGATTTATCATGGTGTATCGGTAATCAGTTAACAACTCTTTACTCTTCATTTTAATAATACCATCCGTACATGATTACTCTTGCTGTAATGCTACATATTAACGTCATGGACTTGACAAGAGTATTTTTCATTGATATAAGTTAACAAAGAATTACCCTAGTAAGTAAAATCACGCATGTTGATCTGGTGGAATAACATATCCACAATTACCAATAAATTTAGGTTCAGTTTCGTAAATCCAACATGTCACTAAACTAACAATAACATCGCTAGCGCTGATGTCAGATGACAGTGTAATGGGATAAAACATACATACACTTGTCAATAAAGTTTGATATTAATAATGCGGTTACTTATCAATATGTTCACTTCACAACCAACAGTTGAAAGGACTAACCATCAACGTGATGGAATAAACTACATACATGTAGCTGTCATCACGGCTGTATCAAATGTATCTGTATTCAGGTTTACAGCCATTGCTCTTAAAGGGGCCGTTTTGTCGGCAAATCCGCCATATTGGATTTTGTGCATTACCTGAAATGAAAACACGCTATATTTTACCTAAATTTACAACATTTTAATGATAAAAGATATATACTGATAGAAAGTTCACATAGTTACACATAGCGTGTCATAAAACTAATAAACAATTTGCTGTTATGCCGCAGCAAACTTTTCCCCACTCGCAGCGCCGATGAATGGCTTCAGTTCTCATTGTTTTTATTTTTCAACAAATGTAAGTTTGTCTTTATTAAGTTGTGAAATATAAATTCATCAAAATATTATCTTTATTAATATTTTTTAACTTGACTGTGTTTTAATCATTAGTAAGTAGCGTTTTTGTGTAAACGTGGATATCGTTTCCACAAAAAATACCCCGACAGAACCCTCCTTTTAACGTGAAACCATATAGTTTATCGTGACGGGTTAAACCACTTAACAGAGTAAACTACGTTTTTTGCCTATTCACTCTCTCATAATACCACACATAGTCATAGAATATAGAAAATGGAGTCATAATTGAACTCAACTCCATCTGAAGTAAAGTGTAACTATATATACCCTACTCCAATTATCTTGCTTACACAGGAGAGTGTCTACTTATAGTTTTATCCAACTCGCCCAACTGAAAGATGAGTGTCATGACAAAGGAGTAGAGATCCTCCTCCGTCATGCTCCAGTTACCCTGATACCTCCGTACAGAATATACGAGAGATTGACTACTCAGGGTAGCTATCTCTATCTCATCTAAACTACCCGACAAACTAGACAGGGGGCTTGTGAGTAACCCTGTTCACCTACATATATACATTTATTATGTCTGTAAGGGAAATACACCTGTTCACACTATTTACATGGTATAAAGGTATAAACACCTTCTTAAATGTCGTACTAGGTTGGTCTATATTCGGGTATAAGCTAGGAGCATCTTGACTTAGAGTAGGAGTACATATTACAGAGCTATTATATCAGTCCAAATTGATATGGTATGACGAGTTGCATGTGGTAGATAAAGGGTTGAATTGTAAATCTCTAGAACACGGACGCAGAAGCAAATTGTTTTCATCAGTCGTCCACGCGATATTGACATCGGAACTACCGAACTATGGAGCTGTAGGCAAATCAGAATTTCTTTGATTTACGGTTTATGCTTAAATGGTTAACTTATGCTTAGTATGCTAGGTTGACTAGCAGGTGTATTCGGTAACAGTGACGCTATTGTGTACCGATAATATTTCTTACACTTTATGCCATAATTGGTAGTTCTGGAGGCGTGTTGTAAAGCTTCACCCAAGGAACCAGTCTCACATGAGAACAGAAGCGTAAAATGTGATACCCCCATACTCCAAAACCTTTATCGGGCTCAGGCCTGGTAACTGAAGGAGAAGGAAGGACACATTTATATTTCGCTTAATGCTGGTGCTACAGACATGACATTTGGGTGCGTTTGAAAAATCACGAGATTACATTTATTATTACCATCAACATATTATCAAAGCATTTAAAACGTCAAACCACTTGCATTGCACCCCTGTCACGCCCTCGTGTCTGGTAGGATTGTACTTTGGAATTTACTTTATATTCAACAAAGAACATTACCCGAATTTGAGCTTTCTAGAGTTACTGATTCCTGCAGATGTCTTTTCAAGATTGTGTGGAAATCCTGCCACGCCCATATTTGAGGGGATCAAAACTATATGAACAAACTTTAGTCATCTTGTAACAAAGTTGTCATTCTGAAAATTTTAATTTGAGCTGCCTGGGTAATTTTTTTTTATAAAAACGCCCATATTTTAGGGGGTATCAATTGTACAAACTTTGATTTCCTAGGTGTAAGATACCTCTCCACATAATTTCAGATTTGTGGGTACATATATAATGGAGTAGAAGTCGGAAATGTGAAAACATTTCTATCCGTTATTTGACCTAAATGTAAAGTTGGATATGGAGTTATTAACAACAAAACAGCCCGCATCTAGTCAGTGTATCTTCTAAACATATACAGTATATTTTTTCTTTCAAAGCAAAACATTTGCTCACTGTTTATCACCTATCAAATAACGAAGACCGTTGATTAGGATACGAATTTTTAAACAGGCCACGCCTAATAACATGTTATTTAAGTACATAGATCATATAGTGAGGGGGTTATTGTTAAAAGCCACTTGGGCAATATTGCAGCCATTAGCGGCGATATCATCAATATCTATAAACAACACCCAATAAAGTGAACGCAGCGAAAATCAAAAGCAGATGGGATAAAGAAATGTAGAAATACATTATGGTTAATTGTCACACAATATTGTACATGACGCTTCAGAGTAACGTACATTACTATCTCCTCCTTCATCGGGCGAATATGATGCTTGCATTCACCTCTGGATCAACGTCTTTAGCTGAAAGAGGTTCATAATAAATATTTAAAATAACCCTTTTAAAAGCTGTCGAACATAAAGTATATAAACGATTCTTCGTGACGCTAAGCACAACAGGTGTGGTAGATAATTAGATAGACTAAAGATAGACGTATCGCGTCATGCCCCAATAATCACCTACAACTACATGGATCAGGTTCCGTACTGACATATCGCTCTCTGATCGGACAGACCTACTCCGAGCTTCACTCCACTGTGGACATTCCGCCAGGACATAGTTGGAGGCACCTCACCCGTGTAATCTGTCCATCTCCAGAGCTTGTCAACCTGTAACCTGTCTCTGTGTCACGACAAACGGTAGGTGAAATAACTTATGTGATTATGCACTTGATCTGGCAGTTGTTGTCAATTATTCAATGTTGTTCAATGATGTAAAATGTAATACAGTTGTTAACGTGTTCATTGTCTCTTGTTGTTACATCATGGTCTGATTT
Source organism: Gibbula magus (assembly GCA_936450465.1). Classification (NCBI taxonomy): domain Eukaryota; kingdom Metazoa; phylum Mollusca; class Gastropoda; order Trochida; family Trochidae; genus Gibbula; species Gibbula magus. The sequence goes on along the minus strand of OW388289.1, from coordinate 103,229,089 downwards.
ATGCAATGTACTAGTTTCATAACAACATTTAACACATTATTATGATTATTGATGCCGATAAAAAACCTACAAAATAATTTTTTAAAAATGGGAAAACTGTCATAGATACAAATAAAGAATAGATGAATATGTGTTTTTATTCTTGGCCTAAGGACTTGAATTTTGAAATGAATTTTAAAAAGACAAGATAGGTATCGTGAGAAAAATCAAACAATGCTTCGGGCTTTAGCATTGTTATTCTTGATCATCTAAAAAATATCTGTATATATTGATTGCGTATGATCTTTCAAGGATCACGTGAAATAGCAGAATCGCCAAGCACGCTTTCGTGGGTTATTTTGGGAGTTTTGTATCATTCATACCAAATTGCCAAATATATGATCATTATTAATTTCCAATGAAAATCGAGCAACATCGCCTTATGCATGTGCAGGAACTGAAACTATACGTTCCATGTACATGAACAATAGCACGTTGTAGATAACTTTCCAAAATTACGTTTGACTATTTAAGGCGCCAGTCGAGGTGGATTGTGTGGTTTTTCGATCAGAAATCATTAATTTCACCTTTATATCGCCACTATTCTGAATCGACTAGCAGTCAATACAGTCAATACTCGATAAAATAACACCATTTATAAAGTTTGACATACGTGACTTCAACCACACACTGCGTCTTCATCTATGTTAGTAGATAGGTCGAATAATGTATCAAATACGATTTGAAGTAACTGACATCTAGAACAAGCCACCCGCCGCTAATGGTTGCCATATTGCCCGAGAGGCGTTCAAAATAACTCTCTCTCCATCTCCTCTCGTTTGATTGTAAAAAGTGGGTGATTTTACGGAGCTTTACGTAGTTAGTTTGTAACGTTCGTGTTCCTCTACACTTCACTCCTGTTCGGTAAATGATACCTGGCTTTACTGTCAGTGACCCCGTTGAAAACATGTCATTTATACCCAATATAAACGTAAATGTTATTGGCATTTTTTCTAATATGAGGGCAGTTTTCAAATGATTTGAATGCAAAAAGGAGAAAAAAATGCAAGATGATAAATAACCACATATGCAAGAATTACCGTTGACGCAAATGTAGTTGTTATCATCAGCACTTAAAGTGTCCACTAAGTCCACTAGCTTCATGCATGATACGCCTACATGAAAGTAAACATTGGTGATTTATCAACGTTTGAGTAACATATATTCTTTCTGTTTAGCAAACAACTTGTATGTTAGAATGATGAGATGATAGAAATATATTTCAATATATATAATGTTGTAGAACATCTCAATCAATACACCAGGGCACAGTCAGGGGTATCAAGCGGATGGAGGTAGGCCGTATTTCTAAAGCTTTACTGATCCTTGATGAAAGTGACATCTACTTTCAAAAGCAAGAAATCCGTCTCAGTGATAGTTTGAATATACTCGTAAATCAAACATCGAAAGCACTATTACGCCTCACAGAGGCAAAGAAACATGTCTAAGTGTTATTTGTTATTTCCTTGTACACGTATATTGCTACACTGTATATGTATGTAGCAGCGGCTGTAGAGTGATGTGAATTGTGAAGTATTTGTAAATTGTTGGTTTTCTATATTGTTCAAGTTAGGGACAATACATTGTACTTGGTGTCCTATTTAAGGATGCTTATTTCCCTATTGCCAACATGTAATACGGGATGGGTCTTACAAAGGTTTATGCAATTCGCCATACACATTTCTCAAATGTGCATTCAATGACGAAAAAACCTATCGAGGTATAGATAAGTTAAGCAAGATAAGGATTGAGGGCCCTACGATATATAACAAAACGTTTCAATCCACTCAACACGTTGGTAAGATTGGATATGTACAGACGTGTGTTTATGCGTGTGTTTATGCAGTGAACACACTTGTAAGGGACCTCTATATACGTGTGCGGTAGCAATATACTGTACCACTGCCTTGTTGTACCGTCGGCGTGCCACGTTGTCTCGTCCAGATACGGTAAGCGAGATGATTCCTCAAGTATTATTTCAAAGTGTTTTACTGCTATACACAGCGTCAGTTTAAATCTGTTACTGCACTTATGACTCAGGCGCCCCACTGCAATGTAATCTTTACCAACACAGTAAATCATTCTTATCAAACATGCACGCCACCCAGGTTACACAATAATGTTTGATTATAAAGTTCTGACCCATTTCCCCTTCTAAACATTGGGATTGTGAGTATATGTGGCACCCGGGCCTACTTTCCCCCTAAACTTTGGGATTGTGTCTTGTACATGTGTGGCACCCGTGTGACAATTTGCTAGTGCAACATGGTCTCTGACACGAGACACCCCTTCATGCTCTGATTCTGTTAAGTCTATGTCAGATCGCATGGAAATGCCTGATCATTGAGGGTTAGTGTACGGGTAACAGCGTGTCGTGGTGAACGTGGCAAGTAAGTCTTCTTTATTTTGCATTACCACTTTAATAATGGACGTAATGGTTACGTAGATGCAGCGTGGTCAATATGGCACCGACAAGCGTTCAGAAAGTGTCTGAAATCTGGAACGCGTTTAATCTGATATATGTAGCCTATACTTTGTGACAGGAGTTAAACGATTGAATACGAAAACTTACTTACCCTGGAAATTAAATTAATGTACAATGTCGCGTTATATTTACTGTTATTTCGTGTACAAGTATAGCATTTTTATATAGACACCTCTCTCTCTCTCTCACCCCCACCTCTCTCTCTCTCTCTCTCTCTCTCTCTCTCTCTCTCTCTCTAACACTCAACCACTCTCTCTCTCTCTCTCAACCCCAGCCTTCCCCCCCCCCCCTCTCTCTCTCTCTCTCTCTCCCTCACCCCACCCCCACCCCTCCCCCCTCTTTCTCTCTCTCTCACCCCCACCCCTCCCCCCTCTCTCTCTCTCTCCCTCACCCCCACCCCTCCCCTCTCTCTCTCACCCCCCTCTCTCTCTCTCTCTCTCTCTCTCACTCTCACCCCACCCCTCCCCTATCTGTATCTCTCCCTCCCTCTTTCCCTCTTCCTATCCCTCCCTCCCCGGGTGGTTGAGTCCGTGTGAGTCACTATAGTACCGGTCTGTTCATACAGTGCCACTGAAGCATGATGTCGGTCTCTCTATCTGGGGCATGGGTTACAGCCCTGAAACCTTACTCAGCTTTATACAAACTTGTTTTCTCTTCTTTATAACCCAACAATATGGTGCTTGAGTAATTGTATCAATGACTATAATCAGCGAAAATCATGACATATGAAGGATTTTTGAATTATGAAAAGTGGGCAATAACTCTAATCTTATTGATGGAAAATCCTATGATGTATATTGTAGAACATAGACTCGTTAAGCGGATTTCGAGGCATAACTTACCTATTCGTTATTCAATATTTCAAGTCCAGTGGTATATGGAACGACTTTGGTGTGAAGACAAAGTGTTTATCTGTTTTGATGTTAAGCATACATGTGATTTAGTTATGGTTGTAGACCAGAATTTCTGCATGGAATGTGAACGCTTCACATTGGCGAGAAATGCGCCTGGTTATTTTCCATAGCATTCAATACTACCTACTTTCATTTAGCCCATTAAAGGACAGAAAAGGCTCTTCGCTTACTTTGACATGCGGCTAATATCGATGTGTTGATGTACTTGTTTTGAATGGTGACCGTCAGATCTGTTGATCAAAGAAATGCCCTGTGCTGCACTGTATGGAGCTGACTAGGAAATCAAACGATTACCTCTGACACCCCAGATATGTCAACTTGTTGTGGAGGGTCCGGATATGAACCATTTGAAAAGCTATGTTACATGTACCTTTTGAATAGACTTGATTCCTACTGTAGAGTTCTAAAACGTCGGGTATGCATTACCGAACGGCCTCACCAAGTTCACTTCCATGTTTATCACTTAATTACGACTATTCAGCAGAATGAAAAAAAACATTGAGTATGTTCTCGTGTACTTTAGAGATATTGATGAATATTGAAACTTCGTAATTAGTGTCGCTGCTAGGAAATAGACTTATGTAAAAGTGCAAGGATATTGGTAAGGGTAATATGCAACTATAAGTCATTCTGATAGAATTTACATTTTCATTTAAGATTGGTTTTTGTTTTTATTGAAGTGGACACTTCCTTGAGTGAGTGAGTGAGTGAGTTATTGGTTAACGCTTAACGGCAATATCGCAGCCATTAGCGGCGAACACTTCCTTGACATGCTACTTCAAGTTGCTTTTGACTGTTACTATAGCGTTTCCTTTATACATGATACCATTGCATGTAAAACCCTACTAGGTTCTACAGAGGATTGGCGCGTAGAGCTACTACTATTTATGGTGTTAACAAGGATCTACGATTGGGTTAACTTGTTTTTTTTACGAGTAACGGGTCTATACATGTTTAATGCTTCAATAAATAAGATTTACACAACACGTGAAATACAAATCATTGTGCAAATATTGTCCACACAATCAAAGAAAGCTTTATTACTGAAGCTTTCAGAGTTGTTATAAATTGTTTCTGTTTCAACGCTTTGATATACACAACTACTTATTTCTTCATTACACGTGCATGTCTTTTCAAGTGTGTTCGCTGATAAAGAGAATTGTGTACACCGCGGTCGATTCTTCCTGTGTTCATACCAAGAGATTCTTTACACTACAAACACACTTCTGTTACCCAATCGTGTTCCCTCTATTAGTTTCATTTGTATCACTTTCATCAATATTTTCTTTATTAGTGTCATGTTCATTACTGTAATCGTTGCCATTTCCATATTTATTATATATCATATATCACTTTCGTTTGTTGATAATGTTTAAGACTTTAACAATGCTCAGTCCTTTTATTGTTCTTATTGTTCAGTTAAGAGATGGCTCAGTTGAAGACGTCGCTCTCGGAGGCGGACTTGGAAAAAGCGAGGAAGGAGTTGAGCGAGGACCCCGACACTCGCCGGATAGAGATACAGACACTCCGGGAGCGACTCGGTAACATCAAAGGTAACGGCATTTGTAATCTTGGTTGATTTACGGATTTAGATAGTGATCATTTGGCACATCTAGATAGACTGGGCAGTGAAGGGGTGAGCAATCTGTAATGATGAGGTATTCTGATCTTGTGATATATAATTGAGGTTCAACTTACAACAGTGAGACTTATTTTTCTATTTATTCCAAACCCATCATGTTTTATTATCGTATATATTATTCTAAACATTCATCAATGTTTACAGTTTTGTTTTACAATGTCAACATTTCATAAGGTCATAAAGGTTTGATAGAAACACCTTCAGTTCTAAAACGGTGCGTCAGTTGTGGAAACTTGGTTTGATCATGACAGCTGCATTTTTAGTGCGAGTTCTACTTCAATGACACCTATCAATTGCCACTATCACTGACAACCCTAGGTCTGAGACCCCGGGAAGAAGACTCCTTCCTGATCAAGTTCCTACGGGGCCGGAAGTGGGACCAGGAGCGGGCCTATCAGCTGGTGAAGAACTACTACCAGATGAAGAAAGACAACGAGGACATATTCGCCACCTGCACCCCTCAGCACATCCGACATATCCTGGATGCAGAGATTACCAGCGTACTACCGGGAAGAAGCAAGCAAGGGGAACTAGTTGTCATTTTTAGGATAGGTGAGTGACACTGGTAGAGCGGGACATGGCATGATCAATTCTTTATTCCAGTAACCACAGGAAATAACCATGTTACGATTAAAAAATGATTAAATTAAATTTAATCAGCATTTTGTCTTCCCAAGAAGATGCGTGTATGATTTGAAGAGACCGTTCGTTCGCAAATTCTAAGTTTCTCTGTGATCTAATAAGTCAATATCATCAACATCTAATCACTAAAACTGTCTTCCCTGGGAGAAGCTTTGTGAAAGTTATGAAAAGAATCCAGTTAAAGGTTCTTGATATATACCGCCGACTGGGTTAAATGGGTTCGTAATGACCTTGAATGAAAGTGAAGGTTACAAAACTCTTTGGGAATATATCTCTAACTGTGGTGAACGTATACGCAAAATATGAAAATTACTTCCTTCGGTTCATGATAAATTATTAACAGTTTGTATTTTTCATTTAAGAAAACTGGGACCCTTCTAAACATCCAATGGAGGACATCTTTAAAAGCAACTTCCTGACCAATGTGCATGTATCAGATGTAAGTAGGTACACGGGACATCTGCAGCCAATTTGCAGAATTTCAGCATAAGCCAAATGTCAATTTGATATAAACATGTACATGTAGAATCATGGCACAGTAGGACAAAGTGATGTCTTGCATTCCATTTTATAAGTGTTTACTGTATACAACATACACAATCCAGGATCATACTATTAGACGCTCATTCAATTGCACAGATACATTGATATAGTTTCCTTCAATTTGAAGATACATATAAACATAAACATAAATAACATATGACCTGTCAGAGAATGACTGGAAGTAATACAGCACATACATGTAAATGCCTAATGATACTCTGTGTCATGTACATCAGCCACGATCGTACTTGACTAGACTTGAAGGGCTCACCATGAACTCCTGAAACAAACAGGATACTCCTCCAACTATAGCACTACACTGTGTAGTCACTGATACTTCCATTGTCTGTAACAACAGGACGAGGCTGTCCAAGTGCACGGCGTGCGTTACATCGTTGACCTGAAGGCATTCACTATGAACCATGCTTACCAGATGACTCCCTCTATGGCCAAGAAGATGGCCAACATGGCGCAGGTATTGTTTGCGACTCCTACAATTTAGCAAAGATTCCACATTTGTATGTCTAACATCTAGGAAAAGTTCATGTCATAATGAACAGTTTTCATTCATAATTATATTATATCTCTATTAACACCTAAGAAGCAATAAGTATCAATATTATCTTTGCCTATGAGATTGGCATGTTGTTTGTGTTTTAGGACGCCTTCCCATTGAGGATAAAAGGAATCCACTACATCAACGAATCTAAATTCTTCGACTACGCATTTGAAATCCTGAAACCGTTCCTCAACGAGAAGCTTAAATCAAGGGTAGGTGCTATTACTCCACTCCAGTTATGTTCTATAGATAAATGTGAACAATTGAAATATTACACTTGTATTCATCTCTCAAAATATCATTATTGTGTTTAGGTCTGTTTGGGCTCCAAACATAATTGATCAAAGATAGATAATTTGTTTAAAACTGCTTTTGCTTTCATTTACTGTGCTGGTTCAAACGACATATCGATATCATATTATTATTTATAGTATGATCAATACACCATTCTCATATTATGAAAAATAACCAGTTTTATATTAAATGTGCACTTATTGGTTGTGCCCATATACTGTTGTCATTGTGCAAGCTCATGTACTCACAATTACATGTTACTTCTGTTTTGCTACTCAATCATGGTAGCATTTGCTTTTTGCATTTGTTTCTATCAATGTAACTAGTAGAAGTAGCAGCAGTAGAAGTAGCAGCAGTAGAAGTAGTAGCAGTAGTAGTAACAGCAGTAGTAACAGTAGTAGTTACAGTAGTAGCAGCAGCAGCAGTAGTAGTTATAGTAGTAGTAGCAGCAGTAGTAACAGCAGTAGTAGCAGCAGTAGTAACAGTAGTAGTAACAGTAGTAGTAGTAGTAGTAGCAGTAGTAACAGTAGTAGTAGTTAAAGTAGTAGTAGCAGCAGCAGTAGTAGTTATAGTAGTAGTAGCAGCAGTAGTAACAGTAGTAGTAGTAGTACTAGCAGTAGTAACAGTAGTAGTAGTAATAGTGACAGTAGTAGTAGTTATAGTAGTAGTAGCAGCAGCAGCAGTAGTAGTTGTAGTAGTATTAGCAGCAGGAGTAACAGTAGTAGTAGTAGTAGCAGTAGTAACAGCAGTAGTAGTAGCAGTAGTAGTAGTTATAGTAGTAGTAGCAGCAGTAGTAACAGTAGTAGTAGTAGTAGTAGCAGTAGTAACAGTAATAGTAGTAGCAGTAGTAACAGTAGTAGTAGTTATAGTAGTAGTAGCAGCAGCAGCAGCAGCAGTAGTTATAGTAGTAGTAGCAGCAGTAGTAACAGTAGTAGTAGCAGTAGTAGCAGCAGTAGTAACAGCAGTAGTAACATTAGTAGTAGTTATAGCAGTAGTAGTAGCAGTAGTAACAGTAGTAGTAGTTATAGTAGTAGTAGTAGCAGCAGCAGTAGCAGCAGTAGTAGTTATAGAAGTAGTAGCAGCAGTAGTAACAGTAGTAGTAGCAGCAGCAGCGGTAGTAGTTATAGTAGTAGTAGCAGCAGTAGTAACAGTAGTAGTAGTAGTAGTAGTTATACTAGTAACAACAGCAGTAGTAACAGTAGTAGTAACAGTAGTAGTAGTTGTAGTAGTAGCAGCAGTTGTAGTAGTAGTAGTAGTAGCAGCAGTAATAACAGAAGTAGTAGTAGCAGTTGTAGTAGTAGTAGTAGTAGTAGTTATACCAGTAGTAGCAGCAGTAGTAGTAGTAGTAGTTGTAGCAGTAGTAGTAGTAGTTGTAGTAGTAGTAGTTATACCAGTAGTAGCAGCAGTAGTAGTAGTAGTAGCAGTTGTAGTAGTAGTAGTAGTAGTAGTAGTAGTTATACCAGTAGTAGCAGCAGTAGTAGTAGTAGTAGTTGTAGCAGTAGTAGTAGTAGTTGTAGTAGTAGTAGTAATATTAGTAGTAGTAGTTATACCAGTAGTAGCAGCAGTAGTTACAGCAGTAGTAACAGTAGTAGTAGTTGTTATAGTAGTAGTAGTTGTTATAGTAGTAGTAGTAGTAGCAGCAGTAGTAGTAATTACATAGTAGTAGTAGTAGTAGCATCAGAAGTAGTAGTAGTAGTAGTAGTAGTAGTAGTAGTAGTAGTAGTAGTAGTAGTAGTAGTAGTAGTAGTAGTAGTAGTAGTAGTAGTAGTAGTAACATAGGAGTAGCAGTTTTTAAAAGTAATTCTTTACGCCATCAGATTAAATTCCACGGAGATAAATACGAGGAGCTACTAGAAGCTGTGGACAAGTGTAACCTGCCCAAACGCTACGGTGGAGACCTACCTGACGAGGACGGAAAGGTTAGAATATATGGCAACTGTTTGAGAGCATTTTAGAAGTTGGCAGTAGAGAGAATTTCTTATAAAATTCAAATACTGTTTTCAATATGGGAACTGATTTGTGTTCCAATGACATCTAAAGAACATATTATAAATCACATTTTCACTGCATTTTAAAGTTACATAAAACATTTCCATTTACAATTGCAACTACAAATTGTGCCTTAACAAACTCTCAATCTTTGAAAAAGGAAGTTTTATAAGGCTTAGTGATAACTATCCCCACACTATCTTGCAGGACTTCAGCAGGGCTTTGTACAGTAAACAGAAGGAGTTTGAAGCTGAAACTAAATATGGTTATGTGAACATGACATTGAAGATGACCTCAAAATCGAAAGATGCGACTGAAGCCATGCCAGGGATGTTCAAGAAGCTCAACGTAGACTAAAGCAAAGTGTTTCACAAAGAACTCGGAAATGGATGTTTTAAAGGGTTGTGCCACAGCATGGAACGCTTTTGCTCTCATTACTCTGAAAAAAAGCCTGTGAATATATTTAAAAGAAAAAGAGGATGAAAGTAAATAAAAAATCTTGCTTCTCTTCAAAAAGATTTCTATCAAACATAAGTAGATTCAGGAATTATCAAAGGGGGGTTTGATGAAAACCCCCGAAACCCCCTCTCGATTGTAACCGTTTAACTCTGTGAATCTGTGTCTTTAAAGGTTAGTGGAAAGTAGTGTGTTGACCTTTCAGTATGTTTCAAGGTAAATTATTTATTTTAACATTACTGATGTGAACTATTTTGGAGACAAAGATGTCTTGGCAGGTTGTGGCCTGAATATTTTATTTGTGAGATTGTTGACTGCATTATACAAGAATTTCTATACAAAATAACTAGTTGAATAGCAATCAAATAACTGAATGCAAGCTACCAAATAAAATGCTATTGTTAACATTTCTGTTATGTTTGTGTTGACCGTTAAATGTTCTGTTTCTACGTGTTCCTTCACAAAGCAAGTACATTGCTATGGTGTTTTCAAGGTGCTTCACGTTCCTGTGTTAAACTGTTATTGTCATCCTCGGTTACCCAGGGATTTATATATGCTCCGTTTCTCTCCACTATATCACCCATGGGAAATTTCATCAGAGAAATCTGTACTCAAATTACCCGCCTTTGCTGGCCAATCAAACTGCTACGCAGCTTGGACGTGCGAGCCAATGACAATTCATATCACTTCGTTGCAAAGCATGCGAGGTCATTTTGTTAGCCATCCGTCACCGGTTATCTCCCTTGATCATTTCCGTCTTAATGTATTGAGTATTTTCTTTGGTTAACTTACTGAGTTCGTCACGCCGGCCAAGGGCGGATAATTTTAGTACAGATTTCGCTGACGGAGTTTCCGAGGGTTGATATAGTGGAGAGTAACGGAGCATATATAAAACCCTGGGTAACCGAGGATGGTTATTGTAGGAGGGATACCAAATTGTTCAGGTTCCTGTGTTGGAATGTTATAGCTGTATCTTAACATAGAGCCAGTCGTGCAATGTTGTCAACTATACATGTTGTAGCAGGGATACCAAATTGTTCATACTTTCTATTCTAAGCTCTGAAAGAGCCACTGAAAATGTTAGTGTTTCAAACACAAAATTCTTTTTGTTGCAAGCATGTTTATCATATCAAATGCTAGAGAAGTCTTTTACTTACAGCATGACATGATCACAAATTTTCATATCACAACAATCTGATGAATTTTGGTTTCAAAGAAATGTACCCCGCTTGTCAATAAAATGTTTACGTAATATATACAGATTTCCCTTTAAAGGGGCAGTAGCATGTTTTTTTGCAAATTTTATTTTTTCAAATTTCCCATTTATAATGATAGTTTATATCATTCATATTTACTTTAGAGGGTAAAACATCTTATTACACAAACCAATTATCCGAAGTGATAATAACAATGTTGTGCATAAAGCAAAAATTGCATGGCGGTCATTTTATTGTGAACACAATTTATTATTTCTAATGACAAAAAACGTTTCCCATGGCTTTACGGAACCATGTACACTCATATTTTAGCTTGATTTTCTGAAGAGGGAAGGGTGTTTTACTGTTGGTGACATTATTTTTCAATTAAATTTCATCGACTTATTTCACCAGAAAAACGTGCTACTGCCCCTTTAATATATCCTACGTACTACAAAGCAACAATTTCAAGTCGTCATAGCAACCAACATGAAACTTGCTCCTCTCAACTGTTCTGTCCTGTTTTATCCTTGTCACAAATTACTGAATGTGACGATTGTTTTATTAACATGTTTCTAAATGTCTTGTGAATGTTAAATGATATTTTTATTGTGATTATAGCAGAAAACTATGACACATACATTATGTATATATTCTCATTAATTATACAATTCAAGCCAAATACCTGGTTTGGTAAATCATTTATTTCAATATCTGTAGGAACTACAAAATTGAATCAAATGATTAATGAATAAACGCCAAAAACTGTATATTTCAATTTGTTTGATTACTCATAAACTATGTTTCTCTTTTGTTTGTTTACAGTGTGTGAGTAGACCACAATGTTTTGCGCTTGAAAATAATAGACTGGATTTAGACTGGAAAACACTTTTACTAATTTTAATCAACATACTAGATGGCTCTTCAAAAAGGCTGTAGCACATTTTCTAATGAAAATAAAAGGTGTTCACACTAAAATGGTCGCTAGCAGTTTTGATTTTATACTGTGATACTGTTTTCTATGACTATGTCTAATCAGGTTGTGTTATGGCTTTTTCACCTTCTCAAGTAAGGATATACTGCATATACTTTTTTATCATAAATGGTAAATTTGAACATAAAAAGTGACAAAAAATGTGCTACAGTGCCTTAAAAAGGAAAAAATAGAGCCATGGGCTCTGTAGCTCATCAAGATTTCATTGATTATTATCTAAGGTTGACTATCTAAGTTATATCAAGTAATACATTGTTATCAAGAAAAAAATAGGTTTTTTAGACCATGACTCCTGTGACCCAACTTTGGAATCACAGGGTCACCAATCCTACAATTACAATTTCACCTTTCTACAGCTTTACGTACTTAAGATAAAGATGAAAATATTTGGGTCATGACCCGTGACCTAGATTGGGGTCACAGGGTCACGAAATCTACAATTAAGAATCCCCATTGGCCAAGGAGTCTGCACACAACTTTTCAAGTCTCTTGACTTTTTGGAACTGGAGAAGAAGATGAAAAAAGGTTTTTAAGGATGTGACCCCTGTGACCCCATTTGGGGTCAAGGGGTCACGAAATCAACAATTTAGAATCCCCATTGGCCAAGGAGTCTGCACACAACTTTTCAGCTCTCTAGACCTTTTGGAACTGGAGAAGAAGATGAAAATAGGTTTTTAAGGATGTGACCCCTGTGACCCCATTTGGGGTCATGGGGTCACGAAATCTACAATTTAGTATCCCCATTGGCCAAGGAGTCTGCACACAACTTTTCAGCTCTATTGACCTTTTGGAACCGGAGAAGAAGATGAAAATAGGTTTTTAAGGATGTGACCCCTGTGACCCCATTTGGGGTCATGGGGTCACAAAATGTACAATTTAGTATCCCCATTGGCCAAGGAGTATGTACACAACTTTTCAGCTCTCTAGACCTTTTGGAACTGGAGAAGATGTAAATAGGTTTTTAAGGCTGTGACCCCGGTAACCCCATTTGGGGTCATGGGGTCACGAAATCTTCAATTTAGAATCCCCATTGGCCAAGGAGTCTGTACACAACTTTTCAGCTCTCTTGACCTTTTGGAACTGGAGAAGAAGATGAAAATAGGTTTTTAAGGATGTGACCCCTGTGACCCCATTTGGGGTCATGGGGTCACGAAATCTACAATTTAGTATCCCCATTGGCCAAGGAGTCTGTACACAACTTTTCAGCTCTCTAGACCTTTTGGAACTGCAGAAGAAGATGAAAATAGGTTTTTAAGGATGTGACCCCTGTGACCCCATTTGGGGTCATGGGGTCACGAAATCTACAATTTAGAATCCCCATTGGCCAAGGAGTCTGTACACAACTTTTCAGCTCTCTAGACCTTTTGGAACTGGAGAAGAAGATGAAAATATGTTTTTAAGGATGTGACCCCGGTGACCCCATTTGGGGTCATGGGGTCACGAAATCTACAATTTAAAATCCCCATTGGCCAAGGAGTCTGTACACAACTTTTCAGCTCTCTTGACCTTTTGGAACTGGAGAAGAAGATGAAAATAGGTTTCTAAGGATGTGACCCCTGTGACCTCATTTGGGGTCACGGGGTCACGAAATCTACAATTTAGAATCCCCATTGGCCAAGGAGTCTGCACATAAAATTTTAGCTCTGTGGAGTCATTGGTTCTGGAGAAGAAGTCGAAAATGTGCAAAGTTTACGGACGGATGGACGGACGGACGGACGGACGGACGGATGCCGGACGCCATGCCATGCCATAAGCCCATCGGGCCTTTCAGGCCTGATGAGCTAAAAAGTGGGTAATCCAATAAGAGCTGTCTATATAATGGTGAACATCAACAGACTCCTGGAACATGACTGAGGTAATTCCCACTGAAACTAGTTCTTGGATAGAAGACTTGAAAATATACAGGCGCACTTCCAGAAATTATTAATTTCAAAATTTAAACAATAATATAGAATGTGAATTGGTTATTTCTTGTTTTATTTTCAATTTCAAAGTATTATCATGATTTTTGTACAGATAAATATACGTAATGATTGAAATGATGCTTATGTACAATATTTCCATCATCTTACACATAAGTGACAAGGGTATTTAACTCAACAATCACAACAAGAGATTTCAATAACAAATCATTAGAAATATATGTAAGATAATAGGCAACACTAAACCTGCAAAGTGTTGCACCCATTCCGTTACATGATGACTGGAAATATGTACCAATTAGTATTTTTCATCTTTGTTTTCTTCATGTCAAAGCTGACATTAACATCAAAATTCGAACCAACCTGCAGAGGTTGCAGATTCTTTGAAGGGATCCTCCTTGGGGTACATATAGCATAAAAATCCTTATTTTTAACTTGATGACAGATTGTAACTTAATTTTTAAAAATAACAGTAAAAATAAGTTCAAAAAACACAAAATAAGTGTTTTCCGAACGTGTGACCACCCTGTGTAGAGCCCCATCCCAGTGCAAACCAAGGGACGTAACTCTATTCTCACCACTTATCAATCCGACCAAGTCAGACAGAATAAGGGGAGGTGGGTGGCCGTACCCCAAGGAGGATCCCTTCAAAGAATCTGCAACCTCTGCAGGTTGGTTCGATTCTTTTTCAGAAGGGATCCTCCTTGGGGTACATATAGCATAAGGCAGACTCCCAAAGATAGACTTAGGATGTGGAATTCTGTCTGTACACTAAATACCCCTAAAAAGTGCTCTACTCAATCCAAGAAAGGTGTCACACTTACCAGATCACGTGACCTCCCACGCCGAGGGCTGAGGACGGGTGATCCCTTGGGGACTAACCAAACGGCTAACCAGCCTGATTACCGTTACTGAGGCCAAATCCCCCCCCCCCCCCCCTTTTTCCAAAGAGACTATGGGGAACAATAGGAGGAAGTACTTCCCACGAGGCAGTGTCCCAGGGACACCTACTGCCGGGGATAAAATGCCCAAAACAGTGCCATAACTGGTTAAAAAATGAACAATTTTTAGTTAGTTTTTAGTCCTGAAAAAGAACTGAACTGAACCAAACTGAACAATAACTTGCAAACAACAAGTAACTCGAAAGCTCAATCAGCTAGAGAGTTTCAACTCTGCCCACCGGAGAGAACCGACTGACCAAACCGAGCACGCTCCCTAGAGTGGCTGTCTAGTTGGTAGTGTCGAATGAACGTGCTCGGCCGGCTCCAAATAGCGGCGGAGCAGATCTCTTCGATGGGCAGGGCCGCTGCGAACGCCCTAGACGTCGCTACCGCCCTAACCGAGTGAGCTTTCAGCTGACCTGGGGGCTCTAACCCCTTATGTACATAGCCCATCACAATAGCAGACACGATCCATCTAGAGATCGACTGCTTCGATGCCGGCAGACCTGGCTTACTACCCCCGTAACAGCAGAACAGCTGCTGGTCTTTACGGATACTACGGGTACGTTTTATATAGGTCTTTAACACCCTGCGCACATCCAAAATGTGGGCATGGTTTCCAGTGGACCCCGAAGAGGCCGGCTGCATAAGAGTCGGCAGTTCGATAGGAGCCGTCACATGGAATGAGTGGTCAACCTTGGGACGATAGCTGTCGGGCAGTCTGATACTGACTCTGTCTCTATGAAAGACAGTCAGTTCGGGATCCGCTGACATTGCATGAATATCGCCTACCCGCCTGCCCGACGCCAGAGCCACCAAAAAGGCGGTTTTCCACGTCAAAAGTTGAAGCGATAGTGCATTCAAATCTTTGAACCCCGGACCTGAGAGCCAATCCAAAACA
Source organism: Gibbula magus (assembly GCA_936450465.1). Lineage (NCBI taxonomy): Eukaryota > Metazoa > Mollusca > Gastropoda > Trochida > Trochidae > Gibbula > Gibbula magus. The sequence goes on along the minus strand of OW388289.1, from coordinate 103,213,572 downwards.
AATGAAAGGTCCCAAGTGGGGCTGATACGCCGGACAACCGGACGTATCCTGTCCACACCTGCTAGGAAGCGCTGCACCAATGGATGCGATCCCAAAAGAGCACCGTCCACTGGTACGTGGAAAGCAGAAATAGCCGTAGAGTATCCCCTGACGGTCGATGCGGCTAAACCAGCATCTAACCTGGACTGGAGGAACTCCAAAACAGCGACTAGATCTGTAGAAAAGGGATCGAGTAGCCCTCTATCGCCACACCAGCGCGCATAACAGGCCCATCGATCTTCATACTGAAGGTTTGTCGAATCCCTCCTCGAAGCCAGTATTGTGTCTGCAACTCGTGCAGGAATACCGCTCTCCTGGAGGCGATTCCGGACAGTGGCCAAGCCACCCACTGAATCCTGGGATTCGGGTGTGGTGCCCCTTCCTGAAATAGTATGTCTCGTCTCGAGGGTAACAGTACAGGAGGCTGTACGAGAAACCTGAGAACGGACGGGAACCAACTCTGAGCCGTCCAAAGTGGTGCCACTAGCACTAGGAGGCGAGCTGGTTGATTGGTCAACTGAGAAAGAACCCTGGGGATCAGAGGAACTGGAGGGAACGCCCACAGTACTCTGCCCGACCAGTCGATCGCGAAGGCGTCTCTGGCTAGAGCCCTTGGATCTGGTATTCTTGAGCAGAACACAGGTATCTGATTCGTCATCCCTGACGCAAACAGATCCACCTGGAACGACCCGAACAACAGGGAGATAGTTCCGAATATCCCCCGGTCGAGCATCCACTCGTGAGGTGTTAGGATGCGCCGAGACAAGGCGTCCGCACGGACGTTGTCCACTCCCGGGAGATAAACAGGAACCACCTGAATGCTGAACTGGTCGCACCACAGTAGGAACTGCCACGACTCCTGAAGGAGAGATGGAGACACTGTGCCGCCCTGTTTCAGAATGTACGACAGGGCTGTCTGGTTGTCTATTTCTAGACGAACCACAAGCCCCTCGATCCGCTCCTTGAAGCACTCGAACACACGTCGAGCTGCTCTGAGCTCTAGCACGTTGATGTGCAATTTCGACTCCTCCTGAGACCAAAGGCCCGAGGCTGTCAGGTCTTCCAGGACACCCCCCCAGCCTGATAGGGAGGCGTCTGTCTGGATGGTGACCGAAGGCGTTGGAAGCTCTAGCGGTAGACCCTTGAGAAGGTTGCTCTCGGAAACCCACCACCGAAGGTGCTCTAGCACCCAAACCGGTGTGGTTAGAACCTTCTCGAAGCTGTCCGAGTGTGACCACATTCGTGCCAGCGCTTGCTGAACCGGTCTCATACTCAAGCGAGCTCTCCAAACCACGTCCACTGTCGACGCCATGTGCCCCAGCAACTGAAGCCAAGTCCTGGCCGTGTGGGTGGGCGACTGAAGGAACAAGTGGACTGCCCCGATCACTCTGGACACCCTGTCCGGGGCCAGGGATACAGAACCGGAGGCCGTATCGAACCTTGCGCCCAGAAACACCAGGTCCTGCCTGGGGGCGATGTCTGACTTCTTCAGGTTGATGATCCAACCCAGCTTGAGCAAGATGTCTAACACCTGCTGGGTGGCCTCCTGATTCAGTTCTCGAGACAAGGCTCTTATCAGCCAATCGTCCAGGTACGGATGACAACACGTGCCCCGTGACCTGGCGGCCTGTGCCGGTACCAACATCAGTTTGGTAAACACCCTCGGCGCAGTTGAAATGCCGAAGGGAAGTACCCGGAACTGGTAACACGTCCCGTCGAAAGAGAACCGAAGAAACTCCTTGAACTCGGGGTGCATTGGAACATGCAGATAAGCATCCTTGAGGTCTATTGACGACAGCCAATCTCCCCTCTCTACTGACGCTATCACTGTCCTCAGGGTTTCCATCTTGAACGTTGGAACCTGTAGACTGCGATTCAGGTACTTTAAATTCAGAATCGGTCTGAACCCTCCGTCCTTCTTGGGTACCAGGAAGTAGGTTGAGTAATAACCACTCTGCTCCTGACCCTGTGGAACTACCTCGATGGCTGCTTTGTCTAATAAAGCCTGCACCTAGGCGCGAAGGACTTCCGCCTTCTCGGGCAACTCGGGCACCTTCGTGTGCCGTATCCCGGAGAAAGTCGGTGGGTCGTACTTCCAAAGTGGTAAGTGGCCCTCCCTGAGCGTGGACAGGACCCAGGTATTTGAGGTGACTTTCTCCCACTCTGAGACGAAGTGAGATAGTCTGCCGCCCACTGGAAGATTCTCGGAAAGACAGTGTACCCCCGTCTCCGGCAGCGTTCGAGCTGCCAGACTTTTGGGTGGTGACACAGGCAGTGGAGACCCTAGGATTGCTTGTTTGGCTTTCCTCGGCTCCGAAAATTCCGCTGGCCATGATTGCCCCTGCGGTTCTGCCCTTTCTTTCCCTTCCCCTTGAATTTCTTCTTGTTGCCCATAGGGCCATTCCAAGAAGGTTGGCTCGAACCCCCCGGCGTGGGGTAGAGACCATCAAGGGGGGAGAGCCGCACTCGCTTCTCTTGCGGAGCTGGGTCCTCGAGGAGCACCTTAGAGTCCTCGAAGGCAACCTTTTGCTCGGCGGCTTCCTTAACTACAGCCTGCGATCCAGGGAAGAGGGTGGACCCCAACCTGTAAGGCAAGTTCTGTAGTGTGAGGCGTGTGGACTGCGAGTACTTGGACGTCGACAGCCACAGCCGGCGCATCCCCATGACTGCGCCCATTATCTGGCTCGCGGCACTCCGAATTGAGTCCCGGGCCAAATAGCTAGATACCTCTGACAGCTGCTTCTGGAATGTAGTCACCTTAGTGCCTACTTCCTGCATCTCCGCCTGGTCCTTAGCCTGCATAGCAGCAAGGTAGGCCCCGTGCACCGCCACCCTTAGTTGTTGGGCTCCGTTCCTGTACGTGTCCTCATGGGCACGGAACTCGGCCTTAAACATAGCAGCGTGCGACGGAAATGGAGGCAGTCGCCGGCCCTGTTTGCCTAGAGAAGGCTGCGCCTGAGCGCCAGACAGGGTGACAGAGGTCAGGACGCACTCGTCGATAACCGGTAGGTCGAAGAGACCGTCCTCTCCTAACTGGTACCTCTTATTAAGTTCAGGCAGATCAGCCTTTGTACGGGAACCAGACAGGAGAGGGTTGATCGCCTCAACCAACAAGCTATCAAGAACGCGGAGCCTGGTCGCCGGAGGCTTGCTGGGAGCAAAAGCCTCCCCCGGTAGACGGAAATCCTCGGAGACCTGCTCCGGTACGGGAACAAGCGTCTGAGGGATAGCGATCGCTATACGGTCACGCGTCTCCTTCAGAAGCTCGGCGAGCGAGACAGCACGGCCGGATTCCTCATCCTCCTCTGAATACTCGGAGCCATCCTCCGACAGGTCCCCGGTACCGGAGCCACTCAGTAGCGACCCAGTATCCGAAGCCCTATCTCGGACAGTCCGTTTGAGAGGGATGCGAAACCCAGCTCTGCCCGCCGGCGCTCGTTCCTGAACCAGAGCCGGTCCCCGAAGCAGCGACGGCCCCGACGCCGGAGCGCCGGAGCCCTTACCTTTGGGGGTACCGGTGCCCCCCGACGTGCTCGGTACCACGGCACCTTGCACCGTCGGAGGGACTTGTTTAGCTTGAGTACGAGGCAGAGCCGGAGCAGTCTCTCGGGTGCCTACGTCGGATCCCGCTACCTTGCCGGGGCCTGCGCCCGGTTCAGTAGGGGACCCGAGGTCTTTACCGACATTTTTAGTGCCAGCCGACCCTGGAGCATCGAGATCCGGCAGGGCGACGACGGTCAACTCCTTACGGAGCTGTGCCATCATCGTCCCCACCATCCCCGTCATTTGCCCCTGGATGATTGCGGAGATAGCCGCAGCATCCAAGTTAGGATTAGGGTTAATAGCAACATTGGTAGTGTGTGTTTGAGGTAAAAGAACTGGGGGGCTTGATACATCCCCTGCAGCAGGCGACCCCACCTCCATGTCCACCTCATCCGATGAGGAAGAGGGGGCAGGAGGGGAGCTAACCTTTTGCTTGCCTTTACCCTTCTTACCCTTCCTCTTTTCCTTAGAGGGGGGGACCGAACCCTTAAGTTCTTGGCCCGCCTTCTGGAGGTTGCGATAGAAAATCATGTCCATCCCCCTCTCCTTCTTGGCCCGGGGGGTGAAGCTGAGACACAACTGGCAGGCTTGTTCGTCATGTTCGTCCTCGACGAGACACACCAGGCACCGGTCGTGCTTGTCGGCCGGGGGCAAACGGGCCTTGCACCCCACACATTCGGTGAATGACTGCAAAGTCAAACACAGAATGTACAGGGGTGTGCATGAGTGTAAGTGCAATGTTTATGTTTGATAAAAGTGCATCATACAAACAACACGCAGAGGCGATACTATAATAACTAAGCACTAGGCAAGTAATAAATAGTAAGCCACTGAAAGAAATAAAGCATGAAATACCTAGTATATCTTGCCGACTGAAAACGATAACCCCGAGAATGAATAATTCAAAAAGGGAGAAATCCTCGTCAGTAAAGTGCTGCCCTACAATGCGAAGCACGATAAAGAACCTCCAAAACAACCAGATCTCAATACAAAATAGCAAAGTACTAACACATTGCATTTTGTTTGAGCATCCGCCATTTTGAGCGTTTTCCATCCGCCATTACTCGGTGAAGTCGAAGCACGTGCGAATTGAAAAACGAAGTTACAACGCGAAAAACCACTATATAAGTAACCTAACATTCGCCTCTACGAATAAGAAGGGGTTACCACACATACAGAAGCTTTCACTTTGTCCATTTTCTCAGAATAGAAGAAAAACTCAAGTTAACCGTCGACTGCAAAACACGTCTTGCCAGCTCGATGACAGATTGATAAGTGGTGAGAATAGAGTTACGTCCCTTGGTTTGCACTGGGATGGGGCTCTACACAGGGTGGTCACACGTTCGGAAAACACTTATTTTGTGTTTTTTGAACTTATTTTTACTGTTATTTTTAAAAATTAAGTTACAATCTGTCATCAAGTTAAAAATAAGGATTTTTATGCTATATGTACCCCAAGGAGGATCCCTTCTGAAAAAGAATTGTTCTTCTTCCTTTTCACCAGAAGTGTTTTATTTCATTTTACCACTCCAACATCCAGGCTTATTTGACCTGTCACAGATACACACATTATGTGACAATGTCTCTTTCAAATGATGAACTGGTATCCTAGGAACGTTGCAATATAGACTGGGCTCCACATTAGATCACCTGGTATCCTAGGAACGTTGCAATATAGACTGGGCTCCTCCACATGAGATCACCTGGTATCCTAGAAAAGTTGTAATATAGACTGGGCTCCTCCACATTAGATCACCTGGTATCCTAGAAAAGTTGTAATATAGACTGGGCTCCTCCACATTAGATCACCTGGTATCCTAGAAAAGTTGTAATATAGACTGGGCTCCACATTAGATCACCTGGTATCCTAGAAAAGTTGTAATATAGACTGGGCTCCTCCACATTAGATCACCTGGTATCCTAGGAACGTTGCAATATAGACTGGGCTCCTCCACATTAGATCACCTGGTATCCTAGAAAAGTTGTAATATAGACTGGGCTCCACATTAGATCAACTATCTCTAGAGACAAGGTCAGACGATACATGGCCATGTTGTCAGTCTCTCCACACATGTGATAATTTCTGTTTTTAAAACGGTTAAGGGTTAGGCGAACATAGTCCAATACACAGTTATCTACCCCTGTACTCCAGAGATGTGATGAGAGAGAAGGCGAGGGATTCCACTGCAACAAAATGATGTACAATCATGAAAGATCTCAAGTTTTTACAGCTAGAAAGAAATAATAAAATGAACTCAATGAAAAGAGAAAATGTTCAAGTATCTGTAACATACTTTTTTCAATATCAACTCAATTGAACTCAACTCAAGGAAATATCTTGTGCCTAGTTTACATAAAAACAACTATGTTAAATGTTTATATTTCAATGTGGAGTTTATTTCGACACAAAATAAATTGTTTATAGTGAATGTTAATTTACACATAGATTGAGGAAAAAAGACTTTCTGGATAATAACTTCTTTATTATGAACATACAAAACATTTCAGAGTAATAAATTGAATGTGCCCCTGTAAGCTGGGTTCACATTACGCAGGTAAGCTTAAGAAGTCAAGTGAAGACAAAACATAAGTCAATTCTAAAAAAGATTCCCCTTATGTTCAACTTACTAATAACAGAGTAAGACACAAAGTTGTTGTCAAATAAGCCCACTTTTATACAATAACCTATTTGAGATAAAAATCTAATATATAAGTCACAGATTATCTACACCGGTTAAACATCTCAGCTCACTTAAATCAAGTACTGTGTATTTTCTAGGGAACAAAACACACCAGGATGGCTGACATTTAACTAAAACCGCGATTTCTGAGTCGTATTAGATATAAATAACCAGCCAATGAAAGAACTTCCATTCAAGCAAAAGAGGCAGTACCCGGATGAACGTTCAAATTCACTACATTTCATTGGGTGAACAATTACATGCTATGCTATTTAGCAATGACTAACCAGCCTACAACAGTTATAGGGCTCAGGGAATCAGGATATTGTAGTAACATTGTTGATACAAATACACTGATGGAGTGAGGGAGTGAATTAATTTTTAACACCTCTTCACCAGTATCACAGCCATTAGCGACAATACACTGATGGAGCAGGACGAACTAGATGAGTCTGGGACTGTACTCACAGTGAGGGAAGGAGCCGCGCTTGATGACGTTGTTGAGGAAGGAGGCCAGGAACTGAATACAGCGGGAGAACTCCAGCTCCATGTCCTCGATAATCTTCATGCTGCAAAACAGGGCACGTACATCATGTGCTCATCAACATATGACAAACCGTTTTAGTTCAGGGGAAATTCTGAAAATTAGGATAGCTTCAAACGACATATGGGGCTCAATAGAATTTGCAGATCTGTTGATCAGCTGGCTGGCATAAGCATTAGTAATACCAAAGGGATAAAGAAATATTACAAGCGTAATTAAATATCCACAATATTTACCTGATCTCGTCGACGCCCTGGTCCCAGATGTGGTGGAAGCTGAGGATGAGGTTGAGGACCTTGAGGACGGCCTCGCGGAGGAAGGACACCTTGTGGTGGAGCAGGCACCGCTCGTGGATCTTGCTGACGTAGTTGTTGTGGGACGCAATGATCTGATCCAGGTCCACGCTCTCCTCAATGTCCTGCTGGAACTCCAGCCCGGTGCTGTGTAGGATCTGGGGACAGAGAGAGGTTCGGATTTTGTTAATATTTGGACAACTTCAGCTACCTTTTCCTGCAAGAAATCTATACTTCTTTTCAATCTTCATTGTGTTGAAATAATTAATCAAGCATTAGCTAAAACAGAAACAAACTGGGTGGGAAGCATTGCACTTAATAAGCACACATGGAACAGTTCTTATTTGTTGATAAAGTTGTCAACTGTTGTCTCTGACACCAATAAATTCGTATTTAAATATTCATAATTTGAACACAAAATGCAAAAGTAATTTCAAGCATGATTACCCTGGTCATGAGGTGGTTGTGCAGACTGTTGACGAAGTAGAGAAGACGAAAGCGGAGGACCTGCATACGATGAGTACGTGAGTCTCGTGTCGTATCCTCCGCCTCGTACTGAGACATGTGCATAGACTTCAGGATGTCCTCCTTCTGTAGGTCTGTAGTCCACATCAACACGTCAACGTAATGTTCATATACATAGCACTTTAGTTGCAAATTACCATTGAGGCCAAGCTTTGAACTATTGATTAACTTCTGTTTATTTTTATCGGATACTTCATGTAAATCGGTCACACTCAGATTTATTCACAGTGTACATACAAATCTCTTGAAAACCTTAACCATGCTTCCCTCAACCAGCCAGTCTGATTAAAATCTACCTTTTTCAGGGAATAAAACTTTTTCCACTCCAAACCCTTTGATGACAGCCCATATGCCCGCATGTTCTGACACAATTCAGTCAACCAATAGCAAGACCTCCAGCAAAAACTTTTGGTGCAAAAAGCTAAGGGCAAGTAACTCCTGACAGCCATCCCTTTGTCTGTTTCCTTAACATTCAGATTATGTTAACACATGATTCCCAAATACATTCAAACTTGAGATTGTTTAAAACTATGATGTGACTGACCAACTAATGACTGGGATTCGTGTAAGTCTGCTAAACTTTTACAGAACATGCGTCTACACTTTCAGCTTTCACATAAAGATAATTGCATTGGGGCTTTTTACAATTAGTTTGTTTTGGAAACATGACACACATAAGAAATATTCCATTACTATGATACATAATACAATGGGTGGTGTTCTCAGCAGGATTAATTCAGAATGCAGAATATTGACTATCCCAGTGGTAAGCTCTGTATGTTGTTTACCATAGAACCTGATCTGTTCGAGGCAGTACTTGGCCCTCTTGACCTGCAGCAGGAAGGAGAAGATCTGGTTGTAGATGTCCTGGCACCGCGAACTCACCACCAGGTTCACCGGCCACGGAACCTGAATAGTAGAACACAGTGGACTTTGATAGTGTGGACAAGTTGGAATAAGGGTGAAAACATACATAGTTTGTTGAGAACTTCAAATACAATGGGTAAACAAGAAATCTCTTAAATTATAGTTTGTACAATATTTAGTAAATTATTCATTCAAAAGTTAAAGCATAATTTTGTTCATATGAATTTTTCAATTTTCAGGATCTGTCAAAGAACAAACAAAATTTAAGCCACTAAATTTAATCATAGCAAACAACTTCCTTTAGTTCGATATTTTCAGGTGGTATTGTGAATGACAAACTAGAACTATGTGTTGCATGTCTCACATGGTAGGAAAGCTTTATACAGTCGGTCACACTGATAGGAAACTTCTCCTTCTGGGTTACCAGCTCCACTGTCAGTCTGAAACATGCATGGAACAACTTAGCATCACAATCAGTCACATTCAATGACTTGGTCTAAATGTATAGATAACTTAGTGAAGACAAAGTCATTCCTTTAGAAGAACTCTTCAATAAGGCACTAAGACACCAGTGGTGTAGTGGTTAGCGTGCTGGCCTCTCACGCCAATGGCCCGGGTTTGAATCCAGATCAGGTTCAGTAGCCCCTCCCCCACCCCCCTCTTCCCCCTGTCACCTGTTAGCCTCCTCTGGGTAGTGAGTGTAGAGTGCCTTGTGTAGGATCAGGTTCAGTAGCCCCTCCCCCCTCTTCCCCCCGTCACCTGTTAGCCTCCTCTGGGTAGTGAGTGTAGAGTGCCTTGTGTAGGATCAGGTTCAGTAGCCCCTCCCCACCCCCCTCTTCCCCCCGTCACCTGTTAGCCTCCTCTGGATAGTGAGTGTAGAGTGCCTCGTGTAGGATCAGGTTCAGTAGCCCCCCCCCCCCCTCTTCCCCTCCCTCCCCTGTTAGCCTCCTCTGGGTAGTGAGCGTAGAGTGCCTCGTGTAGGATCAGGTTCAGTAGCCCCCCCCCCCCTCTTCCCCCCGTCACCTGTTAGCCTCCTCTGGGTAGTGAGTGTAGAGTGCCTTGTGTAGGATCAGGTTCAGTAGCCCCTCCCCCACCCCCCTCTTCCCCCCGTCACCTGTTAGCCTCCTCTGGGTAGTGAGCGTAGAGTGCCTCGTGTAGGATCAGGTTCAGTAGCCCCTCCCCCACCCCCCTCCCTCCTTCCCCTGTCACCTGTTAGCCTCCTCTGGGTAGTGAGTGTAGAGTGCCTCGTGTAGGATCAGGTTCAGTAGCCCCGCCCCCACCCCCCTCTTCCCCCCGTCACCTGTTAGCCTCCTCTGGATAGTGAGTGTAGAGTGCCTCGTGTAGGATCAGGTTCAGTAGCCCCTCCCCCACCCCCCTTCCTCCCTCCCCTGTCACCTGTTAGCCTCCTCTGGGTAGTGAGTGCAGAGTGCCTCGTGAAGGATCAGGTTCAGTAGCCCCCCTTCCTCCCTCCCCTGTCACCTGTTAGCCTCCTCTGGGTAGTGAGTGTAGAGTGCCTCGTGTAGGATCAGGTTCAGTAGCCCCTCCCCCACCCCCCTCCCTCCTTCCCCTGTCACCTGTTAGCCTCCTCTGGGTAGTGAGTGTAGAGTGCCTCGTGTAGGATCAGGTTCAGTAGCCCCTCCCCCACCCCCCTCTTCCCCCCGTCACCTGTTAGCCTCCTCTGGATAGTGAGTGTAGAGTGCCTCGTGTAGGATCAGGTTCAGTAGCCCCTCCCCCACCCCCCTTCCTCCCTCCCCTGTCACCTGTTAGCCTCCTCTGGGTAGTGAGTGCAGAGTGCCTCGTGTAGGATCAGGTTCAGTAGCCCCCCCCCCCCCTCTTCCCCCCGTCACCTGTTAGCCTCCTCTGGGTAGTGAGCGTAGAGTGCCTCGTGTAGGATCAGGTTCAGTAGCCCCTCCCCCACCCCCCTCCCCAGTCACCTGTTAGTCTCCTCTGGGTAGTGAGCGTAGAGTGCCTCGTGTAGGATCAGGTTCAGTAGCCCCTCCCCCACCCCCCTCCCTACCTCCCCTGTCACCTGTTAGCCTCCTCTGGGTAGTGAGTGTAGAGTGCCTCGTGTAGGATCAGGTTCAGTAGCTCCTTCCCCCACCCCCCTCCCTCCCTCCCCAGTCACCTGTTAGCCTCCTCTGGGTAGTGAGCGTAGAGTGCCTCGTGTAGGATCAGGTTCAGTAGCCCCTCCCCCACCCCCCTCCCCAGTCACCTGTTAGTCTCCTCTGGGTAGTGAGCGTAGAGTGCCTCGTGTAGGATCAGGTTCAGTAGCCCCTCCCCCACCCCCCTCCCTACCTCCCCTGTCACCTGTTAGCCTCCTCTGGGTAGTGAGTGTAGAGTGCCTCGTGTAGGATCAGGTTCAGTAGCCCCTCCCCCACCCCCCTCCCTCCCTCCCCAGTCACCTGTTAGCCTCCTCTGGGTAGTGAGTGTAGAGTGCCTCGTGTAGGATCAGGTTCAGTAGCCCCTCCCCCACCCCCCTCCCTCCCTCCCCAGTCACCTGTTAGCCTCCTCTGGGTAGTGAGCGTAGAGTGCCTCGTGTAGGATCAGGTTCAGTAGCCCCTCCCCCACCCCCCTCCCTACCTCCCCTGTCACCTGTTAGCCTCCTCTGGGTAGTGAGTGTAGAGTGCCTCGTGTAGGATCAGGTTCAGTAGCCCCTCCCCCACCCCCCTCCCTCCTTCCCCTGTCACCTGTTAGCCTCCTCTGGGTAGTGAGTGTAGAGTGCCTCGTGTAGGATCAGGTTCAGTAGCCCCTCCCCCACCCCCCTCCCTCCCTCCCCAGTCACCTGTTAGCCTCCTCTGGGTAGTGAGTGTAGAGTGCCTCGTGTAGGATCAGGTTCAGTAGCTCCTTCCCCCACCCCCCCCTCCCTCCCTCCCCAGTCACCTGTTAGCCTCCTCTGGGTAGTGAGCGTAGAGTGCCTCGTGTAGGATCAGGTTCAGTAGCCCCTCCCCCTCCCCCACCCCCCTCCCCAGTCACCTGTTAGTCTCCTCTGGGTAGTGAGCGTAGAGTGCCTCGTGTAGGATCAGGTTCAGTAGCCCCTCCCCCACCCCCCTCCCTCCTTCCCCTGTCACCTGTTAGCCTCCTCTGGGTAGTGAGTGTAGAGTGCCTCGTGTAGGATCAGGTTCAGTAGCCCCTCCCCCACCCCCCTCCCTACCTCCCCTGTCACCTGTTAGCCTCCTCTGGGTAGTGAGTGTAGAGTGCCTCGTGTAGGATCAGGTTCAGTAGCCCCTCCCCCACCCCCCTCCCTCCCTCCCCAGTCACCTGTTAGCCTCCTCTGGGTAGTGAGCGTAGAGTGCCTCGTGTAGGATCAGGTTCAGTAAGGACACGTCCCGCCACGTCTCCATGTTCTTCATCTGTTAATAGAGATGTAGATACAGTAACTGGCAATCTTATCCTTTATCTGCTATTCAATCAGTCCATCTTCGATTCTTCACTTTGTTAATAAGTAAGTGTGATAGCTTTAAATTAGCCATTTATATTGGTGTTGTAGCAGCTAAAGAGATCAGATAAAGAGTTCACATTGATCTAATAAAAGAGTTTCTGTGTTCTGTATCTAATTAAACATGGTAAGATGAGATTACTGGATTACTGCTATTGAATAAATCTTTTCAGTATGACTTTAGTTACATTTATTCATTATAAAGAAATACTTTCCTTGCTCTTTAATTTGCTAAATGTTAGGAAAATTGGGAATATAAGCACATTGTAACAATGTAAAACGTTGTTTAGGGTAAAATAGACATGACATGAAGGAATTAAATGCGTCTTTCTCATTACTTCATTTTGCTTAATATTATCTGCATATTCAAGTAATGTACTGAAATGAATTTATATTTGATGAAATATGTTATCCATATATAATGATAATACCATCTTGTTACATATTTACACAGAGCACAAACTGACTTACCCTATCAAATATTTCAGTGTAGAAATCAAACATTGTGTCTCCAGCTTCCATTAAAAAGAACTTCTGTAAACAAAAGAAAAACTTTAAACAAGCCACAAACATCAAGCAATAAACAATATGCCATATCATAAGGTATGATTTCAATACAAAGCGAATCCTGGGACACCCTCTCCGAATTTTTACCCAAACATTCTTTCCCAGTCAAATCTTGCGCACTCAGCATATTTTTATCCGTAAGACGTTTTTGACTCGTACTGTTTACTGACTGGTTATGCATTGTTTTTTATAGCATCTATATTGCCAACTTGACTTAAACGTGATTTAATAGTTGATGACCACTCAGCGGTCTTCTCATCCAGGCACTGCCAAAACTGATTAATTTAAGTAATTTCATTGGCTGTTTATACAGTGTGTTAAAAGTCAAATGCGTGTCAGACAATCAGGAGATTTGTAATAGCTTTGCAGATGAAAACACCCTGAGAGAGCAGGATGGTATTTTCAATGTGGACCTTAAAGGTAGGCTTCTGTCGCCATCTTGGATATTTTGCATTACTTGAAATGAAAACAAGCTACATTGTACCCAATTTTTCAATTTCACTGTGTTTTAATCATGTATTAATAACATATATGTGTAAACAGAAATATCCTCCCGAATTTCGTTTCCACAAAAAATACGCCGATAGAACCCTCCTTTTAAGACAGCAGCTAAGGTGGCACACTCATAAACTTTCAAGTTTCGATGCGAGAAATGCACCTACCCTCATGGCGGTGAGGTAATCCATGAGCTTGTACTTGTCATTGAGGATGCGGACAAGTTCGAGACAAACGGTCTCGTAGCGGCGACGCACGTGTGGGTACAGACACTTCTGTAGGAGAAGTTCTACTGGTTCCAGGTCATCAGACTTCAGCTCTCTCAGCAGTCTGGGGACAGTATATTACAAAGATCGGTATAAGGGCAAACTCTGTTTAGGATATAGCCATATTCATTGTTTAGCATATATTAGGTAAGCTGAGGTGATTTGGGAATTTAAGCTGCTTGCAAGAATATTTCACTAATATCATGGCTGCTAGTATTATCATGGCTGCTAGTATTATTGCAGGGAGAAATCCCACAACACCATTATGGCTATGTATGGCGGTGAAACCTGTGAGCATGGTTGGAACTAGCAAACCATGGGTGGTACTGTTCAGTGCAGCATTGCAACCAAACATTAATGCATACTTGTAGAACAGTTCTCTACAGCAGATAAAGTTGCCGAGCTTATGGCGGGATTCGAACCTCATACCTCAGCCGAACTCACGTACCACTACGCTATCCCACATCAAAATACATAATCCCCAAAACTATTCATGCATTGGTTGTTTGTTGGACCAAAGTAGATTTGTTGTTGTACAAATCAGATCAAATTTCATTTACCTCAACTCCTTATCATTTTGAGATTCGGTGCGAGTCAGTTTTATTTCAGTGAATACAGCCTCAAAGTTTATTCTCAGCAGTGGGTCGTATACTCCTTTCACATCCATCTGTTTCTCTATCTGACCAGTGAAGACAGACACAGTTGTCTCCCTTACTAACTCTGTCGAGGAGGGAGATTTAGAGCCCAGCATGTCCTCCAGGGAGTGGAGAAATGTCCTGTACAGAGACTGAGAGTGTCCTGCATCAGTAGAAAAATATATATATATCCATAACAAAATTAACTCACATTTCAAGGTAAATTCAGTGACTGATTGATATATGAAGTTTTTTTATTGACAGCATGTTTTTGTTGAATTTGGATTTTGGATTTTTTTCTTTTAGTAATTTCACTGCAGTTTAGGAATCAAGGAATAACTTTGTCAATTTTGTCGTTACAAATCTTTCACATCTTTCTTTTTTACAAATAAAACCAGTCCTAAAAGTGCTCATTCTAAAGGTTACAATCTAAATAAGAGAACCATTAAGGACCAAGTTCCTTACCATGTGTAGTTCCGATGACCTGAGACAGCTGACCTAGCTGCTCCAACACCTCCATCGACTTCCCCGTCAACACGATGTCCTTGATCACAGGCTGCAGGAACTTTGGCGCCCACGCTGTTGCCACGGCAACCTGCTCATGTTCTGGAAACTGCGCTATCGTTGTGCTCAGGATACTTGAGTTGGCAGAGCTCTTCGGCATGTGGAGAACAAATGCATTCTCCCAGAAGTTCTCATCCTTGGACTTCACATTCTCATTTCTGCAACGATAGGATAAACATTTGATATTACAAACATTAAAATATTTCTTATATTTCTGATGCTAACTTAAGACATGACATGTAAAAAAAAAAATATAGACATATATATCAATATGACAACAAACCCTTCGAATAAATGGTGATCAGACTTTTTACTTGCAACCATTAGATAGTTTGAGGCTATGACAGGGCTCTATTGTAGAGCCATAATGTCCAGGCATATCCAGAGTTTGTTCTATGCTGTTGAATATTACCTCTGCACCACAAACTCGTTCATGGGATCCATAAGCTGTCCGTTGTTGATCCACTCCCCGATGATCTGCAGATAAGGCTGTGAAGTCTCGATCCACATCGGCAGTAGCAGCGACATCTACATGAGCAAACATAGATATCCATATGGAAACTGTGACAATCAGTTAAATAAACAGTGATAAATTTACTCATTACCATTTGATCTGGTTCTGTAAATTCTTAAAAGAATTTATTTTTATATAAATGAGAAAATGTTTGTAGATAAAGCAGCTCACCACATCTGGAGTGAAGTCCCCGAGAGAGTCGTGTTCCAGCACGGTGTTGTAGAGGACGCTGAGGAGATGGGACGCCTTCAGACTGTTGGTGGGGAGACTAGCGCCCGCCGCCACACCCGAGATATACAGGGAGTAGACCAGGTCAATCTTCAACATCCAGCTCTGGAGCTCCGAGTCCAGCACTGCCAGGGTAATTGTCTCCTCTTGGAGTGCAAACAGAAACTTTATTCATCGAAAAATGATGATAATCTCTTGGAAGACCAGAAAAGAATGATGGTTCAGCAATTTATGGATTAAGGTTTCCTATTAGTAATTCAGTTGTCAACAATCACAGTGTCAGTAAATTATGAAACATTACATCACTTGCTTGATAATGGTGCTAATATCTGCACCGAAATGATGCAACTTTTCAATAAAGAAGTTAACTATCCACAGAACTTGTTCTTTTTCAATACATCACCAATATAAAACATACCTAAACACATTTCCTAAAATATTGAGCAACTATGATTTTCTGGAGTCATTCTCCATGATATAGTGTCATGACTTCAGCACTAAGTTGAGATAAGATTAGCAATGGTATGATTCACAGAAAACGTTCAAATCATGAAAACTTTTCATACTGACCCTCCTTTATGACCCTCCTCTCCAGGGCTGACAGATGTTTCTGCAGGTCTTTTAGGAACTGCGAGATTGTCTTGGAGAAGGCCTGGTAGGTCATGGACACAGAACTGAGGCCGCCACCAAGGCAACTCTGAGATACGATGTCCTCCACAAAGGACTTGAGAACCTCCACATGGCCGCCATGCTTGCAGAACGGGAGCAGTAGGCTCTCTAAGCTCTCCTGTTTAACGTGAATATTGTTACTGTCAATGCATGAACTATTCTTACATGTTGTATTTTATAATATTGAAATTGTTACTCTGGTTACTGAAAGTATTCACTGATGTGACAAAGAACTTACAATTGTGAGATGTGACACCCGCACATTATCCCGCAGAGTAAATCTTGAACCTGCATGTTTGAATAGGAAGAGATCCCTCACTCCAGACATCATCCTGAAATACACACACAAATAATAAACATTAAAGGGGAGGATCAGGACCAAATGTACAGACTTTGATCCCTTAGGTACATGGTATCTTCCGACAAGAGCTTCTGGGGACTAATAGAGCCAGAGGCTCTGTAACCCACTAGGCTTTAGTTGTCAGAAGGTTAACAATTATAATCCCAATTAGCTGTATAAGATTTCTACTTTCTGGATCCTGCAGTTCTTGAAAAGAGATCGAAAAAGATTTATAGACAGATGGATGGACGGATGGAAGAACACTGGACACCATGCCATAAGCCCATCGGGCCTTTCAGGCCAGATGATCCAAAATGGTAAAAACAATATAATTATTTGTGATAACAAACGCTTTGTTATTTATTATCAATATGTATCCAAGGGTAATACCTATCAGCTACAGTTTTACGTTTCCAATGAACATTTTCTAAAAGGAATTTCCCACAATAAAGTAAATTAGCCATGTTCATTAAGACTGATATAAGTAACAATGCCACTAACCAGAGCACCTCCCTGATGACCTGTGTCTCTGTGAGGAATGCTGCGTTAGTCTCCGAGTACAGCGGGTTGATTCTCGACTGGTACGACTCCCTAAAACACAGGCACACATTACTAAACAACTCATAGATATGAATGAAATGATGATTTAAAATATTGGAGAAAAGATGCAATTTCAATGGACAAAGGCAAATGTCTACCAATGGTTATTTCTTGACCCTAATAACTAATGACAGACATTTATGCAATATCTAAGACCCAGTGGCCCAAATTACAATTGAAGTTTCAACATGACAGCTTGAGATCATCTGACATACGTAATGCTTTCACTTGATTTTAGAATGGACATCAAATGTCTTTATGACATGTCCTGATAACTTATACTCATAGATGGAGCTCCATTGCTTATTCATTCGCAACATATTTAGATTCAATTTCAGAAACACTAGATTTCTTCAGATGTTTTGAAGAAAACTGATCTGAAAAACAAACTCACCAATCACGCGAGAGATTAGAGCAGTGATGTTCACCAATCACATCCCGTTCACGACTCTCGCCCTGCCAGTATTGGACAACCAGGTTTTTCCTCAACCAATCAGATCCAGTTTCTTCAACCACAGTGTCATCATGTGCCAGCAACATGGACGTGTCTTGTGTTGCCATGGTGACCATCGGACCAGCCAGTAAACTATCTTCTCCCTCGACTCTTGAACGTCTCTCTGGTTCATCAGAGTCAGAATCAGACAGCTCATCTTCAGACAGGATCTGTTAATGACAAAATGAACTCAACATTACTTGGAAATGGGAGAAGAGAAGGAAAAAGAGGGAAAGAACATGAGGAAAAGGCTGTGACTCAGGACAGAGCAGAAGAGGAGAAAGAGAATAAGAGTCATCATCCCTAGAAGAATAGGATCTCAAGATCAGAAAAATCATTGCATTTCATAATAGATTTCAGTTTATTAAGCAAGTTCATAAAATTTTAGGTATAATTAATTATCTTCACCTTGGTTTCTATGTGTTCACTGCAGCATCTCAGTAAATTATGAAAATACGAATTTTGCACAGTCAATGGAAAAACAGGATAACCAACCACATCTTATGTTGAAAATGATTTTAAAGGAAAGTCATAATAAAAACTTAAACTAAAAATAAAATGTAAGAAATAAATATAATTAATTATTTAAACCAAAACAAATCACACTTAAAATATCCAGGATAAAATTAAAATACACTTTCAAGATCTGATGAAATGCATTTTTCTCAAGAATGACAGATGATTACCTTTACGTATATTGTATATCGGAATCAATTGAGCATAAAATCGAGACAATATACACTTGCAATTGATAATTAAGACGATTTTAATTCACCCATTTTAACACTACCGCAATTAATTGGGCAATTCATTTTGAAAATGCTCACTGAGGCGTGACTGTGATAAGCGACAGACGGGGTCGGCCACTACACCAAGTCTTGTTAATTAATTAATTAATGATTATCACTGCCGCTAAATGAATTTATGAGGTGTATTACATAGCGAAAAAGACATGTTTATGTAATAATTGTGTAATTGTCATCTGCGGAATTACCTAGTTGGATATCTAAACATTCGATATATGGGAAATTTAAGTTGGTTTATTGAAGATTTCTTTCTGAAATTAACAATCAAAATGTTGCGAAATTACGTTGAATTATTAATATCAGCGATAATGAGATTCCTCCAGATACGTAACAGAAATCATCCTTTCACGGGCGTCACCCCCGCAGACTTTCATTCTGGTCGCCGGGGCTAAATTAGGCCTTTTTTTAAAAAGCCGTATATAAGTAATTTATGTACCGATTTCAGAAATTTAAAATCGAGCAATTGTCAAATTGACATCCCATTTTAATGAATCCGATTTGGACCATATGTCATTGCATCTATCCTTTCAAATTTAATGCATGTTACGAGTATACCTAACCAAAGCAAAATACTACAGTTGAACTACTGCAGCTGTGAAGTGTTCAAGTTCAACTCACGGGAGACTCTGCAAAAGACCCCCTGAAGACGTCCTCTCCGTCCAACAGGTACCCACTCCAGTCGAAATCATCTTCCTCTTCTGTTCAACATTCATATTACAAGGTTCACACATTAGCATTATTATCTTAATTCCATAATCATTGTCTCTTTAGATATACATGTATAATGATGCTTATAATTGTAAAACATTAATTCTTGACAGTTGTTATGCTCTTACATCGTCTAGAGTGTTTTAAAAATCTATATTTTGACTTGCAATTTTCTAGTTTCAATCACACCGATAATTATAAAAAAATAATTACATGTTGAAAGACAACCGTAAGCTTGCACTGACATTTAATTCTCAATTTATGAAACAAAAAGCTCATATTCTAAAAAAACAAGCATAACACCAGACAAAGTTAATTATTTGTTTGACAAGATTTATATTAGCAAAATGTCTCAAGTGCCAAAAAAGAAAAACCCAACTAAACCTAGTGTAAATTCAAAGTTGCCTAAAAGTGTTCAGGCAACAGACAGAGTTTGAATAAGAAGATCATATTTGTTCACTTTTCTGTTGTCAGCAATTTTGGCAAATGTTTTAATTGAGTTGATAGCATTTTTTTCAAATCTGTCAAAATCATGTGAGGAGATTATAACGTTTTGATTTTAAATTTTCAGAAAGCAAAAGGTACCCTGGTGTTGTTGAGTGGTGAGCGGTGTGTATGAGGCGGCGGTCGGATGGTCGGCCAGCTGGTACAACAGGTACAACACTGCATAGTGTGCATCACTCTGAAACATTGAAACCTGGTTTACATTCCCTCAATACCTTCAACCTAAAATATACACCTGAAAACAACATGTTCTAGATCATAACTTCTTTTTTGTGAAGATACCCAACATTTTGGATTATATGCTTACTCTTTCAGGTGGAATGGAGAAGTAGCATATTAGCATATACACCAAAATGTCATGTATTTTCACAATAAAGAAGTTGTTAAACAGAAAATCATGTTTTTTTATGTTTTCCAATTCTAAATGCTCACTCTAAGACCGAAAACATACTTGAAAAAAATACAAGAAACTGTTTAGAAGTGTTTATAGCTCTCAGAATAAAGAACTCCTTTATCCATTATAATAAAGTTTTTACTTCCAACTTATAAAATTCACTCAAAAAGTAAAATATAAATTAAAAGGCTATTTTTTTCCATATTTAAACATTAATTAATCAACAATACATTACCCGGTAATAAGATTGCCTACAAAGATTGATCAACATGATATGACAAATATACTATACAAGATTACTGGAACCATTACCTTGACCTCACTCGTGTCCTCTGTGATGGGACTGGTGAGGAAGTCTTCTTTCAGATCACTCAACGTCTTGGCCTTGTCAGTTTGGGAATGCACATCTAGCTTGATACGCAGTCTGACAACAAAACACTATGTTAAACTTTTATAGTTAATTTTATCGCAATCTAGAGTTTTAAAACTCTTTAAATAAAACCATTACTAACATAGGCATACATATTGGATAAGATCTCAAATAATTACAATTGCTGTCAGTCTTGCACTGGCTGTGTAGTAGATTTAAATTATTTGTTAAAATACATTCTTATTTTCTCATTAAATAAGTCTAGCCATCTAAAGGCTTGTGAAAGTAGCTCAAACGGATTTGCATTATTCATTACCTCAGATTAAGGTGGTTAAGACTAACATATATATCAAATAATTGTCCAGCATGTGATCTCAGATGTTCTGAAACAGCCTTTTAGCAGCTTAAAATATGTTTTCCCGGAAACACAGTGGTTATTGATATGTTACGTTCACAAGCTTAGCATACAAGTTTCACATACCAAAAAGTTCAAAGTTCTACTGTGACCTTGAGAATAATGTCAGGGTCACCAAAATCTAATCAGCTTCTTGTCTTCTTTAGGAGAAGCTTTGTGTAAGACATACATAGAATCCAGTCAACGGTTCTTGAGATATCCCACTGACAAGGGTAAAATGGCAAGTCTTGTTCTGACCTTGAAATGAAGATCAAGGTCACAAACTATGTTGTGGTGTGGTGAAACTATACGCAAAATATGAAAAGAATCAAGTAAATAGTACTGGAGTTATTCCATTTAAATTTTGTTCATATGTCGAATATACCATCTCATGCTAAACACTTAAAAAAAACTGTGGGAGTTGATTTCAGAACACTGGTACCGTTGTCAGGTTGGACGGACCAACAAACAGACAGACAGACGAATGCCAGAAACCATGCCATAGCAAAATTGCATTAGGCCTTTCAGACCTGATGAGCTTCTAAGAGAAGACACTTCCTCACCTTAATGTTAATAGTCTGCATTGTTCCAAATATTAAATCAGTAACACTTACCTCATCTATTTCTTCATGTAAATGCATAGTAAATGTATTTCTACTCCCATATGCAAATACACTACAGGTGTATAATAACATGTGTACATATTTGGGCATATAAATGGGTTGTAAAACAATGTGCTTCATTAAAGAAAAAAGGCATTTTGTACCCTCACCAATCCCAGCTATCTTCAACCTCATATTTGAAGACCAAATGAACTAACAAAGACGTTATTCTGAACATTTCAGCAACGTGTGTCAACTGATTTTGGAGAAGAAGTCGTTTAAAGGGTTTCAGGAAAAGGTCTGTCTTCTCTATATTTGAGAGGGGGGGGGGGGGGGGTCAGGACCAAATGAACAAACTTTGATCTACTTGGTGTCAGGCACCTCACCACATTCAACTTTGAGGGTGAGACATTTCTTCTTGGGAAATCAAACAAAAAGTAAAAAGTTTATGGGCTGTTCTGACGACACCAGACGGACAGATGTCGAGCGACGGCCAATGCCATAAGCCCATCTGACAAGCTAAAATTGAAGATACACTAGAAATGTAGGGTGAAATAATTGAGGACCTTACCCATCAAGAGCTCTTGTAACCTTATGACTGTCAACATCGAGGAACCGATGATACTTGAAGTTTGAAATTGCAAACTGATGACACAGACGAAAGTTCTCATCACCTTCCTGAAGAAAAGACAACAGTGATGCTATGGATGCTTTTTAAATTTTTTTTACAGTAAACTACATTGAACTTTTTCAATTGTTAAAGTGAATAAGTCATTTGAAAAGCCACATATTTATGGATTAGAGGCAAATATTGCAAGGGTTACATCACTCATCTCTTATAATCAATTTATTTAGCAGGGTAAACCTGACAAAAACAAAAGAGATGTTACCAAACTACTAACTGAGAAGTGTTCCTGATATACATACAGTTATTGCAATACTTAGTTGGGTTAAATAATTATTTTTAACAAAGCAATTTGGACAAGGCTGTGAAGCGGAGAGAGATTAGCATGCTGGCTTCCCACATCAAGGCTTACTTCACTGTGTCTCCTCTGCTTTAGACTTCTAGCACAGTTTGTGTTTTCAAATTTACTGAGTTATGGAAAGCAAAATTATTTGCATGTGCCAAACCTCGTATTTTGTGCGATGGATTTTATAAAAAGAAGGAATTGATACTGTCAAGTCTGACTGTGTCTGTTATGAGAATCGTGAGAACTGGATAGGCAATTGTACAATACAAATGGCCTATAATTTCCCCCTTTTTAAGATAAATGCAATAACAAAATTCTAATCAAAATGGATAAGGGTACTGTTAAAAATTCAATTTTTGATATGCAACATAAAAATTAAGGAAAATATTGCAAACATTAGAGGAAAGATTTTATGAATTCTAATGAAATATTTTCATGGAATATATCCCAGTTTCACCTGTTTTCAGCGACATAAGAGCGGTTCACCACAAATGTTTAATCGTGTTAAAATAATTTTAAAAATTCATTAATGTCAATCTACGTAACTGACTAATATGATTTATAATTCCATCACCAATTCACCATCATTGGCCGGGAAAGTCCGCCATGATAAGAATGACCCATATTTGGCATCCTGTGCATTGCATCACCTGTTTTCGGCGGTGATGTTCTACACCAAATAATATCGTGTTACAAGAATTCAGAGGCACACATGTCCTTGTTCCTTAACAAAGACCAGAATTAAATAAAATCGTCAAATATGGAAGTGTTGACCTCTTATGAGGAAGAAATCCAAACTTATCATTTACACTGCTTATGAATTTATCAAATCACACTACTCTTCAAGTGGGTTCTGTTTTCAAAATGGGACAGGAAACACGGATACATTATCCCCTGTCTGTAGACATTATAAAATGGATATCAAGGTCATTCCTTATATAATTGAACCTGTATTGATCCGCACATGGCTGTATTTGTCTGAAAACTTTTAAGAAATTTATCAAACGTTATTGTTAATTGAATAACCATTACCCTAAAATTCTGCCATATTTTTTTAATTGAGCGGTATCTCACATGACCAATCACTTGATATGATGTTGACACACATCGTCAGCTGGCAGACAATAGAAAATACAGTTGAAAGTCCACTGTAATTGGATGTAATTTTTTTAGAGCTATTAGGCTATTTTTTATACGAGATATATTTCTTGGTACTATCGCCTTTCTGATTTCCATAGTTGAAAAATATATTCCCAGCTCGAGTTGCCGTGACCCTAGATGATGTGATGCTTGCTGTGGGCTGTAGGTGAATTCGTAGACCAGACGGGTTCGTAGACTATATTTCCGGTGGATTCGTTGATGGATTGGCGGTGCATTCGTAGATAAAGCAATCAGACACTGGGTGTTGTTATTTTTTGTTTGTGTTTGAAATAAATAATGAAATATGGTATGTATAATATATAATCCATTTTAGAATACCCATATACAGCTTCAATCAACAACAAACGGGAGATTAGCAGACGTCAGTGAAGATGAAGTACGGTAAGTCATTGACAATCAAAACATATCACAACATCCTGTTTTTATAAAGTCGTTAATCTACCGGCAACCTAATTTACTAATTTTACATTACTTTCAAGTTGTGAATTACACCGACTACAATCAAAGCAACTCACAACATATTGTATATATTTAGTTGTTTTATACTGAGAAGATCCACTTTCACAATCACTTTCGTTAATAGCCAATTGTATTCATCAATCTCATCTCTCAATTTAATTACAGGTATCATTAATTAAATAATGGGTTATTGTCATTGTTAATTGTATTCATCAATCTAATCTCTCAATTTAATCAGACCTCCTACCACTTCATACATCAAAACATCTTACGGATATACTATACATATACTACTTCTACGAATCCACCAGTTACGAATCTACCGCGTCTACAAACCGGTCTGGTCTACGAAATCACCACATCCCTCGCTGTGACTATCTCTCGTAAATCTCCGTTCCCACAGCGGTAACAGCAGAGCGTAGCCCAGTGTAGGGGAGCATGACCGAGGTGAGCACGATCGTCTACTGTGACCCCACGTAACCAATATAGTATTTGAAATTTGACCTTGCACTTGTTCTCGTAAAAGAATGCAAGATTACCAATCGCTGAAAACAGGAGAACGTCGAATTCATGTTACTGTGTAACAAATATTTGACAAACAGAGCTGAGCATCCAAGATTGCCTTGCTTTTCCAAGGCCATCTTATGACGTCATCCTTTAAGGACTGCCAACTGTTTAGAAACATGATGTCACAAACCATGTGCTATTTCCAGTGGTAGGCAGAAGCGCAAGAACAACAATGATACACTATAACAAACGCAAATGTCTCCTCAATGAAATCCACTTATGATAATTGTCCAATTTTTTGCAAACTTTATTAATTGAAGCCTGGGAACATGAAGAGGCTGATGTATCAGTCGGACACTTTCATTTTGTCAGTTCTCTTGTCATCCACATTTCCTGTAAATAATTACCTTAAAACCAGTTATTTGAGTAATCAGCAACTTCGATAGACTTTCAAAATTCCCTCGCCAGCGAGCCATGATTGATGAACTTGCCGGCAGGTCAATATTGAAGTGCTTACATTGTCATGGAAGAACTAACTATTCCAATTCTGTTTTAGTTTCAGCAATTGTCATTACAGTAGTGACAACTTTTGAATTGTGGATATTAGTTGATTGGAACCAAAAAATATCTCATGTCAAAAATTTATTTTTGTTGACAGAAAAGTTACTTCCGGTTGTTGGGTTATTCTAAATTTCAAATTTCTAAATTCCGAAAACGGATATAAAATCTGAAAACGACGGGTTTTCGATTTTCCATACATGGAATTTCAACCTTTATATTCATTGTACATCCATTGTATTGTAGCCACTATTTATAAACAACATAGTAACTACATATTTAATCTGAAGAATCTGTATGAGATTTGAAGAGGAAATCAGAATCATATTATTTTTTTTTAAAACGGTTACTGCATGTTTTCGCCTATATATTTTGTTTTATATTGCAAGTATTAAAAAACCATGGATGAAAATTTCAATATAAATATTTAAAAAGACTGAGTTGGTTGATAGACTTGATAAAAAACTATTATAATGCAAACTAAATCCATTTACAAAATAATAATGGGAACACTTTCATGAATTTTTTTAATTCATATTCAAAATTAAACGGATAATGTATAATTAATTTTCATGAGTCTGATGTAAAATAACTGAAAATGATAAATAATGAAATTTTATTATTATTGACTATGTTCCGTTTTAAGACGTGTCCCAAAATTGGTACCAGCCGTGTGCGTAGGGAATTGTGGGTAAATGCAAACTCGTTTGTTTTGGTTTTGATTGTAATGGATAACAGCCTGCCATAAACAGGTACATTTACCTTCAAGGGTGTGTTCAGTTCTTCAGAATTTGCACGTTACTAACACACTGCATGTGCAGGTACGTCCTCTAGTGTTTGGGGGTCAATTTATTTCTCGATTTACTGTTGACGTGTCATTTTGTCAACACCGAAAGGCGCCAAATAGGTTTATAGCAGAGATGTCACCGCCAGTTCCACTGCAAAAGTCTAGGGAGCAACATGACTCATCTTTGCAGATTTGCCACAAGCTTTGTCGAATGAGTTTTTTTTGCCGGAAATTTCTTGAGGATTATAGCAAAATGACCTAAACGACATGTGTGTTTTGTTATTTGTTATTCACCCAGAAAAATAGATGTTTATGTATTAGCTGGATTAGCACCAAAATAGGCTCTTTGACACCTAGGTCGAGAGGCTCTACCTGCAACCCCACATAATTTTCAACCCAAACTACTGATAATTTAAATGGAGAATATAAAATCCCTTAATTATGCATCATTGAACACTCTGCTTCTTTACACACCACAGGTCTAAGGTAACCAAAATATTGTTGGAACAGGAAGATCATCATTTTGGTACGGAAAAACATAACTCACTGTAGGGTAAGGCAAGTCTAATGACAAGAATTTACATATTACTTAAATGCCTAATGTAAAATAAAGGGATGGAGTAATTTATTCATGTTCATAAATGAATATTTTCTCTGTTATTTCATCTTAGATCTGACCGGTGTATCTTGGTTGCTGGGAAGAGGAGAGATGAAAAACAGCTGCTACTGCTGTTGTCAGTCGTCGCCTAGCACCATGATGGACATAGACTCCGCCCTGAATGAACTGGGCATGCTCAGTACTGTCACTGAGAGTCGTCACCAATTTCTTAGGGAGAGGAATCGAACCAAAAGTGAAGGTTCAGTTCATGTTTCTCATAGCAGTCCAAATTTGTCTGCAAATGGATTCCAAATCCTTCAGATTGATACAAATTATGTGACTGGATTCTCGTCAAGCTCTCCCTCAGGTGTCTCCCCTTTGAGTGTGATTACCCGGGCAAGTATGCAGAGACAGCAAAGTGGCGAGCATCAGGATCATCGCACCCGTAGATTTAGTTCTGGTTACCGTGACGGAGATGACAGTTTGGAGTCTGAAGCAAGGTTTAACAGATTAGCTAGAATCAAGCATGCTAGAGCCAAGAGATTCTGTAAGCCGTATAATGTTCCTGGTCGACTCTACCATTCCATGCAAGAAAGTGTTGACTTTACTCAAGAAGATGGGTGTGACAGTCGCCATTCTAAATCAAATGCCTCGTCCCCTACCAAACCTACTGGTGGGACAACCCTGACAAGATCAAAATCTTTAGATAATCTAGAAAGTGCAAGGTTAAAGTTAGTCGAACTCTTTGAAAATGAAGCAACTCCAGCAGAAAAGAGAGCACTGGATGAAGTGTCGAGAGACATGGAAAACTTGCAAGTCAATGAATGATTTCTTAGTGATTGGTCGTTGTGTTGCCAGGTCTGTGTTACAATGAAATCATGCCAAAAACTATTCTCAATAATACTGGAGAAGATAAAGAAGCATTAATCAGATCCTGTTAACATTATTTCTTCATGTATGTGTTGTTGAATGGGTCTCCAACAGCAACAGAAGCACAAATGTATGTATGGTTCTATGTGTGTAATGAATTAAGTAGTCATAATCAAAGGTAATTAAAGAATTTACAATTTAATTAATCTAATTAGGATAGGACCAATCAAGGAACTGTAACTGTAATAGATACTTTTGTTTTCTATAGTAAACTAGAATTAAGTTGCACTGTCCAAATTCTGTACTTTCCAAGTGTCTCAGGCTTATGTAATCTGGTTGACTCTTCTGAGGTAGCCAATGAGACTTCACTAACTGACGTTGTGTATATGTGTTAACAACACTGTGACCATCTGACGTCGTATATATGTGTTAACTACACCATCTGACGTCGTATATATGTGTTAACATTGTCATGTTTACTTGATACAGCAATACATCACACTGGAAATACTTGAGCAGTCATTTGTAATTTCATACTGTTTTCATTCAAGTGTATTTTTACTATTGTGTTAGTTCTAATTTTTACATATAAAACAGGGGAAATGGGGAAACTTTGCACTTTCTATACAACGTACAAATGTTTCTGAAAATTAATTATTATATGTATTGAATATTTTTACTGTTTTGGTGTTATAAGGAAATTTATTTACTCTTTGAGCTTGTTATTTGTTCGAAACTTGAAACTGTCAATTAAAAGCATTTGTGTAGTTGTCTTTCCTTATTATATGTTACAGTAGAGTGTTTCCATGGTGATGAGATATTCTGTGATATTATCTACTTTGAATCTTGAATTCAAGTGCTCCTCCATTTAAAGTTGTTTCAGTCAGTTCTAAACATATAGAGGCTTTTGTACCGTTATTCACTTTATAGATAAATCCATGTAACTACATTTGTGTACCGTAACATTTTGATGATAAACCAGTTGAACACCTAAATGTTTTAAATTTAGTATCATTCTGATAAACATTGCAGATACGCAGTGCTGTTATCAACTAAACCTGCCGTGCTGTTTTCATAGACTTTTATTACAACATGAGTGATTATGAGGTCATTTCTGTAATAGCTTACAAGTGAATCTGAAAGTGCTTATTAATTCTATACATTCTTATTCATGTTATTGCTTTATTTATTTTCATTGTTGACATGTTTGAATATTATCTACTTCCTATTTGAAGGAAACTATTTCTAGAGAAGAATGAATTGTTCTACTAAAATGTTTACAACCTGGCTCTTGGCTAGAACACTGAAAACCTTTCTGTTTATGTATGTTTGATGTATTAGATTCCTGTTATCTTTGACCTCCTGGAGACAATGAAATGCAACGAAAACATTGAATCAATGTTTAAAAAGTCTTATTTGTTGGTGACTAACAATTCTTGCAAAGTGAAATAAACTATTGAGGTTGTCATTTGCATAAAAATAGCTCAGCACTACAGTAGCTATTGTCCTTAATAACACTGATTAACAGTCATCTTCAATGAGAAGCGAGATACGCTCACAATCTATATAGGATACTTACCAGCCACATTTTAAGCAGCAAATTCGATCAGCTATGGGTTTAATTATAAGGCCAATGGCACAAACATTGTATAGAGATTCCTTGAAACTTGTAGCCAATATACTGTTACCCGGTATTATAATTAGATTGATCTTACAGCTTTATGTAATAGAAATCTGACAATGGTTGAGGGATCAATATCTACATGCTGCAGTGTACTCATCTTGTCAAGTGCACAAGAGAAACCATTTAAGAAATCTCCAATAACAACCATTAGATTATAATCACATTACTTATTTCTATGAAAATGTGAACAAGTTTGAGTCACGGCCATCATTGTCATGAAACAAAATCATTCTGAAGAGGGTTTAAGTAATCCAAACTGTCTTCAGATTGTAAGCCTGAACAATTGACATCTGGTTTGGTATTTTACCCTCCATTCTTGGCATATCAATGTTGTGACATTTTAGAATTTGAACTTTTGAAACCATGTGCCACTGTACCAACAGTTTGTATTTTGATAAAGTTCACGTATCGTGTGAAATACCTGTTCAATGCTGAGTACCATTCTCTTCCCAAAAAGGTCTCTCCTTTCTATAGTAGACAATCTGAAGGAACAACCTCTGTGGACGGAGAATGACTGATTGCATTCTGTATTTGAATTTTTCATTCTCTTCTGTTAAGTCTTTCTAATTGAACCTGTTTTTCAATTGTCTCACTATCCTTTCACAGAGTAAGAGAAGACAAAGTCCAATCCTGTAACATTACACTGCTGTAAACAGGGGTAATCTTTGCAGAGTTGACTAACTTGCTTGTGAAAATATACTTCTTTATTTAAACCAATGAGTTGTGTGACACACTGATCCAGCTCCGGTGTAACCTACATGTCTGAGCTGACTTTGCACCCAGGGTATGAAAGTGGAAGAATTTTAAGAAATAATTCTTAAATGGTTTCTAATATTTGTATTAAGTATCTTTAAAATAAATAATTTCAAGTTTTAAAACCGTTAGTGGGCAATTTTGTGCTGTCAATACATCAGTTACTCTTGTATTCCTCAGGCTCAGAAATGTAATAACTTGCCTAAACAAAAGCTTTATTTTGCAGAATGTAGTTTTTCTGACAAAAATGTTACAGATTGATGATGAAATTGAATTGTTTTTAAAGAATTCAGCACAGGATTGACTACAATGTTCAGTGTATTTTCAAACTACAGTAACAATTAGGAATCCATGAGAGGCTGATTTGGACAGGTGAATAGGCTGGAAGTGTGCATTGACTGGAGTGACCTGTAATGAGACATTAGAAATGATTGTGGACAGATAGGTAGGTAGGTAGGTGCATGTTTAAACCTTTAAGTTTTGTTGTTTTTGTCCTGCTATTTATTTCCTGTGTGTTGATTGGTGTGTTCATGGAATATAACATGTACATGATATGTATTTTCATAATAAATTAATTTATTATTTTGAATTCGGCTTTTGTTTTATTATCATGCAATGGACAGCAGAACATTTCAGTCCACATTACACAGAATACTCAACATAATGTAAAGAAAGTAGTATTCATTTGGATTTGATTATCTAAAGGTCTTTTAATTTACTTACTAGAAAACATGTTCCGATGTAAAGATATATGCTTTATTGTCAAATCAAGAAAATGGTACATGTGTTTATTTCTGTTATGAATCTTGCAATGCCGTAACTTATAACCTGCACTTCCAGAAATAATTGTTTGGCAAATTAGTACCTCTGAGTAAGCTTTAATGATCCCCTTGCTTAACAAGTTCTAATTTCAATGCATTCAGATCAATGGTTTGAATCCATCTCTGCAACTCTCTCTGCTGTAGAGAGGTTTTCGATATGCAAACATGTTTGGGAGCCATGCATAATTGAGTTTCAGTGAGTACAGTCAATGGTTTGCTTGTTCCCGTCGATACTAGCAAGTTGGACTGCAATGCATAGCCACAATGGTGCTGATGACTTTCTCCCTTTCTTAAGTATCTCAATCCTCATTTGACCAATTTTCTTTTGAGGTCATCAGGCCTGAATGGCAATATGGGCTAATGGCATGGGTCGTCATCATCAGTAAACTTTTCATATTTTTTACTTCTCATTAACTGTTGAATCTCCAAAGCTGAAATTTTGTGGGGAGGTACCTTGCACCTAGGGCATCAAAGACGGTTATAGCCTTATGAACTTACGTCACATACATCACATGGGCTGAGGTCTAAGTTGAGAATGCAGCATCAACACATCCCATCAACGGTTCCAAATTCTACATAACTGGTTAATGTCTGGAGATTTCATCAACAATAAAGTCAATTATTAATTTTCAATAATAACAGAAGTATATCAAAATGGTGAAACTGTGGTCTCTCCCAAAACGTGCTTCAGTGCATAGACTAAGTAGAGGGTAATGTCCGAGTAACTCTCCATTCCATGGAGAGTTACGAGGATATTACCCTATTTAAATTACATTCA
Organism: Gibbula magus; assembly: GCA_936450465.1. NCBI lineage: Eukaryota > Metazoa > Mollusca > Gastropoda > Trochida > Trochidae > Gibbula > Gibbula magus. Next base: position 103,182,548 of record OW388289.1, on the reverse strand, counting down.
AAGTAATGCTCGTTTATCCAAATTGCTTTAAAAAGTTAAAGAAATTAAATTTCTTCTTCAAAAATATGATGTGATGTGTAACTCTCCATTACTGAAAAATAATGGAGTGAAAGAACAATAGGATGACGTCACAAGTGTAATTTAAAATGGACTATTGGACCAGTATCAATCAATACTGTATATACATACCACAAATGTATGGTTAATTGTTAATTGTGTGTCCTAAGAATGGGCATAAGAAATTTTCATTTCTAAAATAGATAACGTGCTGGTTTGCACTTTTGTCCTCCCTTGATAAAATCTTGTCTGTCCCGTTCTGCTTTATTCTGGTCTCCTCTGCTTTGACTTACCGTTTTGTTTTACAAATAGTTTTATATGATATATACCTGAGAACATAGATTGTTATTCATGTCACATACCTATAATGCGAAAGTGTGCTCTAAAATGTATAAATAACAAAAATATTCCATTATTCATAAAAGAAACGAACAAATCCGTCAATCTACAACAATTTATTAAAATTAAACAGTAAGAAAGCAACTACCCCAGCCCACGAAGCTCAAATACAGCAAACTGCACTGAATGCAACTGACTAATCACTTAACTATAATGTACAAAGCACTTGCTAGGCAACATGGACACACATCTTAAGCATTGAAGGTTTATATTTTATCATTAGATATTCATCATATCTCTAAACATTTGATATGTTTTTTTCAAATCCATTTTTCACCACAGCTCTGTTTTGTCATAAGTTCACCAGTCAGTGAAGATTTCTATTCTGTTAATAAAGATAGATTGTATGAAACCTAGAAATTGTCAATAGTTCAGAAATATAAAATAAGGTTGAGACTAAAGACACAATATAAAACCACTTGATATCACAGTACAGGTGCAAACATGGTCATCTGGAAGAATCTTGTTACCATAGCAACTGAGCTAGTACTTACACAGGATACAGATAGCACTGTAAGTAGTACATTTTACAAATACATCAACATATTCAAAAACCTGTTCAGTACCAATATGTGTTTGTATTCCTATTGAAAACCTTTGTACTTTGAATGTTATATATGTCTATGTTCTGAAAAAGAAATAAAATTATATTTAAAAAAACATTTTTCAACTGAAACAATAGGACAATTGAATGTTTTCTAGAAAAATTAAAAGTTAGGAAATCATTTAATAATCTTCAACTGAACAATGTTTGGGAAATAAATCATTTGAATTAACCATTGTTTTTCCCTCATAACTGTTTTATCTATACTAAGAACTACGGAAACATTTCTCCATTTGTGCTCAATATCAATACTGATTGGCCAATATACACACAATTAGATACAGAAATTCTTTTTACAGAAATGAATAATTTGGAGGATTTCAATGTTTGTTGTAAAATATCGTTGTTTGTTGCATCAATAAATCCGAATCATAAAATAGGTTTTTACTAAATATATGGGTATGTAAATAAGAGACATTATTTGATTACCAAACAAGATGATTTGTCAAAATCCTCTGTCAAATATTGTTCATTTAGTAAGAAAATATAGTTTACACAACCAAGTGGTATTCAGTCGAACTGAAACCCCAAACACAATTAACATTAGGCAAACTGATTGTCAATATGATTATAAGAATCAATATGATTAATTAGACATTATCAAAATTTGTTTTTAATCAATGATGAGACTCTTTTAGTAAGGAACATATTTGAGAAAATAGTCCTTACATATTATGATTTCTGTCCTACTTAAATTTTATTTTATGAAGTTGTTTTAGTTTTGGTTTCTGTCTTCAGAGCTTCACATCCTGTAGAATTTTCCATCTTTAGTACACCATGCACACCATTTTATAAAATAAGATCCTGAAATATCTTGCAGAAAGCATATAACCTAGACGCAATTTGTAGCTATATTTACAACAAGCAGATATAGTGAGCTTTATCCCCCGCCAACTGGGAAAAACTTTACGTTTTGTTATTCCATGGAAACTGACCAAAATACAAAAGTCATAAAAAAAATACCGCAAGAGCCACAACTACACATTATGATTGTTCCACATACCAAGTTTTATTGAGCTAAGCCGTTCAAGTTCTGCTTTGGAAACAAAAGTACAAGTTGTGTTTTCATGGAAATGGGGAAAATTGAAATGAAAAGTTTAAATACCAAAAGGCACATCTACACACGATGATTGATTCACACAGATTATTTCACTTATATCACGGCTGCTAGCATTACGGCAGGGAGAAAGCCCATAACGCCATGTGGCTATGCATTGCGGTGAAACCTGCGAGCATCGACTGGGACTAGCGAACCATGGGTGGTATTACGTTGAAATTCAGTGTAGCATTGCACCCAAACCTTACTGCGTGTAGAACAGTTCTCTACTGCAGACAAAGTTGCCGTGCCCCTGGCGGGATTCGACCCCCGGACCTCTTGATCCGAAGCCTTCTGCTCAGGAAACGAAAGTTCAAATTGTGGTTCTATGAAAACGGGGAAAAGTATAAACGTGAAGAAGTTGAAAATACCAATAGTTACAACTACACATGATGATTGTTCAACACCAAGTTTCTTTGTTGTACAGTTTTTGAGTTTTTCTCTGGCAACAATTTCAGCACGGATGAAAGAAGCAACAGACGGAGCCCATTTTAATATCCCCCACTTGGCAAGGGGATCACAGAAAGTAGGTAGTTGAATATGAATTGTAAACAAAATTAACAAGTAACAATTGACTGCGTATATATACAAATTGACACTGAAAAGAAATTAATCACAACAACTGTCACAGAATATTCAAAACTATTGCCAAATATGATAATAAAATGACAATATTGATAAACTAATTACCTCTCAAAAAACCTGATTACATTGGGAAAAGGAAAACATTAATAAATTCTGATTATACAACATACAACAACCAATAGTAGACATAATGTACGTAATGCATCATTTGCATATTCCTGAATACATATATGTTATGACATGACTAAATAAACTATAAACATGATCACAAAAAAATCAATCTGAGTACAAATAAGGAAACTTATATACAGTACAAAAACTAAACTGTCTTAGATTTTAACAACTTAATTAATACATGTAGTAATAACTATTAACAGGAGGTATGTAAATAACATTCCTTCACAACACAAGATATGTAAATCAAGTCAAAATTTTAAGTAGATATGCTTGCTAATAGATGTATAAACATATTATTACATTATATATTATCATGTTAAACATGAAAACATGGCAAGTCCAAATAACTGTCTATGACTTATATTCTGCTGGCAACTTCATATACCCCATTATTGAGAATAACATCAATTTGGGCAAAATCATTTACTTATCATTATTGTCTGCTTGCAACTGTGTTTAGTTAATCCCAAATATGAGCACTACTCTAATAGAGGACTGTAAGAAATATTATGTATAATACCAATGTTATTAAACAAGTTAACCACTTGCTATCAAACTCACTTTGCTAATTTCATACAAATTCTTCCCAGACTTGACACTAATACTAGTTCCCGGACATGGTATTTTGTTAAAGTAACTACCTGGAGTATGATGACAATAAATGAAATATTACACAGTTGTATCATGGAATCACTTTCAGCTACATCATTTTACCAAATTACATTTTTAATTTGTTTAGACTTGTCATGTAAAATGATCGTTATACAGAAGCTTTGAACAAAGTTAATTTCAAATTCAATGAAGTGTATAATATATGTTATTACCCAAGTGACGTCATAAACAATGCTGTGACGTCACGCTTCGTCTATGACCTTGCATTCTAAATGCGACGGTGGGTCGTCAGTCTATGGTTAAAAGTAGATTTTAGCGACTTCGGTAATAAACAGAATATTATATGAGTGTCTATGACAGTCATACTATGTTTACAACACTTGTGTCTGAATATCGGTATATCCCTCGCTCTCGCTTGGGAAATACTAATATTCAGGCACTCGTGTGGTAAACATAGTATGACATAGACACTAATATAATAACCTCTATATAATATATAAAAGGCTGTATAACAAAAATGAATTGTTTCTCAACGACGAATGTGTTTTGTTTGGAGCAAAGAGGGAGGAACATTTTCAGTAATACGGTTTGTAGTAAAACTAGCACACACATTTTACAGAAACATATTTTTCATTGACAAAGTGATGATTTGCTTTAGTAATATGACATTAATGATACTAATGGAAAACTTAAAATATTAATAGTCAATATAACTTTTTATTCACTCAAAAGTGAGAGCATCAGTGCCAGAGAAACATTTCACATTTTTGTTTCGCCTACGAGTAAATATTACGTTCATCACTATTGCAACTGAGCAGTAACTTCAGAAAACTGAGCATAAATATCAAGAGACAAAAAGTAAAAACATCAACAATAGCAAACAACTTGATTACATTAAGCTGCTTACTTTACAATATCTATATCCTATATATATATCTGGAATGTGGGAGATCTATTTTCTGAAATACACCGACACACGAATATCATGAGAGAGACTTCATAAAGAAGTGCTGATTTCCTCATGTACAATAATACTGGAAATAAAATATGTAATTGTGAACAAACTGTACCTCCATCTAAAGGATCCTGGGTCGAGATTATTTAGGCTGTGTTAATGCTAAGATATTCCTGAACCAATGTTACCAAATTGGGCTTAAGAGTATATATACTGAGAGAAGTTTAAATATCTCAACTTTCGACATGCTTGTTTTAAAATAATTATATAACCTTTGATTTTTTTCCCATTGAAGTTGTACAATTGTAATATTTTTGTAACTTTTAGATTGTTCACGTTGTATAGGTAACTATCTTCAGAATTGTAATAAGTAACAAGACAATATGACCTTGATAACATATGGAACTGAATTAACCACTCTTTGATCATAACTTAACACTTTAGCTGATAAATTAATTCTGAGTGACAAATTTAAAAGAATCACGCATTTACAAACTAAATTATATAATGACGGATTTGCACCTGGCTAAAGATAGGTTATGCACGAATATAGCAGGACGCCTATGTGTCTTTACTCCTGTTGTAAACATTCTGTCTGTGATATGAATTATTCAGTTGCTATCCAGGTTACCTGACAATTGGCAATTTCAAATGCAAATGATAAACATAATATCTCTTGAACTATCTGCATCATACCATCAGATAAAATGTCTACGGATAGTATAAAATTGTCACAGACTTTGTGCATGTTGTTATTGTTAAATTGCTTATCATAAATGCAATTACAGTGGGTGGGGGGTGGTGGTGGTGAGGGGTTCACATAATGTAAAGGGGGATTCTTTCACGTAATTGTGGGTTGTGGGGAAGAGGGGTGTGGGGGAGAGTGTGGGAGGGGTATGAGGTGTGAGGGAGAGGGTGTGGGGAATGGGTGTGGGTGGTAAGGGAGAGGGGTCTGAATGAGGAGTGGGGGGGACACCTTGAAACCCCCCTGGATTCACCACTGTATATATATTTCCCACCTAACATGTGCATGTGCATGGGTTTATTGTTAAATTGCTTATATCCATAATAAATGCATCAACAATGATGGAGGGCTCTTATTCTTATCCTGTGTCTCCTACTGGAAATTGGTACGAGGGCTAACAAAGAATACAGAAATGGTGGAAAAGAGTGATACACATTTGTTTGTATATGAAAAACATTTTGTTTCAGAAAAGAATACTGAAAGAGTATTTATATGTAAGTAGTAGTAGTTGTATGACATGAATTTTGGAGATCAGTATTTATATAAAAAATACTTTCAACAGAACAAAACAAGAAATGATCAAATAGATGCAAGTACGTTTGGGAGCTTAAACGGCATCAACTTCAAAAACATAATATCTAATGTAAGAAAAGTAAAGAACAAAGAAACACTGAGCAAACTTTGTATGTAAGTATGTTGGTGGTTTTAGTAAAACGAGACATTTGAAGTGCAGTAAAATATTACATTGGATAATGATGTAAGATATGAATCACCCATAAGGAAACAATTAAATAACAATTACATCAAATAGCATGTGGTTATCTGTACATGATAATTCACATCAGGATTTCAAGTACAATTAATCAGAGAATATTTAGAGTTATCCTATCCTATATATATATATATATATAAAATAGATGCATACACAAAGCATCATGAAATGCACAACCGTGTGATAGCAAAGCCCTATGCTTATGGAATGTCACAAGCACGCACAACCATTTCACAACATGGGATCCTATATGCAATACCTAGGACGGCAAAAGCATTGATATGACATAGATAATATAAAAATCCAAAAGTTTGTTTTGTCAAAGCCAAAGACATAAATCATGACTGATAGTTGTTTTTTAAATATATAATTGTTACAACCATTGTATAAGTATGTACATACTGATACCACTACATGATTGTTGTGAGATTTGATATTTCAACAATTTAGATTCAAGTCTTCTATTTACCTTTTCTTCAAAATATTATTTCTTAAACATTTTTAACGTTGACTGTTCAGTTTTTCAGTATATTTCGCTCTTTTTATATTCAGTAAACTTCACGAGAAATTCAACTTTGACATACATGTATATTTACAGTTCTCGTAGCAGCATGGGAGACATTGCAATACTTGGGGTAGACAGCGAAATATATGGCCGTATCACAAAGGTTTTCTAGATTATAGTTGTATCACAAACTTGGCACATTCAGAGAGACGAGAGCGTACGATTCAGTCTGAAACGGTTTAAGAGATATCGAACATACAGTACATAGAGAGAGAGATATATTGAGCATTTGTGATTCAGCATCAAAGGGGTTCAGATTAAACATATAGTACATGAAAAGCTCAGAATCCCAAATGTTGTAAATTACATTTGAAACATGTTGAATAAATGTGACATCACAATTATAGACGTGGTTATAGGTTATACTTAATCTTATTTTGATTAAAACATATTTATTCAATTGAAAGGATTGGGTACAAGTTATCCAACATAGTGAAACCCTCTCCTATGTACAGTGCTGACTTAATCTTAAATATCATCACATATAATCCTTTGATTTCTTGGGGAGATTAAGAGTATCACACATTCTGATATGGTGGGTGGAAGAGACAGTTTCTTCAAGAGTTAGATAAAAGTAATTAAATTAAAACAATTAAAGTTATAATTTTGATTTGATATTGGTTTCCTATAATAATAATTCACATAATGTTTCCAATATAAAAAGTTACAAAATGATTAAACTATTGTAACTTTTAGTTTATATAACTTACTATTTTAAAAAATAAACAGCTCACAATATAAAGGGTACTACATGAATCTTTACTTTAATATTGAAAGTCGAGATGGTAACTGACTTTCTTTGTTCACTAGTTAGTTAGTTCAATGTTTAACAGTAAAAAGAATACTTGGTATCAAAATACAAATGGACATATTATTACTATAATAATTGAAATGATAATACTCATCTTTGTTTCATATTACCGTACTATGATAAATTACAAGAAACACTATCATACTTCACTGAGAAATGTTGGCACACTAAATTGATACCTAAGTGGAAGATCCTTAAAAATCTCTTGTCTTCTTTATGTTGCTTGCTATCTAAACATTTACAGACATTCAGTCAATATTTCGTTACTGAATAAAATTTCTCTCTGTCTAAATGTAGCATCTCACTTAATATTTCTAGTTGAAACCAATGACTGAAGATACAAAATAATGATACAGGTACAGCTCTAACAAACATATTTTCAAGTTCGTCAAACTGAAGATATGATTGCCAAGAAATAATCATTTCCAAACAATGCCAATTTCATTCACAAACTGTATAGCACTTTTCACCATCACAGAAACAGATTAACGTCAACATATGGATATAATGACTCTTTTCCCAAACAATACGTAGTGGCAGAGAAATTGTGTGAACACAATATTTTGTTTTATTACTCATGTTTTAAAGTTCACTTTGTTCCGTTCTGCCTTATTTTCATTCATCTAAAGTCAGTGATGCAACAATTTCCTTCACCAAAGATTAGCACTTTATATGACAACATATACAAATACATACAGAATAATCTATTCCCTGCAGCTGGTAGTCAAAGCTCTTGCAGCTTCTTTTGCAGTTTGATAGCAGCCCCACCTCATCAAATTTTTGGGGTATAGAATTCTGAATACTTCTTGATCAAAGTTGTAAGAGAATTCTGTTGTTTACGCCAATATTGTAAATATTTAACAAATGTTTAAATTTGCAAATGCTGAGAGACAAATTGAATGTTACCACAGTAAATCAAGCTAAGACTGACGTACAACCACACAATATCTGCAAGCGGTATCTAAAAAGCTGTTGCAGTAAATACAGCTATTACGAAAATCTGATCATTTGCAGATATTGCAACGACTATTTTGTTGCAGTGTTAAGGCTCCAAGGTGTTCCTATTGTAGTGAGAGGTCCGTAGCTGCAGTGGTCACTGTCTTTGGTGCTGCTGGGGTCAAGAGGTCATAAGGTCAAGGGTCAGTTGTCCACCTTCACCCATCTCTGGATGGACCGTGTCATTGCATCAACCCATCTGTCACAAGGAAAGGGCAATACGTTTATGGCGTACTTGGAGAAAACAACATAAGAGAAGAGATTCCCAGACACTGTGCTGGCTCAACTTCCCTCACAAGGTATAACATGCACCAATCTCCATCTTTGGCTAGTTTAAGCCTTGCTGCATTTCTTTTACTTTCCTGTGTTAACATAGCAGCACACTGCACTGGAACTGCATAGTGGCCTCTGATTTGCTAGCACAGAACAAGTTATGGAAATGCAGCAAAGCTTAAATTAGGCAGTGATGGAGACTGGCGCGAGTTGTGCCTTGCAGAGGGAAGTTAGTGTTGGTTGAGTTCTGTGAATTACTCCAGGATAATATACAAGTAACCTGAGGTTACCTAGGTTTGCAAACACATATTTGATAATGTTGGTTTCCTTAGAATCATCCTAGTTATAGAGATGCACTGGAATCATATCCTGCAATATACCCGGGTAGGTTCACCAGATTTATTTGCAGTACTGTTAAGAGAGACTTTATCTCAGTGATTATTAACATTGAAATTAATAAGTTTCGGGAACTAGGACCGTTACTTGGCTACTCTGAATTGAAGATATATTTTACTGTTAGTTGCCGATTATATATCTTGACACAATCATAGAACTTTGAACAGACAAATTTTTATTATTTATAAACCTTATTAACATATATACCTACCTTGCTTTGTCCGTTTCATTTTCTGCGGAGAAGTAGAAAGTTCTCATTCCTGGTTCCGGAGGTCTGAGAATAAAACTATAGCGTTTCCCGGAAACCCCTTTCTCATCCACCTCGTAGCCATGCAGATGTGCAACACCTAATGAACATATAAGACGAGAAGGTAAGTAAATATATCCACTTTGATACTTTGACTTAAAGCTAGCTACATCTTCCCCAGTGTCCTCCTAGAGGGAGTCCTGGGGAACTGTGCCACTCTGTTGGCGCGATGTCCTTAAGAATTTGGAGAAGTAGGATGTTTCCCATTGCTTAGGCCCCCAATTGGCCAAATGCCCCCTCAGCTACCACTTAGGAACAACACTGCATGCCCTTATGTCCCCTCAGCTACCACTTAGGAACAACACTGCATGCCCTTATTCCCTCACAATTGGTGTTGGACAGCCTGGTACTTTTTGCTATGTGAAGGTAATGTTTTGAGGTTTTCATTACATTTTGTCATTTAATTTTAAACATTTTGATTTGGTTGATTTTTCAAATTTATTTAACAGTGTCGTGTATACAATGATTTGATGAACAAGATTGAAGCCCTGCTCACCTTGTGCGCTGTGCGAAGACATGAGCTTGTAGTAGTAGATGCAGGCGTCCTTCAGCACACAGTACCTCTTCTTCCACACCTTGCGCTGGCGGCCCATCTTGCTCAGGTAACCAGTCGACTCGGGGCGGCGGATTTCCAGTGCCGGGAGACCCACGTTGTGACTGCTCACATCCAGCCAGGAGTCTTTCTGTGGTGAGAGAGAGGCAGTGTGTTGAGTGCTTTCTGGAGAACTTAAATCTTAGACAGAACTTTCTAATAGAAAGGGAGTTAAACTGGCTTATATTTATGGCTTTTTATGATGTTGCAAGTATGTTGTAAATAGAATCTACAAACCGGTACCTACCCTCTTCTTGGAGCGTGTTGCTGCCTCTGTCAGCTTCCCCACCCACCTGAATAATAGAGTTTTTCATTGGAATCAAAGACAGGATAAAGTGTTATAAAATATTCAGCATGTTATTCTTGATAGGAGTTAGGATAGGAATAAATCAGCGTGTAAAAGTTCAGATCAATACCAGTGCAAAAAATTGGAATTTGATGGACAAAGTTTATGTAGAGATACGATTGTAGCTTCAAAACAAAACACTCAAGGTATGTTGTTATATTTGGGATCACACTATCTGCAATATGATTTGGTAAGCTGTACACTCGTCAGTGGTGGTGGTTGTTGCTTTACTCTGAGGGGGTGGGTTCGAATTCCACAACACTCGTCTCAAAGAGGTGAGGTGAGGTGATTTGGGGTTTAACGCCGCTTTCAAGAGTATTTCACTTATATCGCGGCTGCTAGTATTATGGCAGGGAGAAAGCCCGCAACGCCATGTGGCTATGCATTGCGGAGAAACCTGTGAGCATCGGCTGGAACTAGCGAACCATGGGTGGTACTGCACTGAAATTCAGTGTAGCATTGCAACCAAACCTGACTGCGTGTAGAACAGTTCTCTACTGCAGACAAAGTTGCCATGCCCCTGGCGGGATTCGAACCCCGGACCTCTTGATCCGAAGCCGAACGCGCTAACCACTGCGCTATCCCGCCCCTCGTCTCAAAGAAGTACCAACATTGTACTATTTCCGATTGTAGAGATAATGTTACTTTTGTTAACTAGTAATGCTCACTGGGTCATGTCGTCCCTGCTGTCCACCATGAAGTAGTAGGACCTGGCGCCGTACTTGTCGGCCTTGAAGCAGAAGTCCTTGTTAGTGTCGATGTACCGCGAGATGCTGTATCCGGCTAGAGGCACCGCTCCTAGGGGAATCTGCTCCTGTAATGTTTGGGTAAAAGATATGAGTTATCTCCCTTAGTATTTCATGGTTGTCTAAGATAAAGGACTTAAATTAAGTCCTTGCTTGGATTGACTAAACAGGATTTAAAAAAACATCAGCTTCAGCCTTTGATTCAAGTGAAGATTGTTTTTATCATTACTCTCCAAATTGACAAATATGCTTTCGTCCATATTTTGTTTGACACTAAATTCATTTTCATTTTATCATATATGTGGATCAGTAAAATTATAATACTCCAAATTTCATTTTTTTGTGTAACCATTTCAAGATCATTTTATTAAAACTCATAATTCTACATAATTTTTAAATCTGCTACAACCTATCCAACTAGACACATGAGAAAACAATATTTGCTGGATAACAACTTCAACATTGTGTAGATGTACAATATAGTAGTTGTTATCCAGAAAAACTCACACAGTTGTCAACAATCATAACGTAGGTTTTACAAACTATACATACATGTTCCGTCTTGTAGTAGTAGAGACATTTGTCAACAATCATAACGTAGGTTTTACAAACTAGACATACGTGTTCCGTCTTGTAGTAGTAGAGACATTTGTCAACAATCATAACATAGGTTTTACAAACTAGACATGCGTGTTCCGTCTTGTAGTAGTAGAGACAGTTGTCAACAATCATAACGTAGGTTTTACAAACTAGACATACGTGTTCCGTCTTGTAGTAGTAGAGACAGTTGTCCTGCCTGAGGATGAAGTATCTCTTCTTCCACGTCCGCATCAGCGTGGAGTTGCCCAGCTTGTACATTGAGCCCGCCATGACCCTCGCCTCCAGATCTCTCACGGGCTGGAAGTCACTGTACGCAACCTCAAGCTTGATCAGGGACGGGTCTGCAAGTCAACATTGGGGGAAACTTAAACAATAAATAAATGCTATGGCTGCTTTGCAGAATAACATCCATAATTTCTTTGACACATACAAGGACTCTATGAAAACACATAACAATTAAATAAGCTTATATGTTATGGAATGCAGTTAATCCGACCACACAGAAAGTACAACATCACTGAGACTAGAACTCCGACCACACAGAAAGTACAACATCACCGAGACTTGAACTCCGACCACACAGAAAGTACAACATCACTGAGACTAGAACTCCGACCACACAGAAAGTACAACATCACTGAGACGAGAACTCCGACCACACAGAAAGTACAACATTACTGAGACGAGAACTCCGACCACACAGAAAGTACAATATCACTGAGACTAGAACTCCGACCACACAGAAAGTACAATATCACTGAGACGAGAACTCCGACCACACAGAAAGTACAATATCACTGAGACTAGAACTCCGACCACACAGAAAGTACAACATTACTGAGACTAGAACTCCGACCACACAGAAAGTACAATATCACTGAGACTAGAACTCCGACCACACAGAAAGTACAATATCACTGAGACGAGAACTCCGACCACACAGAAAGTACAATATCACTGAGACTAGAACTCCGACCACACAGAAAGTACAACATCACTGAGACTAGAACTCCGACCACACAGAAAGTACAACATCACTGAGACGAGAACTCCGACCACACAGAAAGTACAACATTACTGAGACTAGAACTCCGACCACACAGAAAGTACAACATCACTGAGACTAAAACTCCGACCACACAGAAAGTACAATATCACAGAGACTAGGACTACGACCACACAGAAAGTACAACATCACTGAGACGAGAACTCCGACCACACAGAAAGTACAACATCACTGAGACGAGAACTCCGACCACACAGAAAGTACAACATCACTGAGACTAGAACTCTGACCACACAGAAAGTACAACATCACCGAGACTAAAACTCCGACCACACAGAAAGTACAATATCACAGAGACTAGGACTACGACCACACAGAAAGTACAACATCACTGAGACGAGAACTCCGACCACACAGAAAGTACAACATCACTGAGACGAGAACTCCGACCACACAGAAAGTACAACATTACTGAGACTAGAACTCCGACCACACAGAAAGTACAACATCACTGAGACTAAAACTCCGACCACACAGAAAGTACAATATCACAGAGACTAGGACTACGACCACACAGAAAGTACAACATCACTGAGACGAGAACTCCGACCACACAGAAAGTACAACATCACTGAGACGAGAACTCCGACCACACAGAAAGTACAATATCACTGAGACTAGAACTCCGACCACACAGAAAGTACAACATCACTGAGACGAGAACTCCGACCACACAGAAAGTACAACATCACTGAGACGAGAACTCCGACCACACAGAAAGTACAACATCACTGAGACGAGAACTCCGACCACACAGAAAGTACAACATCACTGAGACGAGAACTCCGACCACACAGAAAGTACAACATTACTGAGACGAGAACTCCGACCACACAGAAAGTACAACATCACTGAGACGAGAACTCCGACCACACAGAAAGTACAATATCACTGAGACGAGAACTCCGACCACACAGAAAGTACAACATCACCGAGACTTGAACTCCGACCACACAGAAAGTACAACATTACTGAGACTAGAACTCCGACCACACAGAAAGTACAACATCACTGAGACGAGAACTCCGACCACACAGAAAGTACAACATTACTGAGACTAGAACTCCGACCACTCACTCTGCTGCATCAGCTGTACGATCTCATCGTGTCCGGCCTCCAGTACGTTCACGCCGTTCACAGATATCAGGATCTGGCCCTCCTGTGCTCCCGCCCTCGCAGCTGGACTTCCTGTAACCACGGTGATTGAAATAGATTGTTTATAAATTTCAAAATGTACAATTCTTGTTTATCAGTGTCAGCATTATATATGAGAGACGGAATTGAATAAATCAGGAATAGTGAACATAAATAATATAATGTAGCACTGCCCCAAAACCTTACTGCATGTAGAACAGTTATCCACAGCAGACAATGTTGCCGAGCCCCTGGTGGGATTCGAACCCCTGACCTCTTAATCCGAAGCCGAACACGCTAACCACTACGCTATTACCCGCCCCTGTTCCATTATGAATTTTAATCCACAGTGTCGACCAGCATTGAACATACCCCACTCTCATCCACTCAGCAACTGGGATGTCACTTTAGTTCTCTAAAATGAGATGCAAACTTATAAATCTAATTTAGTTTCTATTTATACAGTCAAAACAGACATCGCAGTAGCTGGGTGAATTAGATCATAATTCAAAATATTTCAGCATTACAAGAAATCAATGTTAATACCATAATAATACTAATAAGTACTTAGCTAACACATAACAAACGGAGACACTAATATTGATATTCATATATGAGTACACAATGCTTATGATTTAGTGTTATCAGCAAAGTTCAAAGAATTTGTAGTAGGGGGCGTTATTACAAACGATTATGATATTTCAGAATTAAATATGGTCATCTATGACAATGACCGGTGGTTGGAACAAAACACCCTTAATGTGAGACAAAAATATACTCAATTACTAAACACTTTGACGTATAGCAAATTTATTCCATAACTTTTTTCTGTCTCTGCAAGTGTTTAAATAATGCTGATCCGCCAGACATTATCAGAAGGGGCAAAATAATGGTCAGAAATCAAAAGTGTCGCTTTTTGAATAGCTTTGCTTAATCCAGTGTGGAAATCCAGTGTGGAAATCCAGTGTGGAAATCCAGTGTGGAAATCCAGTGTGGAAATCCAGTGTGGCTAGCTGAATGTGACATACTCTGATAGTTTTCAAATTGGGCGACCACTATTACATCTTGGGAATTGGTTGCTGTTTCAAACTACAATGCCTACTGCCAGAGAAGACCTACATTTATTTCCTACACTCGTGTCAACTCACCCGGATCGATGGAGGTGATGTAGGCAGGCTGACAGTCGAGGATGTGAAGTCCGAAATCCTGGTCCGCTTCTCGCTCCTCCTTCTGAATGATCAAAACTCGCTCCTCCTCTGGTGGACAAAATCACTTTCGTAAATATTTAAATATTCAGTGATGATTTCTAATGATTATTTACCTGCTGATACAGCAATATTCCAGTAAGTCTATCAATAGTCCTGGAACTAACTCATGCTAATGCTGTTGTGATTCCTGTAAGACTATCAATAGTCCTGGAACTAACTCATGCTAATCCTGTTGTGATTCCTGTAAGTCTATCAATAGTCCTGGAACTAACTCATGCTAATCCTGTTGTGATTCCTGTAAGTCTATCAATAGTCCTGGAACTAACTCATGCTAATCCTGTTGTGATTCCTGTAAGACTATCAATAGTCCTGGAACTAACTCATGCTAATCCTGTTGTGATTCCTGTAAGTCTATCAATAGTCCTGGAACTAACTCATGCTAATCCTGTTGTGATTCCTGTAAGTCTATCAATAGTCCTGGAACTAACTCATGCTAATCCTGTTGTGATTCCTGTAAGTCTATCAATAGTCCTGGAACTAACTCATGCTAATCCTGTTGTGATTCCTGTAAGTCTATCAATAGTCCTGGAACTAACTCATGCTAATCCTGTTGTGATTCCTGTAAGTCTATCAATAGTCCTGGAACTAACTCATGCTAATCCTGTTGTGATTCCTGTAAGACTATCAATAGTCCTGGAACTAACTCATCCTAATCCTGTTGTGTTTCCTGCAAGTCTATCAATAGTCCTGGAACTAACTCATGGTAATCCTGTTGTGATTCCTGTAACTTTGCCACTCATGAATGGTTCGTCACTTATCAATGCAGCTGGTAAAAAGACGAAATGATAGTAAACTGTAACAAGTCTCATCTGCAACAGTAGTTCATGAAGTTGCCAACCTACCATACACAATACCTGAAAGAAAAGGACATCTTCTAACATAACAAACCTATACTGAATTTTGCCTATTGTTTTTTTATTTTTAGTCTACTAAGGACTTACCTTACCCGGGATAATCTGTTATTAAGCTTTAATTTTGAAATAAACTCTGGTTGAAAGATCATAACAATCTCCAACAATACACACTAGCTGATAAGTTAACCCTACCATACAGAACAGTTTTGAAAGATAAGTTAACCCTACCATATAGAACGGTTTGGAAAGATAAGTAAACCCTACCATATAGAACGGTTTGGAAAGATAAGTTAACCCTACCATATAGAACGGTTAGGAAAGATAAGTTAACCCTACCATATAGAACGGTTAGGAAAGATAAGTTAACCCTACCATATAGAACAGTTTTGAAAGATAAGTAAACCCTACCATATAGAACAGTTTGGAAAGATAAGTTAACCCTCCATATAGAACAGTTTGGAAAGATAAGTTAACCCTACCATATAGAATAGTTTTGAAAGATAAGTTAACCCTCCATATAGAACAGTTTTGAAAGATAAGTTAACCTTACCATACAGAACAGTTTTGAAAGATAAGTTAACCCTCCATATTGAACGGTTTGGAAAGATAAGTTAACCCTACCATATAGAACGGTTTTGAAAGATAAGTTAACCCTACCATATAGAACAGTTTGGAAAGATAAGTTAACCCTCCATATTGAACAGTTTGGAAAGATAAGTTAACCCTACCATATAGAAAGGTTTGGAAAGATAAGTTAACCCTACCATATAGAACAGTTTTGAAAGATAAGTTAACCCTACCTTATAGAACGGTTTTGAAAGATAAGTTAACCCTACCATATAGAACGGTTTGGAAAGATAAGTAAACCCTACCATATAGAACAGTTTGGAAAGATAAGTAAACCCTACCATATAGAAAGGTTTGGAAAGATAAGTTAACCCTACCATATAGAACAGTTTTGAAAGATAAGTTAACCCTACCATATAGAACAGTTTTGAAAGATAAGTTAACCCTCCATATTGAACAGTTTTGAAAGATAAGTTAACCCTCCATATAGAACAGTTTGGAAAGATAAGTTAACCCTACCATATAGAACAGTTTTGAAAGATAAGTTAACCCTCCATATAGAACAGTTTTGAAAGATAAGTTAACCCTACCATATAGAACAGTTTTGAAAGATAAGTTAACCCTACCATATAGAACAGTTTTGAAAGATAAGTTAACCCTCCATATAGAACAGTTTTGAAAGATAAGTTAACCCTCCATATAGAACAGTTTGGAAAGATAAGTTAACCCTACCATATAGAACAGTTTTGAAAGATAAGTTAACCCTACCATATAGAACGGTTTGGAAAGATAAGTTAACCCTACCATATAGAACAGTTTTGAAAGATAAGTTAACCCTCCATATAGAACAGTTTTGAAAGATAAGTTAACCCTCCATATTGAACAGTTTTGAAAGATAAGTTAACCCTACCATATAGAACAGTTTTGAAAGATAAGTAAACCCTACCTTATAGAACAGTTTTGAAAGATAAGTTAACCCTCCATATAGAACAGTTTGGAAAGATAAGTTAACCCTACCATATAGAACAGTTTTGAAAGATAAGTTAACCCTCCATATAGAACAGTTTTGAAAGATAAGTTAACCCTCCATATTGAACAGTTTGGAAAGATAAGTTAACCCTACCATATAGAAAGGTTTGGAAAGATAAGTTAACCCTACCATATAGAACAGTTTTGAAAGATAAGTTAACCCTACCTTATAGAACGGTTTTGAAAGATAAGTTAACCCTCCATATTGAACAGTTTGGAAAGATAAGTTAACCCTACCATATAGAACGGTTCGTAAAGATAAGTAAACCCTACCATATAGAACAGTTTTGAAAGATAAGTTAACCCTCCATATTGAACAGTTTGGAAAGATAAGTTAACCCTCCATATTGAACAGTTTGGAAAGATAAGTTAACCCTACCATATAGAACAGTTTTGAAAGATAAGTTAACCCTCCATATTGAACAGTTTGGAAAGATAAGTTAACCCTACCATATAGAAAGGTTTGGAAAGATAAGTTAACCCTACCATATAGAACAGTTTTGAAAGATAAGTTAACCCTACCTTATAGAACGGTTTTGAAAGATAAGTTAACCCTACCATATAGAACGGTTTGGAAAGATAAGTTAACCCTACCATATAGAACGGTTTGGAAAGATAAGTTAACCCTACCATATAGAACGGTTTGGAAAGATAAGTTAACCCTACCATATTGAATGTCTTTTAAAGATAAGTTAACCCTACCATATTGAATGTCTTTTAAAGATAAGTTAACCCTACCATATTGAACAGTTTGGAAAGATAAGTTAACCCTACCATATAGAAAGGTTTGGAAAGATAAGTTAACCCTACCATATAGAACAGTTTTGAAAGATAAGTTAACCCTACCATATAGAACAGTTTTGAAAGATAAGTTAACCCTACCATATAGAATAGTTTTGAAAGATAAGTTAACCCTACCATATAGAACGGTTTGGAAAGATAAGTTAACCCTACCATATAGAACAGATTTGAAAGATAAGTTAACCCTACCATATAGAACAGTTTTGAAAGATAAGTTAACCCTACCATATAGAATAGTTTTGAAAGATAAGTTAACCCTACCATATAGAACGGTTTGGAAAGGTAAGTTAACCCTACCATATAGAACGGTTTGGAAAGATAAGTTAACCCTACCATATAGAACAGTTTGGAAAGATAAGTTAACCCTACCATATAGAACGGTTCGGAAAGATAAGTTAACCCTACCATATAGAACAGTTTGGAAAGATAAGTAAACCCTACCATACAGAACGGTTCGGAAAGATAAGTTAACCCTACCATATAGAACAGTTTTGAAAGATAAGTTAACCCTCCATATTGAACAGTTTTGAAAGATAAGTTAACCCTCCATATAGAACAGTTTGGAAAGATAAGTTAACCCTACCATATAGAACAGTTTTGAAAGATAAGTTAACCCTCCATATAGAACAGTTTTGAAAGATAAGTTAACCCTACCATATAGAACAGTTTTGAAAGATAAGTTAACCCTACCATATAGAACAGTTTTGAAAGATAAGTTAACCCTCCATATAGAACAGTTTTGAAAGATAAGTTAACCCTCCATATAGAACAGTTTGGAAAGATAAGTTAACCCTACCATATAGAACAGTTTTGAAAGATAAGTTAACCCTACCATATAGAACGGTTTGGAAAGATAAGTTAACCCTACCATATAGAACAGTTTTGAAAGATAAGTTAACCCTCCATATAGAACAGTTTTGAAAGATAAGTTAACCCTCCATATTGAACAGTTTTGAAAGATAAGTTAACCCTACCATATAGAACAGTTTTGAAAGATAAGTAAACCCTACCTTATAGAACAGTTTTGAAAGATAAGTTAACCCTCCATATAGAACAGTTTGGAAAGATAAGTTAACCCTACCATATAGAACAGTTTTGAAAGATAAGTTAACCCTCCATATAGAACAGTTTTGAAAGATAAGTTAACCCTCCATATTGAACAGTTTGGAAAGATAAGTTAACCCTACCATATAGAAAGGTTTGGAAAGATAAGTTAACCCTACCATATAGAACAGTTTTGAAAGATAAGTTAACCCTACCTTATAGAACGGTTTTGAAAGATAAGTTAACCCTCCATATTGAACAGTTTGGAAAGATAAGTTAACCCTACCATATAGAACGGTTCGTAAAGATAAGTAAACCCTACCATATAGAACAGTTTTGAAAGATAAGTTAACCCTCCATATTGAACAGTTTGGAAAGATAAGTTAACCCTCCATATTGAACAGTTTGGAAAGATAAGTTAACCCTACCATATAGAACAGTTTTGAAAGATAAGTTAACCCTCCATATTGAACAGTTTGGAAAGATAAGTTAACCCTACCATATAGAAAGGTTTGGAAAGATAAGTTAACCCTACCATATAGAACAGTTTTGAAAGATAAGTTAACCCTACCTTATAGAACGGTTTTGAAAGATAAGTTAACCCTACCATATAGAACGGTTTGGAAAGATAAGTTAACCCTACCATATAGAACGGTTTGGAAAGATAAGTTAACCCTACCATATAGAACGGTTTGGAAAGATAAGTTAACCCTACCATATTGAATGTCTTTTAAAGATAAGTTAACCCTACCATATTGAATGTCTTTTAAAGATAAGTTAACCCTACCATATTGAACAGTTTGGAAAGATAAGTTAACCCTACCATATAGAAAGGTTTGGAAAGATAAGTTAACCCTACCATATAGAACAGTTTTGAAAGATAAGTTAACCCTACCATATAGAACAGTTTTGAAAGATAAGTTAACCCTACCATATAGAATAGTTTTGAAAGATAAGTTAACCCTACCATATAGAACGGTTTGGAAAGATAAGTTAACCCTACCATATAGAACAGATTTGAAAGATAAGTTAACCCTACCATATAGAACAGTTTTGAAAGATAAGTTAACCCTACCATATAGAATAGTTTTGAAAGATAAGTTAACCCTACCATATAGAACGGTTTGGAAAGGTAAGTTAACCCTACCATATAGAACGGTTTGGAAAGATAAGTTAACCCTACCATATAGAACAGTTTGGAAAGATAAGTTAACCCTACCATATAGAACGGTTCGGAAAGATAAGTTAACCCTACCATATAGAACAGTTTGGAAAGATAAGTAAACCCTACCATACAGAACGGTTCGGAAAGATAAGTTAACCCTACCATATAGAACAGTTTGGAAAGATAAGTAAACCCTACCATATAGAAAGGTTTGGAAAGATAAGTTAACCCTACCATATAGAACAGTTTGGAAAGATAAGTTAACCCTACCATATAGAAAGGTTTGGAAAGATAAGTTAACCCTACCATATAGAACAGTTTTGAAAGATAAGTTAACCCTACCATATAGAACAGTTTTGAAAGATAAGTTAACCCTACCATATAGAACAGTTTTGAAAGATAAGTTAACCCTACCATATAGAACAGTTTTGAAAGATAAGTTAACCCTACCATATAGAATAGTTTTGAAAGATAAGTTAACCCTACCATATAGAACGGTTTGGAAAGGTAAGTTAACCCTACCATATAGAACGGTTTGGAAAGATAAGTTAACCCTACCATATAGAACAGTTTGGAAAGATAAGTTAACCCTACCATATAGAACAGTTTGGAAAGATAAGTTAACCCTACCATATTGAACAGTTTGGAAAGATAAGTTAACCCTACCATATAGAATAGTTTTGAAAGATAAGTTAACCCTACCATATAGAACGGTTTGGAAAGGTAAGTTAACCCTACCATATAGAACGGTTTGGAAAGGTAAGTTAACCCTACCATATAGAATGGTTTTGAAAGATAAGTTAACCTTACCATACAGAACAGTTTTGAAAGATAAGTTAACCCTACCATATAGAACAGTTTGGAAAGATAAGTTAACCCTACCATATAGAACAGTTTTGAAAGATAAGTTAACCCTACCATATAGAAAGGTTTGGAAAGATAAGTTAACCCTACCATATAGAACAGTTTTGAAAGATAAGTTAACCCTACCATATAGAACAGTTTTGAAAGATAAGTTAACCCTACCATATAGAATAGTTTTGAAAGATAAGTTAACCCTACCATATAGAACGGTTTGGAAAGGTAAGTTAACCCTACCATATAGAACGGTTTGGAAAGGTAAGTTAACCCTACCATATAGAATGGTTTTGAAAGATAAGTTAACCTTACCATACAGAACAGTTTTGAAAGATAAGTTAACCCTACCATATAGAACGGTTAGGAAAGATAAGTTAACCCTACCATATAGAACGGTTCGTAAAGATAAGTAAACCCTACCATATAGAACGGTTTGGAAAGATAAGTTAACCCTACCATATAGAACAGTTTTGAAAGATAAGTTAACCCTACCATATAGAACGGTTTGGAAAGATAAGTTAACCCTCCATATTGAACGGTTTTGAAAGATAAGTTAACCTTACCATATAGAACGGTTTGGAAAGATAAGTTAACCCTACCATATAGAACGGTTAGGAAAGATAAGTTAACCCTACCATATAGAACGGTTAGGAAAGATAAGTTAACCCTACCATATAGAACAGTTTTGAAAGATAAGTTAACCCTACCATATAGAACAGTTTGGAAAGATAAGTTAACCCTACCATATAGAAAGGTTTGGAAAGATAAGTTAACCCTACCATACAGAACAGTTTGGAAAGATAAGTTAATCCTACCATATAGAACGGTTTTGAAAAAAAGTTAACCCTACCATACAGAACAGTTTGGAAAGATAAGTTAACCCTACCATATAGAACAGTTTTGAAAGATAAGTTAATCCTACCATATAGAATAGTTTTGAAAGATAAGTAAACCCTACCATATAGAACAGTTTGGAAAGATACGTTAACCCTACCATATAGAACAGTTTGGAAAGATAAGTTAATCCTACCATATAGAATAGTTTTGAAAGATAAGTAAACCCTACCATATAGAATGGTTCGTAAAGATAAGTTAACCCTACCATATAGAATGGTTCGTAAAGATAAGTTAATCCTACCATATAGAACGGTTTGGAAAGATAAGTTAACCCTACCATATAGAACGGTTAGGAAAGATAAGTTAATCCTACCATATAGAACAGTTAGGAAAGATAAGTTAATCCTACCATATAGAACGGTTTGGAAAGATAAGTTAACCCTACCATATAGAACGGTTAGGAAAGATAAGTTAATCCTACCATATAGAACAGTTAGGAAAGATAAGTTAACCCTACCATATAGAACGGTTTGGAAAGATAAGTTAACCCTACCTTATAGAACGGTTTGGAAAGATAAGTTAACCCTACCATACAGAACAGTTTTGAAAGATAAGTTAACCCTACCATATAGAACGGTTTGGAAAGATAAGTTAACCCTACCATACAGAACAGTTTTGAAAGATAAGTTAACCCTACCATACAGAACAGTTTTGAAAGATAAGTTAATCCTACCATACAGAACAGTTTGGAAAGATAAGTTAACCCTACCATATAGAACGGTTTTGAAAGATAAGTTAATCCTACCATATAGAACAGTTTGGAAAGATAAGTTAACCCTACCATATAGAACGGTTTTGAAAAAAAGTTAACCCTACCATATAGAACGGTTCGTAAAGATAAGTTAATCCTACCATATAGAACGGTTTGGAAAGATAAGTTAACCCTACCATATAGAACGGTTTGGAAAGATACGTTAACCCTACCATATAGAATGGTTCGTAAAGATAAGTTAACCCTACCATATAGAATGGTTCGTAAAGATAAGTTAATCCTACCATATAGAACGGTTTGGAAAGATAAGTTAACCCTACCATATAGAACGGTTAGGAAAGATAAGTTAATCCTACCATATAGAACGGTTTGGAAAGATAAGTTAACCCTACCATATAGAACAGTTTGGAAAGATAACTTCACCTACTATATCAAACCTTTTTGAAAGACAACTTCATTCTACAAGAGCATTTGTTTGAAAGATAACTTCATCCTACCACAGAATGTTGTTGAAAGATGATAAATTGCTGTACCATAGAACCTGGCTGAGAGTCGGTGGTACTCCTGCTGACTGTCATCTCGCTGAATGAGACACTTGCGCCGTGACGTATACTGCCGCTTAAACTCCGTCTCCGAGAGTGTGGTTGTTGATGAATCGGACCGTTTGTGTGTCCGCAGAACTTGCGGCGTGCCTCGACCTTCCGTGAACACATCATCGGACACTGGAGGGAAAGACAATAAGGTTAGGTTTCTTTCACCACAAAAAGTAGGAAATAATATATTTATTAGATCTTGGTTTTTCTGTTTGGAATATAAAGAGCAGAGATCATAATCTCTGATGACTACTCTATATGTTTATTCAAAACACACCTTCAAAAGTTGTCATTAGTTTCCATGCATTCGTTTTTCATCAATAAAAAAATAGAGCCATGGGCTCTGTAGCTCATCAGTACTTCATTGATTTATTATCTTAGGTTGAATATCTAAGTTATCTCAAGTAATACATTGTTAACAAGCAAAATAATATGGGTTTTAGATCATGACCCCTGTGACCCACATTTGGAGTCACAGGGTCACAAATCCTACAATCAAGAATCACCATTGACCAAAGTATCTCTACACAACATTTCACCTTTCTAGAGCTTTACATATAAACTGGAGAAGAAGATGAAAATAGGTTTTTTGGTCATGACCCGTGACCTAGATTGGAATCACAGGGTCACAACTTTTCAGCTCTCTAGACCTTTTGGAACTGGAGAAGAAGATGAAAATAGGTTTTTAAACATGTGACCCCTGTGACCCCATTTGGGGTCATGGGGTCACAAAATCTACAATTTAGAATCCCCATTAGCCAAGGAGTCTGCACACAACTTTTCAGCTCTCTAGACCTTTTGGAACTGGAGAAGAAGATGAAAATAGGTTTTTAAACATGTGACCCATGTGACCCCATTTGGGGTCAGGGCTCATGAAATCTACAATTTAGAATCCCCATTGGCCAAGGAGTCTGCACATAAAATTTCAGCTCTGTGGAGTTATTGGTTCTGGAGAAGAAGTCGAAAAAGCGAAAAGTTTACGGACGGATGGACGGACGGATGGACGGACGCCGGACGCCATGCCATTCCATAAGCCAATCGGGCCTTTCAGGCTTTCAGGCCGCCGCAAATTAATACTTCAAAATTGAAAATTAATGTCAAAATCAGCAAAATCAACTGTCAAACATGTCGGAAAAGTCAAAGCTCCACTGTGACCTTGAGAATAATGTCAAGGTCACCAAAATCTAATCAGCGCTTTGTCTTCCCTTGGAGGTGCTTCGTGTAAAATATAATGGAATTCCGGTGAATGGTTCTTGAGCTATCCCGCTGACAAGATTTACATGTACATTAGTAAGTCGAAAAAATCACAGTTCCACTGTGACCTTGAGAATAATGTGAAGGTCACCAAAATCTAATCAGCCCGTCATCTTCCCTAGGAGGTGCTTTGTGTAAGAAATGATGGAATTCCAGTGAATGGTTCTTGAGATATCCCGCTGACAAGCTTTACATGTACATTTACCTGTCAAAAAATTAAAAGTTCCGCTGTGACCTTGAAAATAATGTCAAGGTCACCAAAATCTAATCAGCTCTTTGTCTTCCCTTGGAAAAGCTATGTGTAAAATAGGAAGAGAATCCAGCGAATGGTTCTTGAGATATCCCGCTGACAAGGGTAAAATGAAGATCAAGGTCACAAACCTCAGTAGGAACATTACTCTTCCTATGATGAACCCATATGCAAAATATGAAAAGGATCCAGTGAATAGTATTTGAGTTATTCCATTTCGTACGGACGTACGTACGGACGGACACAGCCGAATACTATATCCCCCGCTTCGTGCTAAACGCGCGGCGGGGGATAATAAGATATCATTTATATGAGAATGCTGATTGTACACTATAATAGTTGATATAAATTTAGACTTAGCAGTGAAATAGGCATGATAATACTGGGGTGAGATTCAGTGCAGCATAACAGTACTGCACCCAAACCTTACTGCATTTAGAACAGTAGTCTAACATTTATCCTCTGAAATGAATTTTGTAAAATTTCAAAGTTGGAAAACAATTTTAATAAAAAGGAGCCTCTGAGATGTGTTCATTAAAATGAGCACTGTAGTTTTGTTATAGACCTGCCTTTTATATATAGAACTATTAAAAAATTAAGTCTGGATGACAGACTAGTAGAACAGTTCTATACAGCAGACAAAGTTGCCGAGCACCTGTGCAACATTTCCTTCAAAGATGGAGAACCTGTTTATGTTTATTTCTACATGAGATTCTTTATAACTTTCCAGGCAGTGTCTACTAAGAACCTCACAAAAATTTATTTTTATTAATCAAATAATAAATGTAAATAATGAAATCATAAACAACAAGGTCATTTGATCACCAACAACGATCATGATACCAGAAACTCTAGTAAATTATTGAGATTGTACATACAACATAACAAGTCACATGGATAAGGTACCGGTATATAATGATCTATACTGTAAGGTGATTATTACTTATAACTTCATGCCTATAGTATAGGATAAAACATATAATGCAATAACACAGAAATAATACTGAGCGTACAATGAATGTGACATTTCTAACACAAGGTAAAAAAATAAAAATAATGAGTCACTATAGATCAAAATGAAAAGACATTGTGTTTGAACACTAAGTTCAGGGGCGGATGCAGCTTTTTAAGAAAGGGGGGTTGTTCTAGGAAAGAGAGGGGAATCTTGTTCCTTGATGTCGAATGTCAAAAGAGTAAAACAATACAGCATTTGTATGGTATAAATGCACCTTCTGTCTCGCAAGTGGGGAGGTTGGTGCACCATAGTTTTGACTAGAGTAGAGAAGAAGAGTTGTTCACTTATATCACAGCTGCTAGTATTACGGCAGGGAGAAAGCCTGCAATACCATATGGCTATATATTGTGGTGAAACCTGCGAGCAGTGTAGCATTCAACCCAAACCTGCGTGTAGAACCTTTCTCTACTGCAGACAAAGTTGCCTTGCTCCAGGCGGGATTCGAACCCCAGATCTGAACGTGCTAACCAGTGTGCTATCCCTCCCTCCTTTAAAAAAGACAACCATATTTGTTACCTCTTGAGTAAGGCGAGGAAGCCAGAGAGAATGAGGGAGAGAAACAAGGTGAGAATCCAGGTGAGATTCCAGGTGAGAAGCCCGGTGATTGGGCTAATGCATCCAGACACGGGAACATTTCTCAAATGATCTGCCAGTAGCAACTCAATATCAAACAGATTCAACTTTCAATATCTAACAGTCAGTTGTTTTTCTCTCTGACTTCAGTCTGATGATGCCTGTATTGTGTGGTCTGTGGTTGACCACCTATTGTTTTACTTGGACAAATGAGTGTGGACTCTCGGCTTTGGTCAATTTATCATAAACAATGACCCCAAGCTGGTCATTTTACTAGTCAGTTTAGGAGGATATTTTGTGCTTTCAGTGTCACATGGTAAGGCCAACCTTTTACGCACTAAATGCTGTCATAAAGACGTTTTCTATTCAACTATTTCATATGATATTTATATTAATAAAGGTTAAAAAAATAAGCATAAGGTTTGCCAGTTTTTATAAGAATGACTTGTTTATATGTACCGGTAAACTAACTAGAGCATTTGAAATCTTAAATCTTCTTTTATTTTTATGATTACTCTCCTTATATCATCCTGATAACAGAACATGTTATCAATGCTCCTCGCTAATGGCTGCAATATTGCCCAAGTGGCGTTAAACAATAACTCACTCACTATTATCAATGTTCATGCTAATTTTGTAGCTATTCATTCAAATGAATGTGTATAACCCACTCACTGGAAGCACTTGACACTCGTACATCCACACTCCCCTCCGTTATTTTCCTGGTAGGCAAAGATGCAGATTTAGTTGCGCTCAGCTCGCCATCCTCATCCAGCCGAATCCACGTCGAGTTGCGGTAACTCTCCGCATAAATACCTGTAAGTATAATTATAGCGTATTGTCTTTTATCTTTTATAATAAATGTCAATTTGCAATAAACACCAGTTTGTTCTTGTGGCTATAATTATGAGAATTCAATTTACTATTTCTTGTCATGTGTACTTTACAGTGATATAAGTGAAAATATGTTTTTCTACTACAAAGGATTTGATTTGAAATTGGTTTTATTTGGAAATCCAAATTGTTCCTCTACTGTAAATTAAGAACTTTTGATTTCAATATACTCTTTTATAAATTTAACAGGCAGATTTAACAACATGCTTACCGTATTAAGATTAAATATCTGGTATTAAAAGACGAACATTGATGACATCTGTTAAAATTTTCTTAACAAATATTGTAATCTGATTAAATATTATGAATTCATTTACTTGCATAGTTGTTGGCTTTTGTGAATGCATTATGTATTGTAAGTTCACCGTGACATATGTTTTTATGTTCTGTATTCTGGAGCGGTATTCAGATAAGCTATTGCAGTTTGTTTACCAATACTGCCGAAGAGACACTAACTCACTCACTCAATTGTTTACCAATCCACTTCAGAACTTTTTTGTGAAATAAATATGTTTAAACTGTATGCAGTTATCCTGAAATCAGAATGTTATCGGTAGTTCTCTCCTGATGTATGAAATAAGATACGTTGTAAGTGTCATACATGTATAGCTTTAGAATAGAGCTGCCATTGCTTCTGTGAATATCTACAAAATACATTTTCTTAATAATACATTGTTAAAACTATAAATTGTATAAATGGCATTAAAAACAGCTAAATAGCAAAATAAATAGTGTCTTTCCCAACCCAATATAATAATCTCCCTCCATATCACAAATTTATTTGCACCTTGGAGTTGAAACCTAAAAAGGCTCAACATCAACACATATAGGTAACGTAACATCAAGGCTCAGGAAATGATTTTGAATGGATGAACAGACGTATGGAAGGGCTTGTGAAGCACTATATACCCACAACTACGTGGTAGCAGTATTATAATTACAGGAACATTTTGTTTGTTCTCCTATTGTAAATATAGTATGACATGGGCATTCCTATAATACCAAACATTCTGTATGTCCTTCCTTCCATAGATGTTGCAAAACAGAAGCAATATATCCCTTAAAGGAAAATTAAAGCAAATAATGTTTGCTCAATTTTGTTTTAAATCAATGTTAAAATCTAGATTCTGCATAGGCGTAGGAACAGGGGGGGCCCGGGGGGGCCGGGCCCCCCCACTTCTGAACCTGGGGGGGCACGGCCCCCCCACTTTTCACCCACACAAATTCAATAGCGCCTTCTAGGAGCAAAAAGTCTGTGTCAATTTTGAAGAAAATTTCTTTTCTCATACTATTTTTTCAGAAACAGATAATATGACGAGCCCCTATCTTTAACACTAATATGGATGAAAATTTGGATCCTACAGCATCTTCTAGTGAAAATACGACATGGCAACCCCAATTTTCAGACG
The DNA here is from genome assembly GCA_936450465.1 of Gibbula magus. Classification (NCBI taxonomy): domain Eukaryota; kingdom Metazoa; phylum Mollusca; class Gastropoda; order Trochida; family Trochidae; genus Gibbula; species Gibbula magus. Next base: position 103,153,531 of record OW388289.1, on the reverse strand, counting down.
AAATTTAAAAGAATGTTGTTCCTATAGCTGTGTTTGGTGGGAGGAGGGTGCTTTGATACGTTTTTAATACGTTTCAAAAATCGGAAAATGGGGATCTTAAATTGCCGAGTTTGTGGCCCTGGTGGTCCTCAGATGCCATGGCCCAAAAAAACTATTTTAGGCTTTTTCTCCAGAAGTAAGAGCTAGAAAGTTGAAATATCGACTCCTAAGACATTTGGGATTGAAATTGTACATTTGGTGACCATGTGACCCCTAGTAAGGGCAACATTGGCCACTCCTGAAAACGTTTTTAGCTCATCAGACCTGATCTCAAAAATCTATTTCGTCTTTCTTCTCTAGAACCAGCTCTGTAGTGACTACAGACAGTTGGCATCTCGTGTACATACTCCTACTGTCACTCCTTAGATCATGGATATCTTGATTAATAAGGGCCCAAGGAACCACAGCATTAAAACATATTTTCGTCTTATTCTCCAGAACCACTGATTCCAGAGAACTGGAATCATTAGTACAGTTAGCTTGGCAAGAGGAGATTCTGATTCATATGTTTGGTGACCTATTGATCCCTAATAAGGTCCTCAGGGGCCACAAACTCAAGGACTATATTTGTCTTTTTCTCCAGAACCAGTAACTCTAGAAAGTTGAAGTTCTGTGTACAGGCACCTTGGCAAGTGGGGATTATAATTAATAGATTTGGTAACTTTTGGGTGTCATGGTTTTATGACCTTCTACAGAATGAAAAGTCTTTGTATTGGTCTCTTGGATTATGAATTGTAATTTTTCAAACAATATGTCATTTTGGATGCTATTTCAGGATTAATTCTGATCGAACTGAGATATGAATGTTCTTTCTCCGTTTCTGGAACAAGTAAAACTTGTCGACTTTATTTCAATCCTATTTTATTTCAATTTTATCGTGACTTCCGTTGTCTTGTCTACAAATATTGAAGCTCATACATATCCCTTAGCTTGCAATTACAACTATATGGTCCTGAGTACCCTAACACACGCACTCAAAAATTCCAGTCTGATTAAAATCGACCTTGTTCCGAGGAATAAAATTTGCAAAATTTTGCATCTGCCGGGATACGAACAGGTTCTGCAGATTCCTCGCCACAAGGTCTGAGAACACCCCTTATAAGCGTGTGTTCAGAACCAGTTTAGCGCAGCCAAAACCCAGTCAAATAGCCGACCAATCACATCATAGTATTTAAACGGTTGCGGTTTTGAAAGCATTCGGAACAGACAAAAGGATAGCTGTTTGGAGTTATCTGTCCCTAGTTTTTCGCACCGAAAGCATTTGTTGGGCATCTTTTGATTGGCTAGCTGAATTGCGCCCGAACACGCTAGTGTACGGGGTGCTTTCAGACGGTTTGGCGTGGAAACCCACGAACGAGTTCGTATCCCGGTAGATGCACTATTTTGCAATTTTTATTCCACGGAAAACCGTCGATTTTAATCAGACTGTCAAAAATTCCAAATTGTTGCGATTATGGACTAATCGTGGCCTAGTGTAAACGCAGCATATGCAGATTAAACATTTGTAATGATTATTATCCGAAATATTAAGAACAAAAGAACTAGGAATATGATACATGCTAACTTTCAACTATCTCGCGAGTAATCCGAGTATAGGTCTCTGTCCCTTTCACAGCTAGGACATACTGTCCTTTCTCTCAAAATTAATTATTTCTATTATAATTTTTTAAAATTTCCGCCTTTTCTGCTTATTCTATTCAGGTGCATGTTTCAGTTCAAACACATTTTCAAATGTTCATTTCTGATTTGATCTAGGTACAATTTGGTGTATTTTCTTGACATAAAATCAATTTTTTACAGCCTCACCTGTGTCAAGTGACCTTTTTTGGCCTCAAAAGCAAGGTCACGTGACATTTTTGGCTTCCAAAGCAAGGTCACGTGACTTTTTTGGGCCCCAAAGTAAGGTCACGTGACTTTTTTTGGGCCCTAAAGCAAGGTCACGTGATTGTAAATTTAAATAATCAGTGAAACACGCTTTAAACCCCATCCAAAGATCACTCCCCCCTCATCCTGAGAAGCTAATCCCCCCCCCCCCCCCATCAACACAGACGGGGTATTCTGACCCAAGCTCGATCCACCCCCCACCCCCCCTCTCTCAAGAAAACAAATTGGGCCCCCCCACCCCAAAAAACTGTTCTGGTATTAAAACTCATTTTAAAAACATAATAAAGAAATCAAAATCAAATCAAAACAGAATGATTGTTTCCTGAGGAGAAGATCAATATTCAAAACCTAAAAATATTCAAACACATTTGAACGGCTATTCAGCTTTGTGTTAATGAGTACGAGTGAGAGGTTGGAGCAGACATCTAAAATAATGATTATTGGTTGAAATTCTTGTCATGTTAGGTCACGATGACCTGTGAGGAAAATCCCTGGAAACCCAGGATTGCAGGGAGTAGCTGTTTCAGCTGACAGATTTATTGATGTTTTGTCATTACACAGATCCTGAATCTCACATCTCAACAGATATTACAATTCTTTCATTTGACTGCGAATCTAATAATTAAAAAAACTCATTTGTTCAATTTGATTTGTCAGGTTTCCATATGTTATACATAAAATACATGTATTGTTTGCTTTCTTTATTTCCATTCACAGAATCTGGTAGGAAAGAAAATACAGATCTAAATTTAAAATCAATTCAATATTTTATACAAAAATGGTTTTCATAAAGACAACAAAATGGCATAGCTGATTTGTGTACATGTCTGCAGTGCTCTGGAACCAAACTAATCACTGAATGAAGTACACATAGCAAATAGAAATTGTATGAAATTTTGTCAAGTGCTACTATTATTTACTTCCAAGCAATTATAAGTGAGTGTTTAAAGAGCATTTAGACATGGAACACATAAGAAAACCAAAATTTCTAAAATGAATATCCCAACATAATTTCAAATTATTTCCTGCAAAAGATTGACCTATCAGGGTTTTTTTCACAAAATACATTTTTTGACACACCGCAGAAATCTGTGCAAGGAGTTTCAATTAAAAACTCGCTTTTTTGAATGACGTTATGTCAAGTACTACTATTTTTTTAATCCTTGTGATTTAAAAGTGACCAAAAGAAATTTTTTTATAAATGGGTGTTTAGGACAGGAAAGATTTGCCTTGTCCTCGACAAGATGACTGATGGATGTTCATAGCCTTCAACTTTTTATTTTATTGTTCTCTACATAACAAATAATAAGGTTATCTTTGTATCAATGATACAGAATCATTATCAAGTAGAACTCATGGTGCAAAGAGCAATTAAAAAAAACGTTCGTCCAACAAAAACATTGACAAAAAACTGTCTGTCCAACAGTGGGCCTCATTCATATCCACTGTTTTGTATTAAAATAATTATTATCAAATTCATAAAAAAAAATTGACTGAAGAATTCAATTAAAAACTTGGAATAAACTTATATTTTTTAATTATAATAATAATTATATTCTCAAACTTTCAATAATGAGGGTTTAAAAACCTATATTTTGTCGCCACTAATAGATGCAATATTTTTCTAGCAGCATTAAACAATAGCTCACTCACTTAAAAACAGTTCTAAAATATTTGATTGATAATCACTAATATTCATAATGTAAAAGTGAGATAAAAATGGGGGGGGGGGGGGAGGAGGAAGAAATGATGGTAAAGTAAACTTCAGGTATATAGTTTGTGATTGAACTTTATCGCCACTCGCGTGACGTCATCGGGACAATGTTATGACATCATATTGTCAGCTTGCGAAGGCTGTACGTTTCCGTCGAAATAACTCCACGTTGACATAAAACAAAGATATAATGATATAATAAATAGAATATCTGTTTTTCCTTGACAAATACCATGTTTATCTCATCTTGTGAGGTAGACAAGTTAATATAATTCAATCGTGACTGCGGCACTCGTGAAATATCTACTTTTCTACCACACTCGATGAGATTAACATGGTATTTGTCAAGAAAAGAAAGATATCCTCTATTTATAATGTAAATGTGAGTTCAAAATGGAATAAAAACATGACAATTTTCCGATATTGATAGATACATACTCTTGAGTGGCTGTATCCCTAGTATACTCAGATTGAGATCTGTCACAGATAATATACTCTGAAACATGGCTACCATATCTCCATCCACAAGTTGGACAACCTCGTCAAACAATTGTACATAATAACCACAAACTTTGTTATCAATCAAATCTTTTTCAAATCGATTTCGTCAGCTAACAGGAAAACTAGTGCTTCTGGAGGAAGTCATACACCTTTTTTCATTTTGTTATCAGTTTTTACTTTCTACATAATGAAAACAAACATTGCTGAGCTGATAATGTGTTGTATTATGCCAGCTGGTTTACAAATGGTATAAAAATGTAAATAATGTTAAAAATAACTTTATTTAAATCATATATAGTTGAAGAGAAACATTGCCTTTGTCTCACTTTTAAGGTGCCATTCTGTCGGCAAAATCCGCCATATTGGATTTTGTGCATTACGTGAAATGAAAACACGCTATATTTTACCTAATTATACAGCATTTTAATGATAAAAGATATACACTGATAGAAAGTTCACATAGTAACACATAGCGTGTCACAAAACTAATAAACAATTTGCTGTTATGCCGTAGCAAGGTTTTCCCCACTCGCAGCGCCGATGAATGGCTTGTTTTTATTTTTCAACAAATGTATGCTTGTCTTTATTAAGTTGTGAAATATAAATTCATCAAAATATTACCTTTGTTAATATCTTTTAACTTGACTGTGTTTTAATCATTTATTAGTAGCAAATTTGTGTAAATGGGGATATCCTCTCGAATTTCGTTTCCACAAAAAATACCCCGATAGAACCCTCCTTTTAAAGTAATGAATCTTGGAGAGAAAAAGACCTTGATGTTTGTGTGTAAGTAGTCATGATAACCCAGTATTGACTGATATGATAATACTATCATTAATCAAACTTCATAATGACAATTAGATATCTCATGTTTGACAGATATGTCTTGTTTGTCTTTTCAAATGAAGATATTTTGAGAAACATAACTGGATGACATAAACAGAATCTAAAACATTAAAAGTGGTATTGATTATACACGGTTGATGTCAGATATCATTGTGAATTCTTCAGAATACCATTGTTCAGGTCTGCTGTACTATACTTTTTTCTTCAAGACAATTCTTACATTTTGACAGTTGTAGAAGTTTTGAAAAAAGTATAAAGATGAGAGAAGAAAGAAATAAAAGTTTGATGAAATCATAATAAAGTAAACTTCACACATGGAAAATCAAAATGGACAATAAAATTTTACCAAAATGATTGAGATGATAAATTATATCAGTGTAAACTATGAATGCATATATGATAAGATCAAAATGTAAGTTTATTACCCACACTGAATTCAGTTGTGAAAATAAATACATGAAATTGTTACATTACAAAAAATATTAATTATAAGCAAGAAAATCTTATGTAGTTGAAAGCTTTGTACTTCTGGTTATCAATAATATAGTGTGTTTACTTTAATCTTCAAAAATCCCAACAATAGGTCTAAGGATATCCAAAACAGAAAGTTTTTCTAACTTTAAGCAAGATGGACTAACTTCCATAGTGATAGCTGATGGGACCCTCCCCTGCCTCCAGCAGATACGGTGTTAAGAACATCAATTACCAAAACTCTTTCTTATTTATGAAACTTTTTGCGAATAAGCTTTCTTTCACTTAAAGTGTGTCGTTCAAACATGCCCTTAGGCTTACCAACCTTTATCCTTTTAAGACTCAATAATAAACATAAAGTGACAGTGACTGTACACATTCTCATTCCAGTTGTGAGGGGATATTAATGTATGATATCCACCCGGCACAATACAGGGTGTGTCTGCGTGTTGTGACTGCAAACTTGTCTACTTCCTTATATCAGATTAGTCATGCGATGAAACACTGTCACTGTCAAAAATAATTGTTTTGACCCAGTACAGTAGCCTTATACCACTGAGTTTGTTCCGTAACACCTCAAAACATTAACATCTCTGTGAAGTAGAGCACAACTTCTCAAATACATGTCTTAACTAAATCAAGATTTACCTGATAATATCTTATTTAGAGAAGAAGACAATAATATGTTAGTATATACATTTAGAGAAGCAGGATATCAAAATGATTCTATATTGAACATGTTGAAGAAAACAGGATTCAAAAGATAAGAAACGTAGCTCCTAATAGCCGGGACTGCTCACTGGAGCCTATCGTTTCCCTCTCTGACTGACTGGAGGTTAATCATTATAATCTCATCTCACTAAGGATCAGGTGAATGTGTTATACACTTCCTTTTGTCTCAAATTACCTTTCATGACAATTGGATTAGTATCTACGTGTACCTAAGATGATAATCCTGTCACCTGTATTATTTTTAAAGGGATATCCATTGTGTTGTTGGGGGTCACATTTGCCAGACATTATAAATGGTGTTATTTTATTGAGAAGTACAGACTGTTTCCAAAAATTACCATTTAATGACAATCAACTCAGGATAATGACAATATAAGGTAAAAGTAGTGATTTCTGTTAAAAAACGCACCATGCACCGTGGTTGACCAGTGATAATTTACAAATATGAAATGCAGAGTCCAGTGTCTCTCTACCACAAGCTCTTGTCACAAGTCCCAGCAGATAGAAGTGAGTCCTTCAATAAGTAAGCAAATACCACACAAAAAAAACCAGGGAACTCGCAGTTTAGATTTTTATGAATCCTTTCCAAATTTTATGAGTATTTGATGCAGGACTCGGGGGTAAATTTATCACTGTTGACACGTGTTAATTAGTCAAATTTAATTTTGGAAACTTATTTACAACAGATAAAAATACAAATTTGGGTTGATAATGTTCAATAGGTCATGTAACTACTGTACATAAAAATGGGATGTGTAGTTTCAGTTTCTGCATATGTGTAATGATGCTCGATTTTTATTGGAAACTAGTAATTATGGTATATTTGGCGAATGGGGATGAATATGCAAGTTAAGTTAAATTATTTGAACTGAAATCCGTATATGAAAACATATGGTATTTTGGCACATATTAAAGCCAAATAAATTAATATGAAACACAATGGCTGTGACTTTAAAATCTACATAGATGTTTTAAAATACCGTCTCACCTGCGTCTTCATCTGATGTATCGTCTGAATGGTCGTCCCCTTCAGATTTGCGACTAGAATGTTTGCGGCGCTTCACAACTCCCGGACTACTGTCATTGCTGGTACTCAGTATGTCCCTTGTCTCTCCTTCACCCCTCGATACGTCACCGTTTGTCATACTATCACCATGGTTACTGAGAGAAGTGCCACTATCTTTTTCTCCCATATCTTTAGATTTCTTGTCACTGACAACTGAAATAGAATCCATAGTTTTATTTACTTCTGGCATGGTTTCTATGTCTCTTTCACTTGGTAACACGTCACGATCAACTAGTTCCTGATTGCCCGTACATTGTTCTGTCTCACAAGGAATATGCAAATTTTCCTCCCCACTCACAAGTCTTTCTTCACGGTTAGTTCCTTGTAGAGAAACTCCACTACAGTGTTCTACTGATTTACTCTCTATGTCTATACTTCCAGTTTCTTTTGGCTTTTGGCATTCATCACCAAATGTTTCCTGAATATTTTCACATTCTGCAAGTTTTGACTCATTCCCATCGTTTTGACTTACCCTTCCTTCATTTACAACGAGGGACTTCACTCTCTGCATACATGTGTCTGCTTTCACATCCTCCTCTAGCAATACAGAATCTGTGTTTAAGAATCGGAACATTTCCGACACCACTTGCGTATTTGTCCTGTCACCTGACTTCTGTGTTCCATCTTTTTGTCTCAGTTCTACCTCATCTTCCTCATCAATGCTGTCATGTACACCATTTGTGCGGCTTTCCTCACAACCTACATTGTCCTCATGTCTCGTTTCTTCTTGAGATTTCATCATTATTTTATCTTCTTCATCACAAGAACACACCCCTCCGTTCAAGGACTCATCAAAGTTATTTTGTCCATTTTCTAGTGAGGTACCTCTTTCTGAATTTGAATCTATCTGTTTCTTTTCTGGTAATGGTTTAGTCAAATGACAAATACACTTTCTCTTTATCTGAGTGTGATGTTGGGCCGGTGATGTGAAGATCTTGGTGTCACTCACCGATTTCTTCATCAAGTTGGATTTCACAATGTCACCCTCCACCTCATTGCCGCTCTTTCCTTCACAGTTCTCACAAGATTCCACATCCTTGAGAAAACCAAATACTTGGCTGATGCATCGCGTAGATCGGTCAACCATTGTGTCGAAAAGCAATTCTCACCTCAACATGCTTTCACACAGGAAGGGAAACATGCTGAAAACATTGAAGAATTTGTGAAAATAAATCTGTCTCTGAATGTATTACAGATAAATCTGCTATCATAGATATTTAGCAAAGACAGTGATAGAAACTTGCAAGGTTTAGTAATACATTTTATAATCTTTGTCACCTCTCTAATTACTCTTTAACTGTAAGTATAACTGCTATTTTACCCAATTTTCAATGGCCCAAACACAAAAGTGGTGACCTGGTCTCTGCATACAACATTTGAACACTATTTGAGATAGACGCAATGTTATGTTCAGAAAATTCAACAACACAATTATATTTTGGAGGAAAGAACCAGGGAAGAAAAAGAACAAATTAATTCATAATGTGCACACATTTTCCTTTAAATTTACAGGCAACCCTATGCATTATTCACTGATTATACAATGTTGTATAATTTTCTAGGTCATCAAACAAATATATCATACAAATGCAGAATTATTGACTGAATTTGACTATTAAAAGGTTTAATGATACATCAAACGTCATCTTCATAAAAATAGTAGTTAAAAAGCTACTGACCATAGATATTAATTTTAGAAATCAAACGTTCCCCTTTTACAAACCTCTCAATATTTTATAACGTGGAGGATGTATGAATGGAATTTTTAAACGCCGTCATTTTCATAACTTGATAATAAACAATAAAACATTGTCACTGTCAATAAGCCAAGACGAATAAGCCAGAATATGAACACGGATAACATGAATTTACCCAGCAACAGAGGCCTGGTATAATGGAATGTTATTGACACTTGTCAATGGCAGGATTAAAAAGAACAGCATTATGTTTCAACGATTTCCTCAATACTCTGAATTAGATCTTACCGTGACGATACCATTAGAGGTTAAACAATGTATAATCTTCACTCTGACCTACTTACATACAGATCTACACGAGCACTCGGGGAGGTGTTGCTATAAATTAACATCGTAAGTTTAGATTGACCCGGTTGCAGATTACTTCCTGGTTCGAGGGAGAAATCATTGCGTGACATTTACATCCGGTGTAAACAATATATTCCCTAGCAGACGACATATAACTACATTCGTAATATTTCTCTCTTTGATATATCGATAATGACTGTTATATACATGATAAAAATGAAATACATGTTTAAATTATAATAAAATATATATAAGATAGTATTTAAAATTAAAATAGGGAGTTTTAATTAACAAGTGTATATATATATCTAAATATATAATTACTCTACATTTGGATAAAAAAAAAACATACTAATAATGTCTGGAACAAAGGTACAAATATAATAAGATATTCAAATGAGTGGGATCTATTTATTTGCCCCCCAGGAAATGATCGAAAATCATGGGTCAATAGTAGTCTAGCTTCTATTGGAGATACAAACATGCAAACTGATAGTGAATATTATTATATAATAGCCTACATCTGAAAACGGTCCCCTGAAAACTTCTTTCTAAATCCTCAATCGCCCAACCTGTACCATAAACCAATATCACATGCAGTGATCACTCGGCATATTAGTTATCTAGGCTATATTCCATATTTCTTGTAGCAAAGGAGTTAATCTTGGAAATTGGCAATGTGTTGGCGTAGCTACGTTATAGAGGAACGGAGGTTTCTATCTGAGTTGTTTTGGTGGAAGCAAAAAGAAAGGGAACATTCCTGTCATACATATGTGTTATTAAAACATGATTATAACAATCCAGTTTCAATATATTGCTTAGGGTTATTTTTATGTTTTGGTAACGTAAGATTTTACAAAGAATATTATACAGTCTTATTAAAATCGACCTTGTTCCGAGGTATAACATTTGCAAAATTTTGCATCTGCCGGGATACGAACAGGTTCTGTAGATTCCTCGCCACAAGGACGGTTTGGCGTGGAAACCCACGAACGAGTTCGTATCCCGGTAGATGCACTATTTTGCATTTTTTATTCCACGGAAAACCGTCGATTTTAATCAGACTGGAATATTATATTGCACATTTCCTCAAAATGAAAACTATGACTAATGAAGCCAAATCCTTGCAACAGCATAAAAATACGATGTTTACAGTCGGTGATAAAGTATTTGTTATTTTGTGCATATTCTATCTACGTTTTCTTATTAAAAACTGAAAAAGTAATTACAGTATTTTTATCGTTTCACGTAAATGGTTGATAGGGTCTACTCAGATATATAGCCTATACGTTGTTCACGACAACAAATCCTAAAACTATTTCATGGAACACACAAGAATTCCGAATTGAATTCATAATTGTCCTCCAAATATTTCAAAAAACACAGCTGTCGTTTTAACAGTAACCTAATCCCATCACGTTTGGGTATATGCATGTTTTGGGCGTAAAGTCTCATGATGTAAAACCCCAGTGTCATGCATACATCGTGTTAATATCTCATTTTTATTTGTAAATACACCCTAGAGAAACTCATTATGTCAACGTATAACTAAATTACCACTTCCCTTAATGGGGGTTAACCTCATTAAAAAATAATCTGTATTCATGACGTGTACAACTTTGTAGAACACGAGTTATTTTTATAAACTACCGGGCAAAAGAAAGTACACACTTCCGGGTTTATTTTATAGATTAACTTAATATTTTATGAAAAATGAGAGAATTTGATTATGGCACGATACAATAACATTTATCTGGCAATTATATATGCAGTAGTTTGAATTAATTGATCTACTGGTCATTTTCAGTTCAATATCTTTGTTTGAGGTTGACAGTGGTAATTAACATGACCCCTACCATGCTTAAAATGTTGTAAATGTGTGCAGAATGAGGCACATTTGTTGATGTTCACACCGAATTTGTCTTATACGTTGATGAACAAATCAAAATTAATTTTGGAAGAATTTAATTTTTTAAAATCTTTTTTTTTAAAAGTATATATATTTAAAAAACACGTTGAAGTATTCTTTGATTGGTGACCAAACGCCTGAACTATTCACTTCGTCGAAAACGTAAGATATCTGTCAAATGAAAATCATCCATATGATGAAAAACCAACTGAGATGTGTACTTCTATTTAACAACTAGCAGTAATGAGAAACGTCCCTCGAGTCAACTAAAGCCATTTTACAAGACTCGGTGTAGATTGGCAATATTTAAACCAACTTCAAATTTAGGATAAGTCAATATAAATTAAAAGGTTCACTAAGAAAACATTTGTTCCAAACTTCAGTAGTTATAGAGAAAATGAGTAACATCTATTTCTTTTTTCCAAAAGAAACAATTCATGCAATTGTTTATTGCGCAATAAACAGTTTAATAACAGGTTACTAATTTAATCATTGAGCAACATGTTTTAAAGCCAAAATGTTCTGCTCTGTATATTATGTAAATTTATATCTTCTATATGTATCATCACTATGTTCTTCATATACATTGACCTTGTAACCTTTGGGTACAACCTTTGGTTACAATGTTTTCAAAATGAATTTACCGAAAAATATTTTAAAATAGCATCCTAGCTGTACCACTCCCTGGTTGATATGGTAAGAAGATGATGAGTTGTATTTGCTAACAAACAAGGGTTTGTGAGAGGCTCAACATACATGACGTCTTCACATCCTGATGCCATTTGGAAACGGTTTCTCAAACCAGTTGTATATTTGCCGACAAAAGATACCATGGCTTGATAAATATTGGATATTTTCTTTTTTTAAAATAGGTTCTTATGTTGTCAGATTTGTTAATTTAATTACTTCAAATCAGCTTGATCTTGCAGGTGTCTCTGAGATTTGAGCTCTGTAAACTTGCTAAGCTTGGGGTCTGGATGACAAACCTGTGCTGATTTTACGTTGCGTTATGCTACGTAACGTTACGTTTCCAGTATTTTTACGTTATGACGATTTATATAGATTTATATAGGCCCCTATGTCTTAATTAACATACAACATTTATTTTGAAAATGAAAAAACAAACCCTAAGCCTAGGCATGCATACTCGTACTAGAATGGAATTATCATACTTATTCATTGTTTTGTTAATTTCTATTATGTTTAATTTGCGCATTTCAAAATGTAATAAATACGTAAACACGTAAGTAGTGTAAGGTGAGCACGCTCATGCTCCTTAACCGGAGGGAGAACCGGAGGGAGATTAATGTATGCAGCGTAGCTCATTAATAGGCTAATGTATGCATGACGTCACGGGTCAGAAAGGTCGAGGAATCATTAGGCTATCCAATGCAAGGATGCTTTTGAACCTATCCATGATCATTAGCGAGAACAATGGTCTTTTATAACACTACCCATCAAGTAATGAAGACCAGTCGAACGAGTTTGTAGTTTGGAGCCAAAAAACTATTTGTAGGTATGACGTGTCACCCGTCCCCTCTCTGATTAAAATACACATATGAATACATTATGTATACCTAGCGAAGCGTGAGGATTTGACCTGGCTATACAATACCGTATGGTTTTCTGAATATACACCTAGGCTTTTGAGCTGGCCATAAGAAGTCCTGACCTACTGCTTGAACAAAAGGTCTTTATTTATATCGCTACAGCGTCGGCCAAGAAACGTCTCTTAAATATCCATATATTATATAGGTCAAATGTTTATTTTCTACTTTTCTAGTATTATTATTATATCTCTCAGTGAACCAGTGAAATAGTACACGAAATTGACGGATGAAATATTCTCGAAAATATGTTTCATACAGTGAGTGAGTGGGTGATTTCATTTACACGAATCTTACAGAAGTATAACAATGTTCGAGTCCTTTAAGTTTGATATTAGTGTACGTTTCTTAGCGTAATATTTAAGATCGGGTATGCAAACTTCATATGAAGTGATTTTGAGTTGACTGATAGTTATACATAAAATACCATTCCATAACGAGTTAAAAGCGAAATAGGAATATACTTAACGTCATTTAAAATATATATTGGGTATATGAGTTTTTGCCTTGATAGGTTGTCAACTTTAAAAAGATATGGTAGTTAGTACTGATATAAGGTGAAATGAAGGCTGTCTCGTCAAACATTCTAACACATTTTATCATAGAACTCAAGCATGTTCAGACCTGCTGTATAACACGTCGAGTTATTAACCTAGTCATTATCATTAGTGGAGAACAAAGGCTTTTTTTTTTTGTAATGGTACCCCCTATTCTAACATCTATCACTCCAAAACCCTTTCAGATTAGTCAAAAGGGGGATTCCCCACAAGTGTTGAGTATAACTATAACTATGACGACGGATCTCGCAATACCTGCAGATAAGCGAGTTTACCCATCGTCACGGCTAGCCAATTTCTTTATGAAACCTCACAAAGAATTAGGATTTGAGCGGACGTTATACAAAGCGTGATAGCTTATATAAATAAAGGGTGCTTCTAGAAATGACATCTTAAATATAGAGGTCACCCGTGTTGTAGCAAGACAGATTTTATATGAAAATTTAATACTTACCTAAAGGTTTAGATGGTGATAGAGAAAGCAAGCACAAGTTAAACATCTAGTTTGATAATACTTATATCCATTCCAAAACATAGCTAAAAACGAAATATTCATTGGAAGATCTTTAACATTTATGTGAAAAGTGAATAGGCTATTTTATTTCAACTTTAGATGGCTAAGTTAGAAATGTCTGTGCTGTGTATGTATATACATTAAGCTGTCCCCCGTTTTCACTAATCCTATTTTGACATGTGTTAGCATTTGATATCTCCATCATCTAATAAGCTTCTAAGCTGTTTTTATGAAACTAGTAACATGTTATCATGGTAGTTATTACTGATATAAGGTGGAATGAAGGCTGTCTCGTCAAAAAACCTATTTTATCATCATAGAACTCAAGCATGTTCAGACCGAGACAGAAAGGTGTATGTTTTTGACGGCTTAATAACACGCTGTTTTCATAGTAAAACATCCATATATGGGTATTGTACTATAGGGGTCAGAGTTCGGGTGTATTACTCATTGATGTAAACATCTAGGTTCGAGCTACATGTAACTGGCAAGGTCTAACAGGCAAGACCTACCTACGTTAAGCAAACAATGACCAGTGAAGCTTGACACTTGAGCTGTCAATCTACCCATTATGGTTCACATCCCCGTTATAACACTGTAATAAACACTGGTCCATTTCGCCCTCAATATATCGCTTTTCTTTCATGTAATAGGTGCATTCGACTTACACCTTGGTCTGTGCACTATAACGGGGCAGATTAGCCCTCTCCATACATATATGGAGGTGTTTTATTATCATTAGAAAAGGCCGGTCCTGTAATGTTACTGTGAGAATGTATAAGCCTTTTTTTTAACAAATAAAACTCAGCACGTGCACTCTGTCCCTCTAGATCACAATGGGTGGTATACATTTAAGAGGAAAGCCTGCAACACCCCTCTGGTTTTGCATTCTGATGAAACCTGATTTCATGGGATGGGTCTAGCAAACTAATCAAGATAAATGCATGACTTTCGATGTATCATAAAATCATAAAATCAATATAATCGTGGTGTTATTCCAATACTTATGTACAATGTAATGTCTTATAATACTGTGATGTTTGGTATAAAAAGTGTGTCATTGCAAGGCGTTGTGCAATAACCAGGCTATTAATAGAAAGGGAAATCCCAAAGAGAATTGAATGGGCGCTTGATTCAAGTGAATAGTGATACAAGACTCATAAACAAGCATCGAAGCAGTTATCTCCCGTTTCTGTTTATTCTCAATGGGTTGGTTAAGAGATATCAACGTTTCTTAGTTTGGTTATATTATCCAAACGTTCCCTTCATGACTGTGTGTATTGCTATGTGGTGGCGTGAATGATTGGATTATGAAAGTAATGACCCTGCTATCCCGCCGAACAAGTAAAGGAACCTTATTGAATACAGAATATGTCCCGCTTCATCGATAGCACAGGGTTTGTGATTGACTGGATACGGCTGACGTGTATTGCCATGGCGACATGTCTAGTACTATCGTAGCATTGTATGTTTGTCTAGTTGAACGATGTTGATCACGTGACGTGATGGTTATCATCACCACCACCACCACTATAGCCGCCACTTGTAGCTTTAATAACATCACGGCCGCCGTCGCCACCACCGAGGACGAGGAGGATGGAGGAGGAGGAGGAGGAGGAGAGAGGAGGAGGAGGAGGAGAGAGGAGGAGGAGGAGAGAGGACGTCATCACCATCACCGCCGCCGCCGCCGCCGCCGCCGCCGCCGCCGTTGCCACCCTCAGTGCAGTCCACTACGCCGCTGCCGCCGCCGCCGCCACCGCCGCCGCCGCCGCCGTTGCCACCCTCAGTGCAGTCCACTAGGGTGGCAACGGCGGCGGCGGCGGCGGTGATGGTGATAACGTCCTCTCTCCTCCTCCTCCTCTCTCCTCCTCCTCCTCCTCTCTCCTCCTCCTCCTCCTCCATCCTCCTCGTCCTCGGTGGTGGCGACGGCGGTGGCGGCGTAGTGGTGGTGGTGGTGATGATAACCATCACGTCACGTGATCAACATCGTTCAACTAGACAAACATACAATGCTACGATAGTACTAGACATGTCGCCATGGCAATACACGTCAGCCGTATCCAGTCAATCACAAACCCTGTGCTATCGATGAAGCGGGACATATTCTGTATTCAATAAGGTTCCTTTACTTGTTCGGCGGGATAGCAGGGTCATTACTTTCATAATCCAATCATTCACGCCACCACATAGCAATACACACAGTCATGAAGGGAACGTTTGGATAATATAACCAAACTAAGAAACGTTGATATCTCTTAACCAACCCATTGAGAATAAACAGAAACGGGAGATAACTGCTTCGATGCTTGTTTATGAGTCTTGTATCACTATTCACTTGAATCAAGCGCCCATTCAATTCTCTTTGGGATTTCCCTTTCTATTAATAGCCTGGTTATTGCACAACGCCTTGCAATGACACACTTTTTATACCAAACATCACAGTATTATAAGACATTACATTGTACATAAGTATTGGAATAACACCACGATTATATTGATTTTATGATTTTATGATACATCGAAAGTCATGCATTTATCTTGATTAGTTTGCTAGACCCATCCCATGAAATCAGGTTTCATCAGAATGCAAAACCAGAGGGGTGTTGCAGGCTTTCCTCTTAAATGTATACCACCCATTGTGATCTAGAGGGACAGAGTGCACGTGCTGAGTTTTATTTGTTAAAAAAAAGGCTTATACATTCTCACAGTAACATTACAGGACCGGCCTTTTCTAATGATAATAAAACACCTCCATATATGTATGGAGAGGGCTAATCTGCCCCGTTATAGTGCACAGACCAAGGTGTAAGTCGAATGCACCTATTACATGAAAGAAAAGCGATATATTGAGGGCGAAATGGGCCAGTGTTTATTACAGTGTTATAACGGGGATGTGAACCATAATGGGTAGATTGACAGCTCAAGTTTCAAGCTTCACTGGTCATTGTTTGCTTAACGTAGGTAGGTCTTGCCTGTTAGACCTTGCCAGTTACATGTAGCTCGAACCTAGATGTTTACATCAATGAGTAATACACCCGAACTCTGACCCCTATAGTACAATACCCATATATGGATGTTTTACTATGAAAACAGCGTGTTATTAAGCCGTCAAAAACATACACCTTTCTGTCTCGGTCTGAACATGCTTGAGTTCTATGATGATAAAATAGGTTTTTTGACGAGACAGCCTTCATTCCACCTTATATCAGTAATAACTACCATGATAACATGTTACTAGTTTCATAAAAACAGCTTAGAAGCTTATTAGATGATGGAGATATCAAATGCTAACACATGTCAAAATAGGATTAGTGAAAACGGGGGACAGCTTAATGTATATACATACACAGCACAGACATTTCTAACTTAGCCATCTAAAGTTGAAATAAAATAGCCTATTCACTTTTCACATAAATGTTAAAGATCTTCCAATGAATATTTCGTTTTTAGCTATGTTTTGGAATGGATATAAGTATTATCAAACTAGATGTTTAACTTGTGCTTGCTTTCTCTATCACCATCTAAACCTTTAGGTAAGTATTAAATTTTCATATAAAATCTGTCTTGCTACAACACGGGTGACCTCTATATTTAAGATGTCATTTCTAGAAGCACCCTTTATTTATATAAGCTATCACGCTTTGTATAACGTCCGCTCAAATCCTAATTCTTTGTGAGGTTTCATAAAGAAATTGGCTAGCCGTGACGATGGGTAAACTCGCTTATCTGCAGGTATTGCGAGATCCGTCGTCATAGTTATAGTTATACTCAACACTTGTGGGGAATCCCCCTTTTGACTAATCTGAAAGGGTTTTGGAGTGATAGATGTTAGAATAGGGGGTACCATTACAAAAAAAAAAAGCCTTTGTTCTCCACTAATGATAATGACTAGGTTAATAACTCGACGTGTTATACAGCAGGTCTGAACATGCTTGAGTTCTATGATAAAATGTGTTAGAATGTTTGACGAGACAGCCTTCATTTCACCTTATATCAGTACTAACTACCATATCTTTTTAAAGTTGACAACCTATCAAGGCAAAAATTCATATACCCAATATATATTTTAAATGACGTTAAGTATATTCCTATTTCGCTTTTAACTCGTTATGGAATGGTATTTTATGTATAACTATCAGTCAACTCAAAATCACTTCATATGAAGTTTGCATACCCGATCTTAAATATTACGCTAAGAAACGTACACTAATATCAAACTTAAAGGACTCGAACATTGTTATACTTCTGTAAGATTCGTGTAAATGAAATCACCCACTCACTCACTGTATGAAACATATTTTCGAGAATATTTCATCCGTCAATTTCGTGTACTATTTCACTGGTTCACTGAGAGATATAATAATAATACTAGAAAAGTAGAAAATAAACATTTGACCTATATAATATATGGATATTTAAGAGACGTTTCTTGGCCGACGCTGTAGCGATATAAATAAAGACCTTTTGTTCAAGCAGTAGGTCAGGACTTCTTATGGCCAGCTCAAAAGCCTAGGTGTATATTCAGAAAACCATACGGTATTGTATAGCCAGGTCAAATCCTCACGCTTCGCTAGGTATACATAATGTATTCATATGTGTATTTTAATCAGAGAGGGGACGGGTGACACGTCATACCTACAAATAGTTTTTTTGGCTCCAAACTACAAACTCGTTCGACTGGTCTTCATTACTTGATGGGTAGTGTTATAAAAGACCATTGTTCTCGCTAATGATCATGGATAGGTTCAAAAGCATCCTTGCATTGGATAGCCTAATGATTCCTCGACCTTTCTGACCCGTGACGTCATGCATACATTAGCCTATTAATGAGCTACGCTGCATACATTAATCTCCCTCCGGTTCTCCCTCCGGTTAAGGAGCATGAGCGTGCTCACCTTACACTACTCACGTAAGCCTACATCTATCACATGATTTGAAATGAATTTTGTGCAATAAGACCTCCCCAAGGCGGGAGTTTAAGCGTGAAAAACCGGAAGTCGCGTTTGGATAGATCGTGGACAGATTCATCTCTTGTGAACTTTCAACAAGTGCAGAGTAGGTCTACAGAAGGTAAACAAACAAGGAAATCATCAACGCAACGGACAATAACTGCTTTCTAAGAGGTTATATTTCCCTAGTGTTGTTCCTAGACTCAGTAGCCATGGACGATGGAGAGATTCCCACAACATCCATCTCGACCTCAGACTCAGAGTCATCCTCACTGCCTCAGTTTGGGGAAACCCACTAAATCGGATATTAGTATCATTATCATATTACAGTACATTTAAAAAATCCCCATCGGCATACAATATCACGTTTGAGATATTTCATAATATCCCGATCGGGATATAAAAATGTATTTCATGATTTTAAGTTGACAAAGTTGTGATATTCTGAGGTTCTCATATATTTTTCCCCTTCATAAAAGTAGTCCTGTGAAAAAAAATGCAAATTGTCAGTTAAGTTAAAGTCCAAATTTTCTTCCCAATTGAATTGTTATTATTATGTTATTAATTAAGTATTTCTGTATTGGCCTAGTTACAGGTCCGAGGTCCGTTGTATTGTCCGGAGACGAAGTCAAGGGCCAATAAAACGGAACGAGGACCTAGCTGTAACTGGGCCAATACAGAAATACTTAATTAATGACAATTTTATTAATTGACCAAATTAATAAAATTGTCATTACTCAACTATTTCCGTATTGGCCGAGTTACAGGTCCTCGGTCCGTTGTATTGACAGTCAACTTCGTCTGGGGCCAATACAACAGACCTCAGACCTCCAATATGGAAATACTTAATTAATAACATTATAGAAAAGTTCTAGCTAAGAAAAATATCATTGACATACTGGTAGGACAAATTTACGTGTGGGCTTTAATACATACAGAGCGGGATAGCGCAGTGGTTAGCGCATTCGGCTTCGGATCAAGAGGTCTGGGGTTCGATTCCTCCAAGGGCACGCAACTTTGTCTGCAGTAGAGAACTGTTCTACACGCAGTAAGGTTTGGGTGCAATGCTACACTGAATTTCAGCATAGTACCACCCATGTTTCACTAGTTCCAGCCAATGCTCGCAGGTTTCACCGCAAAGCATAGCCACATGGCGTTGCAGGCTTTCTCCCTGCCATAATACTAGCAGCCGCAATAAAAGTGAAATACTCTTAAGCGGCGTTAAAGGTGCACTCCGGCAAATTTTTGACCTTTTTCACTCTTAACTGTTCTGAAACGTTAACAATATACATAACCTATTGGTTAACATTTAAAAAAAAAAAAAAAAAAAAAATTTAAGTTATATTTGAAAACCGTTTTTTGTGTGAAGTTTAGTGGTACGCAATAACAGTAAGCCGTCACGTGACTTCCGGTACTCGCGTGTAACACGACAACACGGTGGATCATGGAGGTCGGTATGGCCACTCAAGCGACTGAGAAAACTTTCATGGTATGTGGACGTAATATTGTTTTCCATGGGTACATGTGGTGTATATATTGGCTGATCTACAAGTGAATACGAATTGAACGTTTCAAATATGTCATCAGGTTCAGAATATTTATGTTCGTAATAATAATTCAAGTTCGAAGTTCAGTCATCTGTAGATCTACTGTAGTTCACTGTTCCGCGCATTACGAATCGCAATCGCTGAATCAGCTGTTGATTCGTTGAACAATGAATTTTATAAGACAGTATTGTTTTGAGTTTATGCAAGACATCGGTAATGTAAAATTGTACCATCACACTACCGGTACGAGTACGAGTCTTCGTTGTGTAAAATGAATGCAAAATTTATTATGGATAGGTCTACGAAGTCTCCTCCACTTTCGCCACCTTGTCAACCGAATACCGTAAATCCTTGAATAATCGCCCGGCTTGTATAATCGGCCGGTCTAATGATAAATTCCTCGTTGATATACATAATTGCATGCCGAGTTAAATTTAGCAAATGTAAACAAACTAGCGAGTGTCTCCGGCAATAGTCGCCTTTTTAGAAATAATTCCGGCATATTTATGTGACTTTCAACCTCACGGCAAGAGCTTTATTTACAATATTTTTACAACTTAAAATCTACCCGATTATTCAAGGATTTACGGTAATAACTGTTCCTTTATGTGTTAATGAATTTGATTACCAGCAAATTCTTGACTAATAACTACGTTTGTCTTTTCTTTGGAAATACTGAAAATAAATCCAATTAGATAGGCTACCAAAGGGTAAAACTTAATAATTATTAACTAAAAGCAAAATTGTATTTAAATTGGTGCAAGTATTATGTTGTGATATACTATCTGATCATCTGTCATTTGCTATTGACTAGATTCAATGAAAACATACTTTTATATTAAATGCTTGCATCAATTAAGTCATGTATTTTTTAATGACTTGTTAAAAATAAAGTAAAATTGATTTTGCAGAAGGAAGCAGAGAAAGACACTCCGGAAGGAGCAATGAATAGAGGGGCGGGTCCAGCTTGTTACAGCAGTTGACTAGAAGAGGGCAGGTGATGACATTTGGCTCTAAGAGGCTGATGATGTGGAGAGGTTGAGAATTTTGTATTAACAATAACAAATAAATATTATGATTGAAGTGATGTTTTTTTTTATTATTATTCACTGGATTAATATGTTAGTGGTGTTGACAAAAGTGAGCATGCAGGCGTATCAGTTTCCCAGAAACTGCTGTTAGCAGTGTAAAAAGCTGGAATTATGACTCAAGTTAAATAATAGATTAAAGGGACAGAACTCCATAACAAGTCAACTTGTTTTTAACTAGATCAATATTTATGTCAGGAGTAAACAATGAGCACACCAGAAGCTCATCCCCTCTGCAATTTGGTGTTGAATGAAAGCAAAGTGTCATAATGTGGTGTCCATTTCTAGACCCCACACATCAAGCTTGTACATTTATGAAACACACTGATATTCATGAGCGGGAACAATGGTTTATTCACCCAGCAGTACAATTGGGTACCTGGTATGAAAGTTAAGGCAATGTAACATAAGTTCAAGCACTTTAATTGGCAGCTAGGTTGCATACCCCCAGTCAACTGCCAAGTCTATCATTGACAAATTTTAAGTCATGCTGCATTTTATCAACTTTTCTATGTATGCTCCTACACTAGCACAGACAAATTAACAAACTGAAGCAATTTACACTTTACACTAGGGTTATAATGTGTGTGCACTATGAGCATGTCCCTTAGTGGTGAAGAGTTCAGCGGGTAGAAGTATCGGATCCTATGTTTATTATTTATGAAGCCGTCATTGACTAGGAGCTTCTGATGTTGATAATATTCTTAGAATGGATTGCAGATCAATGGAAGATGCCAAGTTACTGGTGCTTCATCCATGGATAACTGAAACATAAGAAAAGATTTAAACTTCAATAGTGTACAATTCAGTTCTAAATGTTCATTATGTCAATTATTAACAAGCAACCATCATGGTTAAGATATATCCCATTATCCCGGGTATACCCAAGTTCCCAATGCAAGGCATAACTCTTGCCAGTCTCCATTACTGGCTGATTTAGGCCTTGCACTATTTCTTTGAGAAATCTGTGCTTAGAAATCCAGGCCCACTATGCATTTCTGGTGCAGCGATTCACTATCTAGGCAAAACAAAGCAAGGGCAATACCGCAAGGCTTAAATCAGCCAGTAATGCAGACTGGCAAGAGTTATGCCTTGCGTTTGGAAGTTGGGGTATACCCTGCAACTGGTATACTGTTTTACTTTGCTGAATAATATGTCCAATGTTATAGAACATATTTGGAATCTTAAACAGAATATAAACTAGTTTTTTAATTTAAAAAAAAAAATACAGTTGGTGGGGTTATAATAAAGTAAACTAACTTCAAAATTTAGAATTGATTTGGATGTTAACACCGCTTTCAAGAATATTTCACTTTTATCATGGATACTAGTATTATTGCAGGGAGAAAGCCTGCAACGCCATGGTGGCTATGCATTGCGGTGAAACCTGCGAGCATCGGCTCTAACTAGAGCCCCATTGGCCAAAGAGTCTGTACAATGTACATATAAAAGTCAGCTCTCTTGAGTCACTGGTTCTGGAGAGGAAGTGAGAAAATAGGGCCATGGGCTCTGTTGCTCATCAGGGATTATATTGTTTGATGATTGTTCTCAATAAAATGCACAACCCCTAGCCTTGAAATTGTCAGTGCATATCAAAAACATGACTATACACAAGTTTTTTTTATAAAATGTATTGTCCATGTATCACAATTCCATATTGATGATAAGATTAAAATTAAAAAAGTATTTTAAAAATTTGGAGAGAAACAATACAAATCCCTTCTCAAGTGAGTATACTGTATTAATGAATCCTACTTATGAGTAGAAAAATCATTCACAAAAACCTGACCAAAACCCAATGAACATATCATAGACCTTAGACTAAAATTTAGTCTATGGAATTTTTAAAATTATTGTATCTTCATCCTTATGATAACATATTGTTCAATACTACCAGTTTGTGTATTCAGTTTATCTAGACTTGCTGAATAAAGATCTAGACTGTATTAAAGGCTCTTATTTTTACACAGTCATGGAGCAGGATTACATAGCAGAACTGATGAGCTAAAAATACAGCCATGGGCTCTGTAGCTCATCAGGATATGTATTGATTGCAAATAATTGTTCTCAGCTTGTTCTAGAGCTTTTCATACTGGAAAATAAGTCAAGAATAGGATTTTATATTTAGAATATCCATTGTCTAAGGAATGTGTACACAACATAACAGTTCTCTAGACAATGTGGAACTGGGGTCACAGGGTCACGAAATCTACAATTTAGAATCTCCATAGGCCAAGAAGTCTGCACATAAAATTTCAGCTCTCTGGAGTAATTGGTTCTGGAGAAGAAGTCCAAAAAGCAAAAAGTTTACACATGGACGGACGGATGGATGGACACCGTGCCATGCCAGAAGTCTGAAGCCCATCGGGCCTTTCAGGCCTGATGAGGTAATAAGCGAAAAGTTTCGGACGGACGGACAGCAGACAGGGAACGGTTACCAGGTTGGAAATACATGCCATTTATTTAGTGAAAAAAAATAATTATATATCTGGGATTACAGTTTCAGTTAAAGATGTGATAATTACAACTTACTCAACTTCTTGCATGTTGAACAGTTTTGCTTTAAAACACTAGGTAGGGGCCTTTCATCCACCTGGATCTCATCTGCACAGGTAACTCAATGAACAGTCTCTTGTTGGGCTGGGATCATACATGATGCTTTCACTTTCATTAGTGGTTTCCGTAATGTCGAAGAGGTGTAATGTCCCATAAGCCTTGAATAATTGCTGAGTCTAAGCCCTTTTTTAAATAAATAATTGCCTGCCTTCAATAATAATCAGGTTACAGTTAGCATTTGAAAATAAACTAATGGCTATTTCCTTCTCAAAAATAATTCCAACATAAGCATAACAGGAAAATTAACATGGACATTTCAATTTTAATCATATTATGTGTTCATTTATATATTTTTTTCTCTCACTCCATTCTATTCATCCTTGGTGTTCAGTCTATTCAGTAGCAGAAATTATTTGTCGATCACATTTTATAAAAATTTATTTATATATATAGTTACCAGTGGACAACTATAAGCAATGTGTAAACCTATCTGAATTACATTCAAGTTGATGAATTCTAAAAAATGTAACATGATAACGATAAGTACACTTTACTATTATATGAAATAGGGTAGATGATCTATTTTTGTTGTTGAAGTAGGCCTAGGCCAAATGACAAGTAATGAAATCATGAAAATAGTTTAAATTACATTACAGGAATTTACTGCATTCCAAATATGAAACAGTGATTTTATTCACGGTCATAATACAAGAAGATTAAACAAATCTACAAGATTAATTTTTCTTTCAATTAACAGACTGACTGGCAAACACTAGAAATTGACCAAACAAATTCTTATTCCGGAAGTGAGAGACTCAGAGAGCTGAAAGAGTGAAAATTGGGACCTGAAACTAACAATTACTATAATAGATTCAAACGTCTACAAGGCGTAAATTAGATTTATTTGTAGGCCTACTTGCGCAAACCAAAACTTAGTTGCGATCTGGTCTGAAGAATATTTATTACCGGAGAAAAAGTAAACACTGCCAGCCGCATGAGGCGACGTTGTTCAGTTCAATGGAATTTGGGACAGAAGAAATTATATTTGAAACTATTTACCTTTACGTGTTCCTACAAACCTGAGGCTTGAAGTGCACATTTCAAAACCTAAATATATTTGATTATCCACAAGTTATGATAAAATAATAAAGTGTGAAAGCGTCCCACTCACCTCTCGACAGCTGCTCGACTCGAGTCGCGTATCTCGACAGTACCGGTGCTCCGACACTGTGACAGTTGACATGCGTCGAGGTTTGGGAGAAAATGACCGTCCTTCAAGTTGGTCCTACGGCAACGTGGAAATATTCGTGTCTTTGATGGTTGCTCGCTGTAGATCTTTCTGTATTAATATGACTGTCGATTGTCTGAAGGCTCCGTCGGATTGTCGTCGGTGCTTTCGCTACACGTTTGTTTACTGCACTGTGAGGAGTTGGTGGTGGAAGTGGTGTACACGCGAGTCAATCATTTCCGGTTTAGCCGCCATATTTATGGAAACGTTTCCATAATTAAGATGACAGATTTTAGTGGTGATTTTCTCGAAAACTCCTCGACAAATTTTTGCCATTTTTCGTGGAAGTGCCTAGATTATATAAATGAACAAACCCATGTTAGAAAATTGCAGGAAAACCTTCTAGTTTAAAAGTGTAAAATATGCTGGAGTGCACCTTTAAACCCCAACTCACCTTAATACATGCATGAGGTGGAAGAACTTTTTGCAGATGTCATCCCTAGGGGCGTATACAGAAAGGGGTCAGAGTGTCTAACTTTTCATTCTTGTGCAGACAGTAATACAGAGTATTGCTTTGGACTGGTGCTATTAATTCTTTTTATGATCATGATGATGAAATCAGAAATTTTGGTGAATAAAGAAGATTTAGTTTCGACAAGTAGAACTTGAATAATTGTCTACCCTTTTTTAATCCCCTGCCGTGTGTTTAGCGTAAAGCAGGGGAAATAGTATTCAGCTGCGTATGTCCGTACAAAATGGAATAGCTCAAATATTATTCACTGGATTCTTTTCATATTTTGCATATGGGTTCATCATGGGGAGAGTAATGTTCCTACAGAGTTTTGTGACCTTCCAACATTTCAAGGTCACAACGAGACTGTCATTTTACTCTTGTCAGCGGGTTATCTCAAGAACCATTCACTGAATTCTCTTCATATCTTACATATATAGCTTCTCCATGGAAAGACAAAGGGCTGATAAGATTTTGGTGACCTTGACATTATTCTCAAAGTCACAACAGAACTTTGAATTTTTCGACATGTTATTGTACATTTTGCTGATCTTGACATTATTTTTCAATTTTGAAGTATTAATTTACGGCGGGGGATCATGTCACCTTAGTGACAACTACTAATACCGGTACTTGTTTTACATACAACTCTCAGGTATACATCATTGTTGGAAACAGAAATTGTTAACAAAGTCATTTATAATATGCATTACCTTAACCACTTTAAATAAGATTAGAATATTAAAATTTCATTTCTGAAAACCCCCCAAATTACATTTTTATCAAATCCCCAAAAAACTATATGCTAATAGTCTAATATTTGTTCAGGTCCGCTCGGAAGATGCCTTTAAAACTGAAGAGCCTGTTGGCCACCATGGGACTGTTGATTCTCTCCAGTCCTTGCTCAGAATGTAAAAGAAAGAATATTATCGTGATCGGCGGTGGAGTTGCGGGACTTGCTGCAGCAAGAACTCTCAGGAACAACAAGACGGCTGATTATCACATAACAGTGTACGAGGCGCGCAGAGATCGGTATGGAGGTCGGGTGTGGACGGACAAGAAGAATATGCCTGATGCTAAAGGTTTTCTTATATTACATGAGTGTAACCAAACTAAATAAAATAATCCTTTGAGGTAAAAATCTATAATCATGCACATAATAAATGTATATATGTATATATAAATGTAAATGATATGGATGGTACTAAGTACTTGTATTTAAACAAAATAAGGGTTTGTATTGGGTTATAATGGTACAAAATTTAAAAAAAATAAAAATATAGGATGGTCCAAAATATAAAAGATAGCAACGTTGATATCTTTATTTGAGTGTTGTGATCAGCTGAAAGGCTCATTTATCAAAATCATTCATCATATCTTATGAAACATGCATTCTAATATCTAATATCTAATATGTGACTCCACATATTCAGAATGGGCTCCAACATGTTCAAAGTTTTCTGTATGTTCTTTCAGGTGTAGAAGCGGATCTAGGTGCGGCTGCACTTAACACAGAGGCACCAAACAATCCCCTGCTCAATCTGACCGAGAAACTCGAACTTGCGACATCTCAACTCGGCCAGATTCAGTTGTACATACCGGAACTGGACAAGAAGCTGTCTGGAAAAGAACTTGTTGAATACTTTGTGGAAGCACGGAAAGTATGTCTGATATATCAAAAGGACATAGTCATACACAATTTGTATAAGAAGGGTTACTGTAACTTACAACTTTAAGAGACACATGATTATATATTTTCACAACACAAATTCTAAATGAAAAAAGTTTAACAATTTTTCAGATTGCATGATTGGTACTGGTATGTAAAGTAGTGAATTTATTGCATAGCTTTACAGGTTTATCATGAATATGTTCCAGCTATATCAACTGGCAATTTCCAAGGTGAGGGACATGCAGTCTGACCAATCAGTGCACAGATTGGTGTCGGAGGTCGTGAAAACTCTGAGGGGTCAGAATAAAGAGGAGGACGTGATAACGGCGTGTCTGTTGGAGATTTTCTCTTCCTACAACATAGCCGACTTCTCCGCCACACACTATCAACCTGACTTAATGGACTTTGGATACAACACATACCTTCACGATGGAATGGGAGAACTCGCTGACAGGTGCTTGTTTTTAAGTAGTTTAAATTTAGTAGCTTTTTTTTCATAAAAAGAGTCCGACCCCTTTTCACAATAAGTGATTTTAAGACAATAAGATAACTTACGTGACTGGTTCAAAAAGGGATTATGGTTACCGGTAATCTGAAAAAAGGTCACTTTGTGAAAGGACCTTTTATTTCCAGAAAGACCTATTGGTTAGAGTAAAGTCCTCATATTTCGTCCACTTTTACGGTGACCTCGCTTGCCGGCATTCTAACCCTCACTGGCTTCACTCGGCACTTCTTGGTCAACAATCAGCCCGAGGCAAAGAGTCTTTGTTATGAGAAAAATGATTGGCTGATATTCTAAGGGGGGTAACTCTTATGAATAAAATAGCGTAAAAGCAAGGGTATGCGTCGTGTTATTTCGTCCACCAATCTCGTAATTTCGTCCACACAGATTTAAGTATTGGAGACACTGTATTATAATTTCGTCCACCTGTTTATGTTGTTTTCAAGTCTCCCGGGCGGGAAGATCGTGACATAACAGCTTCGTCATGTTGTATCAACCATTCAACATTGCTGTATGTACCATTTGACTGATATCAATTGCCTGCTATTCTTAGTAAGAAAAATAACAAACGAGACAACGATTTGAGGGTAGGACAGGCTGTAAATTCGCCTTTTTTGAAAAGTGGACGAAATATCAGGACTGGACGAAATTGGCGGACTTTACTCTAATGTTTGTGAAGTCAGCCTCGAAGTGTTACTTGTGAATGTAAAATAAAACAAATAAACCAACCAGCAATCGTGGGTGGAACGTCCTGAACAGTCTTACAAGAAATATGAACACAATGAAAAAGATGAAAAAACTACGAGCTTCTCAATGGTTGAAACAGATAGAATGCTCAGTTTAATCAATGTCGCTGATATCACAACTTACTTTGATTGTGATTAATTAAGATTCTCTATTGCTGATCAAGAAAGCTTGTAAGAAATATTGTAATATACATTATCCAAATGTTTCGAAGGATGTGATTTTTCATGTGACCTTTCTTAAATCCTCCCAAAGTGGATTGAGGAAATAAACTAGTATATAAGTACTTTAAATCTGTGGGCTTCAGACTAGTAAGTGGCGGAGACGGGGAGTTCCCGGTGTGGTTGGAGTTGAGGAAGGTGGTGCGTCAGCTCAAGGTGGAGAGAGACCCAAGCTCTGTGGTCATCAGGCTACGGGATGGAACTCAGGCTCGTGCCGACGCTGTGGTGGTTGCTGTGCCTGCCGCCGTCTTGAGGGACGAGTTGTTGGTGTTTGAGCCTCCTCTTCCAACTCCATATGTCAAGGCTCTCCAAGCCATCGGTATTGTAACACTCCTCACCTAAATTATGTAAAATTCCTTGAGTTTTTGTACATTAGCTCTCCTTCACTTCGCTGCATTAAGAACTAACCACTGTTAGACAGGTGCCATGTCGCTTGCCCTTTCACTCCAGTATGCCAGCTGGAAAATGGAAGTCTGTTTTTGGATGAATTCATGAAAGTGGCAGGTCACAAACCAGTATTAGATAGGTGTGTGATCGTAAGAGGGATATTCTTGAGAGACTTTGTAATTGTCCTCGGCCTTGCAAAATCTCCTTCTACTTCTCTAATTCATCGCCTCAGTATGCTGATCCCGTGGAAATAGTATTAAAGTATGGCAGTTTACATGAGTAACTAGCATACTAGCCTGAATTTGATGTTGAATATTTTGATGCATTAAGACCATTTTGAATTTTGAAATTCATATCATTTCACACCCTTGCCAGAACAATATCAGTAGAATGGTCAGTCATCTTGAATATAAAAAGACATTCATATTGTTCCCCCAGGGTCCTCCTACAGCAACAAGGTGGTTGTTGAGTTTGCTGAGGTGTTTTGGCCGACAGAGACTGGGGTATTCCTGGTAGCCGGGGACGGGAAAAGCGAAGCTGGGATGCTCCAATCTTGGCTCAATATGCACAAGCTCACCGGACGTCCAGTTCTTGTAGGCATGGTGAAGGGTCCGGCAGCCATCAAGTTGGAGTCCATGACTGATGATGAAGTCAAAACCATTGGTTAATATTTATTTGAAAACTATTTGCAAAAAACATTTGAAAAGTTATAGCCTAAATAAATTCTTGAAATTAGCTTTTGCAACGTTCCTAAACCCAAGTGAGTGAAGACGTGCAGTTGAAATAACGATTGATTTCTGTTATGTAGGCGTCCACATTTTCAATTCCTGATCATTTCTAGAGTCATTTGACACAAATTAATGAAACATCGACATGCATTTATCATCACTTGTAGAGGTGCAATTTATTCTCTTGAAGTTGTTTAGATAAAGAGAAAATATCTCAGACTAGTTTTGGTCAAGGTATC
The DNA here is from genome assembly GCA_936450465.1 of Gibbula magus. NCBI lineage: Eukaryota > Metazoa > Mollusca > Gastropoda > Trochida > Trochidae > Gibbula > Gibbula magus. Next base: position 103,123,274 of record OW388289.1, on the reverse strand, counting down.
TTGCATCAGAACATGTTTCTAAATGGCACATGAATTTGTTCTATGTTCCAGTACGTGAGAAACTAACCGGACTATTTGGATCAGCAGCTAAGAAGACAGAAATTGTGAATCTTCTTCGGTCCAGCTGGAAATCGTCCAAACATTCTGGAATGTCCAGCTCCTACCCGAGAGTCGGTAAGTTGATAGAAGTTACTTGGATCTTGAGCAGATAGGAAATGATTGACAAACCTGACCTGGCTGACTATTTGAGTGAAAAGACTAAAAAGGGCTCCAGATAAGATTCAGAAATAAAATAAGCTTTCAGTGTCTACCAATACAAATTGTATACCTGAAAATTCAAATCAGTGAGTGAAGATATGTATTTCATTTTATGATTATAGCTCTATTTTCTATACATGCTGTAAAATATAACGCTGTCAACATATCATTTGAATCTTGCACGTTTGTTATCTGCTTCTCTCAAATCTTTTAGTTTTACCTTCAATTGAATATATGTTCCTGATTGTTTCCCTGAAATTTTTGTCAATGCAACAATTACAGAACAGTGATTTCAAATGATTGGGCTTGCCCCACAAAACAGCGCAGTATTTGTAACTGTTCAGACTCATTGTTTCTAATATGGGTTTTTGATCATTTTCATCAATTCATTAACTTATGTTATCTATGTATTTATATATCATAATACCTCAAATATTTTACAGGGAATGATGTAAACATTTGGAGCACACTGTCGGATCCCCTGTGTCCGAACATCTTCTTCGCTGGAGAGCACACAACATACAAGGGTATCGGTACACTACACGGTGCCTACAACTCGGGGGTGAGAGCCGCAGAACAACTCATGTCGGGATTGTGTGAGGAGAGAGCAAGAGAAGAAGAGAGGAGACGAGAGGAAGAAAAGAAAGAAAAAGAGAAAGAAATTAAAGAGGAGAGAAGTAAAAGCGAAGAATCCCCGGAGGTTAAGGATGAGTTGTGATGTGTAGTAATGTGATGGTGAGGGGAAACTGGAAATTATAAAATAGTTGTTAAATTGGGTTAGGAGTTGAGGATAGGTCGATGAAATGATTTGGATTGAAGAATGGATGGAATTTAAAATTGAGGGAAAATAGGGCTATTTATTTTGATTGAAATGGATATTCTGTGCATATGGTTAAGTTATACATAATATATATCTTGAGAAAATGATTCCAAACGAGTGAAAAAGCCGATAGTCACATTCACATTTTCTATGGGTAAGGTTATTGTTTTAAAAGGGTCCCAAAACACTCATTTAGCTTCATTGTATCTAATTATGTATTTTTCATTGCCTTCTTTTCACTCTCTGATAAAGTGAGTAAAACTAAGTGATTTAGAGGAATTGGTTGTGATGACGTCTCCAAAGTTAATTCATAGGAAGTCGTTGTGAGTGGGAAGTGAAGCATTGTGGTAAACAGGATACGTGAATATCTTGTGCTTTCTAGCTTTCATCTCAACATTGTGCTTTACTTCAACATGGCAGTCTTCCATAAAACATATTGATGCAATCATATACACTAATATTTATATAATATAATTATATAATCATACAGATTTGTTTATATCAAAATGTTTATAGTTATGTGGCTTTCACATATTAATGACTATAGCAATCATTTTGTTTGAGCTAATTGTGTTACTGTTGATGTAATTAGAAAGCTCAGTTGATAGGTTAATTGTTGTAATTAGAAAGCTCAATTAATTTTAATTGCTCAAAATAGTTAATAAGATTCTAAGTTTATTAAACAAATATTTATATGAATGAACAAACCAAACCAAATAAGTTGTGACAATTAGATTAAAGGAATTGTCATTAACAAGTGCTTTTACAGCTCAAACAAATGTATTATAATTATTATGGTGCTAATAGATGAGCGTCTGAAGTTGAAATGGGCCTGAAGAATGAGAAATATATTTTATTTCTGTCCATAGCAACGGCTGTGAAAGAAACATTCCAGTAAAGAATCTTTTATATTGCATGTTGACTTCTATTATCTAAAGAATCACATTTATATTAGATTCTTTAGATATTAGATTTATATTATTACTTCTTGAATAGATTCAATGCATAACCATTCCAATGTGTATATTGATCAAATAGTGATTTTAGTTATTCTGATTTGGTTGTAAGGTTTTCAAACATCGTATTGTTTTATTCATTGTTCTTCACCCCACTGTTCTTCCCCCCCTCCTGTTTACTTATCATGGTATACTATAGTATGTAGAGTTACACTGAACTGTAATTAAACAAAGAAATTTTCAATTTAAAGTTGTAAACTCAAAGCAAAGTGTACCAGATGATATACTGCTGAATCAAGTTAGTTTGGATGGTCACCAGTTCTGAAATCACTATGTAACTTTTTTCCATGAAGGTATCAACACCTCATATACATAACTTCTTTCTTGTACACCTGGGAAATTATTTTGACATGCTCACATTCAAGGTCAAAGGTCAAGGTCATGAGTTCTGAAATCACTACAAAAATCCTTGTAAACACGATAACTTCAACAACTTCTGTGCTATCAGGCCCTTACTTGGTATATATCAACTATGGAGAAAGAATAAGATTTGAAAAGGTTTTCGCTAAAATCTGTCCAAGGTCAAGGTCACAGCGAGGTCACAACTTAAGCATGCAGTTGCGGACATGCATTATTTTAACTATTAACACTTTGAATCATTACATGATTGATATACACAATGAAAAGTGATCATTGACTGTGTGACCTTGAAGATCAAAGGTCAAGGTCATGAGATATGGTCATGGTGACCAGTTCTGAAATCTGAAAATAACTTTTTTCCAAGAAGGTATTAACATCTCATATACATAGCTGCTTTCTTATAAATCTGGTGAATGATTTTGACATGTTCACATTCAAGGTCAAAGGTCAAGGTCATGAGTTCTTAAATCACTACAATAATCCTTGTAGACATGATAACTTCAAACATCTTTGTGCTGTCAGGCTCTTATTTGGTATATATCAACTATGGAGAAAGACCAAGATCTGAAAACGTTTTCGCTAAAATCTGTCAAAGGTCAAGGTCACAGCAAGGTCACAACTTAAGCATGCTATTGTGAGTATGCCTTATGTTAACAATGAACACTTTGAGTCATTGCATGATTGTTATACACAATGAAAAGTAATCATTGATGGTGTGACCTTGAAGGTCAAAGGTCAAGGTCATGAGATATTGGTTAAGGCCATGTTAATCCTTTGATCCAATTTTGAAATCAGAAATAGGTTTTAAGAACAAGTTTGTGAAAAGTGACCCCGGATATGATTCAACTTGTTAGAATAACTTGAAAAATAAACAAATTTTTGTCAAAACAAATTCCCATTTTATTCATGCTGAGGAGAAGGCGAAACAGGGAAAGGCGAGACCCAAAGTTTCGGAGCTGCTCTGCTTTTGCGGTGTCCCGCAAACGCTCATCTAGTTTAAGAAAGATGGTTTTATTTCTGTCTATTTCAAAATGACCCTCCCAAACCTTTTGTAATTTGTTCATGACCCTCCCCTTGCGACTGTATATTTTTCATCCTCCTGTAATAAATGACTGATACCTTACCCAAGAGACTGCATATCAATGACAAAACACAACATGTTTAAACCGACTGAATTTAATAGGATAACAACATCGTAACAACACTTTTGTTTCTTATGACTTCACAACCAGTACAAAGCAGATTCATAAAGTTTCTGTTACTCAAGCATGGGATAATGTTGGTACAAAAACTTAGTTAACATTGTCATTGTGCCTTGACCATGATATACAACACTTGTCACAGTTCATTGCTGTTTCACTGGCATAAAAACTGAAACCGAAACTTTACATGAAGTTTTTCTCATAATTTATCATACATCACTTTCAGCACAAATCATGATGAGCATCACTGTACACTGATTACAACATTGAAGTGTTCATTGAGGTTAGTGAGGTAAATGGCCTCTGTGGAAAGTTTGTCAAGGGAAAAGGATGCTGGATAGCACAACCACTTCAAGTCATTTCCATATTTGCTGTATACAACAATGTCAGTTTGAAGGAGAGATGCAGTAGCAATAATCTCAGCATCAGTCGCCCACACACCATTATCTGCCATCTTGGAAGAGTCCAAGTTCTCTTTTGTATTCTGCTGCAGATAGTTTTCGAGTTGTTTGCAGGATTTTGTCATGTGTCCAACGATAGCATCCCTCACTGTCAAAAAGGAATCCTCAGAGCCACTGATATAGAAACTAATTGCACGAAAGTAGCAACTGCCATCACCTTTGATTTGGACTTAATGGAGCTCAACACTCCCAGCTGTTCTCTGCGTTTTGAATTGAAACAACTCCTCAGTGTGCCCAAAGTCAGAACATCTTCTCATGGCGAACGTTCTTTCCCCTTTGCTGCTGCCTCATGTTGGAACTCACTTCCCCAGACGATCCGTCTTTCAGACACTCTTCCTACTTTCAAAGGAAACCTTAGACTTTTCTCTTCAGACAAACTTTTCTGTCTTTACTGTCTTGAATTGTGCGCCTAAAGCATGCAGTGAGCATGGAATAAGCGCTATACAAATGTTATGTTATGTTATGTTATGTTATGTTATGTTATGATGTTCTTGACACGCTTGGGTTCTGCAAAGTCTAGTTGTCGTCCAAAGTACATAGATTTTACAACTGTTATGCCCAGGGCTTCAGCAGCCTTCCTTCTGTTGGTCGTGGAGATTTGGTGAAAGGAGAATGTGGTGTCTTGCTGCTAGTGGTGGTCGTGGACATTTAGTGAAAGGAGAATGTGGTGTCTTGCTTCTAGTGGTGGTCTCGGATGTGGTTGTTGGCTCAGGTGTTGTTGTTGGTTTGCTTTTTGCTGGCTCATGTGTTGTCCTGGAAGTCTGCTGTGGAGGCTGTCTCTTCAGATTTGTGGCATGGTAAATGTTCCTGAGGATCTGACCACTGTTGATGTTCTTAAGTTTCACTCGCCCCTTGCTCAGAACTTCATTTACTTCATATGGACCAAGGAACCCAATCCTGTTGATCCGTCTTGCATTGCGTAGGTAAACCTTGGCCCCCAGCTCTAGGTTATGGTCACTGTTATGGAGTCGATCATGCTGTTCCTTTTGCACCTTCTTTGCCTTGTTGATGTTGTTGGTCACTCTTGTGTTGATGTCTTGTATGAATTTGGTTTGAACATAGTTTTCCCCTGGCCCATCAGGGAGACAAATAACACCAATGCAGCTTCTCTATTACACATGAATTCTCAATAACAAAAAGCGTATAAAGAATGTGCCGACCAAAATGGCCGCCAGCAATGCATTGTGAGAAGTATAGAAAAGCCTGAAGTGCTCAAAAGATTGGACTTCATCATCTGCTATTCTGTCACATTTGTCAAAAACATGAGGTCTCTCATCACTGCCTTGTTTTTACTTATCTCTGCACGCTTCCCAATAGGTGAGTAGGAGCATACTGAGCAGACAGACTTGGGCTTCATAATTGTGTAACTGAATGAGTCTTCCCCTGTCCTCTGCATTCAGATAGTTTTTTCACAGAATGAAATGCGTCTCTTCAGTTTGCCCTTCGTATTTTTAAACCTGATGACTCTGTCTTCTCCATGCTCCATTTTATTTGTTTACTCAGTAATAACACAAGAACATACCAATGAAATACATGTGAATTATATATTGATGGTGTTGCTTTTTGGGAGGCAATTTGCTTGCTGTATAGTAGTATTTTTGCATCTTCTAATCTTTTCCATGAGTTCTTTCGGTGCATGTGCTGGTGGTGAGCAGATGACAGTTGGTGTCCACGCAGCATTGTGTTCACACAGTATTTCATCTATTATATATCATCAACTAAATTACATTAAATACAACTATTATTATTATTATCACAGTTTCTCATAATCAACTCACTTTCAACATCAACTATGACATCCTCTGTGAGTTCTTCGATGTGCTGTGCAAGAATCAGGCTGATTGCTTGCTTTCTGTGAAATAATCTCCTCAGTGGGTTTCAAGTGGGCAATAGTATTAGGATGAGACTTTGAAATTCTCTTTTCCAATTTGAGGCTTCCAAATCGTCTGGTGTAAAGCTGTATTGTTCTTCACAGACCACCATGAAAGTTGCGAAAGGAAGTTGGTGTCGAATTTTACCCAAAACGACATGCAATCTTCAATAGTGTTTGATATTGCTGTTTCCATTCTACATGACTTTGGTACATTAACTTTTGTGCAATCTGGTTTGAGAACTGCCTGACATGTATTCATTGAAGAAAATAAGCAATCATGTTACTTCTGTGCTCTTTTCACCTAAGTTTTTATTTTTAGAGATTCTACCTGATCTCGTTGCTTATTAGCGTATAGTAGTACTTTTGCATCTTCTTATCTTTTCCATGAATTCTCTCGGTGCATCTGCTGGGTGATGGGATGTCTTCAATAGACATCTTGGACAGCAAACCAATACATCAGTTGATGTGCAACTGGAAATAACTTGGCATCAAGGAGTGATAGGGAGAGGTCATCCTGGAATGGTGGATAAATATTCTTGGGATTTTTCTCATTCCTTGTGTCTTTCAGTTTGATTACCATCATATTTGCCGTCTGTATAATATGGACTACATCCTTACCAGTGACACGCAAGAGTTGTTGTTCATCTTCTTCTTTTGCAAGGTCCACTGATGTCTTGAATTTTTCGTACAGTGAGCATCTTGTTGAATGAGCTGACTCAAAACTGTCCACAAGTAAAATCTGTGGCAAACCCAAAGCAATTGTTTGCCTTAGCCTGAATCCCCGTAAAACCTCTGTTGTCCATTTCTCTCTGTGTGTCAAGGGCAATATTGACATTGCTTTGTCTGTGTCTTCAAGATAATAGAGCCATTTTAATACCTTGCCAATAGGGTCCTGCAGAGTAGTGTTCTGATAGTAGTTTAATACAGAATGAAGCATATGATGAGGCCCCATTCAAGAAGGAAAACGGAAGGTAAGATTTCACAGCATAGGTGATATCCGTCTTCACCACCAATCCTCTCAGATATGTAGTTTGCTACTATCTCGTCACAGTGCTTCATCATGTCAATATGCATTATAAATGTTGCATTACTTTTCTTTCTTTTTTTTCCAGGAAGACATTGTATTTCTTCTCTAGAATTACATCTTCGCTCATTCAACTTGATCAGAATATCTGTCCTCTCTTTATCTGGTAGTGGAATGAAATGACAAGGACGATCTTATATTCCTTGTTGGGACTTCATCATACATACATATACATACATATAAATATATATATATATGTACATTCATGCACATTGGAAAGAGCTGGTGTTATCTTCTTCAGATCAATTTTGTTGATGATTGGATGTTCACTTGCAGTTAACTACCAGAACAAGTCATCGGTGTGAGAGGGATACTCTTTGAGAAGATTTGTAACATCTTCATGTAACAGCTTTAAATCCTATTCTCTTCATTAACTTGTCTGTTTTGTGTGTTGTTGTGGTCGTTGCCATCCCGCTACATCAGCAGAGCTGACTTGTTGGAGGTTACCTGATGGTCTGGGTTCCATCTGAATAAAGAAGAACGATGGTTATTAAATTGCTCAGCCTAAAATGTTTGAAAGCACGTTTCATGAAAATGTTGTCTGGGTTCCATCTGAATAAAGAAGAACGATGGTTATTAAATTGCTCAGCCTAAAATGTTTGAAAGCACGTTTCATGAAAATGTTGTCTGGGTTCCATCTGAATAATGAAGAACGATGGTTATTAAATTGCTCAGCCTAAAATGTTTGAAAGCACGTTTCATGAAAATGTTGTCTGGGTTCCATCTGAATAAAGAAGAACGATGGTTATTAAATTGCTCAGCCTAAAGTGTTTGAAAGTACGTTTCATGAAAATGTTGTCTGGGTTCCATCTGAATAAAGAAGAACGATGGTTATTAAATTGCTCAGCCTAAAGTGTTTGAAAGCACGAATATAATGGCTGGCATATTTAATTGCGTACCACGAAATATATTATAAAATCAGCATTGTATTAAAGCACATTCATCAATGATTCAAGGTAAAATGCCTGGAATTTCCTTTCAAATATACTCCATTTATGTCTTCAGCTTTCTCTTTTCTAAGTTTTCTGTTTTTGTACATCACCAAAACGGTTTGCCCATGATCAGACTGATGTCCATGTATTCTATCTTTTGAACGATTGGTTCATCGTCATAGACCTTAGAGATGGATATGGTTTCATGATACAAGTCCTGAAGATATCAACATCGGATCTAGGACAATTGCCACCCGGACAATTCCCACCCAGACAATTCCCACCGGCCAATTGCCACCCGGACAATTACCACCTAGGACAATTCCCACCTAGGATAATTCCCACCCAGGACAATTGCCACCTAGGACAATTGCCACCCCAAAAAAAAAATATTTATGAGATTTAATACACTTTATTGTCATGATATCAACAACAAATTTAAATATGATATGATATGTGAGATAACATTCATTCTTCTTGTACTTAACATTCTTTCTTTAGCAATGCTAAAGCACTACGATGCACTGGACTGGACTAGCACCGGTGGGAATTGTCTGGGTGGGAATTGTCCGGGTGGCAATTGTCCTCCACCCATCAACATCGTAGGAGTAGGGTGTTGAAGGACGGTTGTGTACCACATGTTCTGATCAGCCGATTGTTTGTTGTCGTCAAGTTTCCTTTGCAGCCTCTGTCAGAACATCTCCGGTAAATGGTGTCATTCTTTGTCTTGTTGGTTGTATTTGTGAATCCCTTGTGGTGTGACTCTCCATGCATTGTCTCCAGAAGTTTCTCTTCCCCTCCCTCTTTTCCTGGTTGACAGCACATCTGTAGACATCTCCCGACAATAGTTACAGATGCACCATCCTAGCACATCCTCTTGTCTTTGTGTTCTGAAATATTTGCCTCTATGAGATGCAAGATTGAAGGGTCTCTTTCAGCAGCCAAACAAAGGAGGTCATGAACACTTTGCCTGTCTGTGGTGTTTGCCTTTTCCTCTTCTGCACCTGGTTTCTCCTTTGGTCTTGTGATAACATAAAAATACCTTAAATGTAGATTATATAAATAGAAATATATGATACCAATGTGTTTAGAAGTGCAACAAAAAACTGAAGTGATCAGTTTATAACTTGAAAACAGTAAATGAAGCTAAAACTAATTCTGTTGGTATCTCTATATTATCTATACAGTTTTAACTCATCTAAAAGACTAGCTTATGGCATGGACTGTCCTCTATTAAGATTTGACAACTTCTCCCCAAGAACGGTTTTTAACCATTGCACCTACCTTGCATCTAGGGGATCAAAGTGTGTTCATTTGGTTTTCACTCCATATGATATATGTCGGAATCCATCGCGCATACATTTATTGACATCCCCTTATTGGTACATCACAAAAGCAAGAACGTTCCACAAGCGGAACAAGTCGCATTATGATATAAAAGCGAAACAAAATATTACTGTTCATTCTCCAATTATGGGTATATTAACACCCCCACTTGAACATTACATATTTCGGGATGTTCATACTTCAGCAAAAGTTTAACACAGTACAATGAACAATTGAACACTCAACACAATTTATAACATTAATACTTTTTAAATTGCCAAATAAACTACAGCTTCTGTCAAATGGTCAAATTATTCAATAAACTTGAAAATATACACAATTTAACTTTCAAATATTCTTCAGTAATTTTCATCAGAAACGTATCCCATAAGACCATGTAGAAATTGACTCAATTTGACCTTGCTAACACATTTTGTGAACATGTCTGCAATGTTTTCCTGTGTAGGTACATAAGAGATTTACTCTTCCACTGACAACTTCATATCTAACCTAATATCTAACCTGATACCTAATATCTATGTGTTTGGATCTGTCATGGTGTACTGGAATTTTGGCAAGAGCCAAAGCATCCTGATTATCTATCTTTAGTGTGAAACGCTGAAAATCTGTCTTTGGGTCTAGAAAAAGAGCCAGAAAACTTCTTTCTGCTTAGACCTTTGCCCTACGAACAACACTGCCTTGCCAAGTGTCAAAATTGGTTGCACTTTTAACACTGTCACTTAAGCCCAGGCACTTTTGTTGTATTCACAGTTTTACTCCTGTAATTCATCCATCAGTCTCTTTTCGTTGTTTTTCTGTTTCTTCATAACTTCTTAGTTTTACCTTGAAGTCCTTGAAAGTCAACTCTGCTTTGCTTTGTGTTATCACAACTGCAAATGGCTTGTAGTTTTCAGGAAGTTCCTTTAATGCCATGGCAACCGCAGCTTTAGGAAAACCTGAAGCCAATTTTCTTCCTCAGTGTTGAAGAGTGTACACATAGACATAGTGATATGGGTTTGGCTATACTAGTGGGGGCCTCTGTAGGGATGCTATGGTTCAACATGAAAGCCTTTGTACAGCATTGTATATATGTGGGAGTTTGTATCCGGTGTGGCTAGCTCGGAATCAAATTCCCTTGTATCTTCATCAAGAGATAGGATGAAAAAGGACACGAGGTCACTGATGTAGGATGTGATGGCGGGTGAGCTTGAGGAGCATCTGAAGTGTCCATGCTGATCTCTGTATGTGTTGAACTCAATGACTCGTCCCTGGATCGGCAGAGTAGGTCTTCAAGGGAATAAGTGTCTTGAAAGATTTACAGTGCTGTTGGTTGGTAGGTATATTGTGTTGGTGAAACGGTGGTCAGTAGGGAAAGTCTGATTACATCTCTCCTCATTTTGTAACCAATGGCGGGCAATGAGTGGTACAAGATTGTTTAGAAAGAATCCTGAAAGGGGGCGTGGTAGAATAAAGGAGCACCTTGCAGCACTAGTGAACTGGTTGGTGTGGAGGCTGTGTTTGTAGATAGTAACCCTCTTTGTACTGATCACAAGGATATTCACAAATAGAACATACTTTCTTCACTTTCTGGACCGCCCTCACAAGAGGGTATGAAAGTAATTCAATGATATATGAAATACAACATGAATTTAACTTATTGTCCTGAAGAGGATAGGATATGGATGATTCTTTTCTAGTCTTTCCTTTACAAATCCCATGTTTGTGTCATGGAGTAAGTGTCGTCCATTTTACATATATTCGTTACCAATGGGTCACTCTGGCGATGAGGGGTGTTATCCTGTGTGCTACCAATTACACACACACACACACAGTGAGTATGTTTGGGTAACTACTAAGTTACTGCCGTGCAAGGTAAGAATGGTTGTGCGCCATCAAATTGACAATAAATTCTTGGTACAGATCAATCTCATTGAACCATTGCAGATGCTTTTTGAGTATGACTTGCTTGTATTTCCCGAAGGCACTTAGGAATTCTCCTATTGTTAAAGCTCTATGTAGCATGTGATCTGGTGTGGTTTTGACATGAAATTGGAAATGGTTTAAATCAATTACTGGTTTGTCAGTATTGACATCATCAGGTACCAGTAACAAGGCCAAGGTAATATCCTTTATCTGTTGTGGAGGATAGTGTCTGTGTGTCCAACTGTGTTTGGATCACGTCCGTAGGGTACTGCAGTGCTGGAGTGGATTACCCCCTCTGAGCTGTGAACAAGGCTTGGCACACAGCTGCTGCTGCCTGTTGTCCGAGAGTGTTGTTTGGTAAAATTACCGGAGTAAGAGTGGCCAGAGTGCCCTGTTAAGATTTCACAGTCTGTGATAGTTCATACACATTAATGTGATCCTGCGAAGGCCTCGAGATTTCTTGTGTTGTCACTTCATGAGCCCCATCTGCTGATGTAACAGTGGAAGCAGGGGCGCTGCATGAAAGGGCCCAAATGGGCCCTATGGAGGAGCATCTGGTGTTGCGTTGATATATGTGAACCAACTGTGATTTAGTGAGGGAAACTTGCAGGTCGGTGAGTCAAAGATCAAAGCTTAACTCATGGATTACCGTGATATACATGTGTGTGGCCAATGAATTTTGGGTCATTACATTCTCACAATTACTATTGCTACTGTAAGTGTTTCATCTGCAAATTTTCTACTTTTATTTTTGTAAATGTCAAAACTAGTTAGGTCTTTGAAGTGCATTTAGAAGTGTAATGTATCATAAAAGCAATTTAGAGGAGTAAAACAACACAATAACCGGGAGCATTACTAGCTGAAACCTGAAGGCCATTTTTTAATAAAGCTAGTGGTCAAGTTGCTCCTCATTCTGATGTTGTTTTCTTCCTGCTTTCCTGTTGTCACCTATTTTGTTTCTAAGTAAGTCTTTATTTGATCCATTAACATACAATTATAATCCTATCTTAATAGGCATTGAAATTTTGTTTAACAGTCACTCCAGAATGGTTTAGACAGGATTTATTTCAATTTTGTGATTGTCGCATATTATATTATTATCTTTGTTGGCATTCTTATAACAGTTTGACCATTGTAAATCTCAGGTTGTGTGATAATGTTTCTTTGAATATCAATGTGAATGTATACGTATTAATTTGAGATGACTAATAAATTTGATACATTTTGTACACAATCTTTTTGTTTTTATGTAGTTGAAATAAACCTACACCATTTACATTGGATGGGTTACGTTCTTCAATCTCATTGCATTAATTGTGATATTTAGGCAACCAAATTTCTACAAATGCAGTTCAAATAGCCCTGTCATAGGGCATTTAAAAAGTCATAGCCAATCATTTCTTCAAATATGGCCTGAAAGGTCCATGGGCTTATGGCATGGCATGGTGTCCGGCGTCTGTCCGTCCGTCTGTAAACTTTTCGCATTTTCGTCTTCTTCTCCAGAACACCTTGGTCTAGGGAGCTGAAATCTTGTGTACAGACTCCTTGGGCAATGGGAATTACAAATTGTAAAATTGGTGACACTGTGACCCAAAATAGGGTCACAGGGGTCACATCCTTAAAAACCTATTTTCATCTTCTTCTCCAGTTCCATAAGGTCTAGAGAGCTGAAAAATTGTGTACAGATTCCTTGGCCAATGGGAATTCTAAATTGTACATTTCGTAACCCTGCGACCCCAAATAAAGGTCACAAGAGGTCATGACCTTAAAACCTATTTTCATCTTTTTCTCAAGAACCACTGACCCTAGAGACTTGAAATTTCATGTACAGACTCCTTGGCCCATTAGGATTCTTAAAGGGACACCGCGTCGAGGATAAATATGAGATCAGATTTCACAGACCCCCAACCCCCAATTTCAGACAATTTAACTAATTAGTAATAAAACTACTGCATGTAAACAGGGAAGTTAACCAGCATAAGCAGATAAAAGTGATCTCATTTTTATCCTCGACGCAGTGTCCCTTTAACTGTAGATTTCATGATCCTGTGACCCGAAATATAGGTCACAGAAGTCATGACCTGAAAAGTTTTTTTCATCTTGAGATTTTATGGCTCATCAAACGGAGGTAATACACAACAGTGATGAATTAAATCTTCAAGTGTGTCTTTTTTGTAGGGGATTTTATCTCTGGCCTCAAAGGGGTAAGGACCTATTTCACCTTCTCCATTTAAAGTGCTTCCTCTCACCTAGAAGTTGACATTTTGAATTAGTTAATGTAGCCTATATAAAGCCTGATAAGCTACAGAGCCAGTGGCTCTATTTTTAAATGAGTTGCTAGGGATAGATGTTTGTTCCCTGTCACAACATGGAACTGGGGACTACGCATTCAGCAGCATCCATCCTGTTCATGAACCATAGCACCCAGTCTTGAGATTTGAAAAATGCTTGAATTTAACCATTTGCACTTAAAGGGATCTTAAAGGAATCTTACTGATTATCCTTGAAGAATCAGAGTAAATAGCAGTAAAAATAAGTAGATCAGATAGATCTCAAAATAAATTCATCATCAGTATAGATCCAATGTGTTGTTTACTTCCCATGAAAGCTTTATAACAAACTTTGACCCCCCTAGGTGCTAGCTACCTCACCACAAAACGTCAGCTTTGGGGGTGGAGTAGTCCTGGTGGAGAGGTGAAACTATAAAAAGTTTGCACTTACAGAGGATGTCCCATGCCATAAGCCCATCTGGACTTTTCAGACCTCATAAACTAAAAATAATGGTGCTTGGAAACTTATTACATGTAAGTGCTTGAATGTTTTTGACTCTTGGCCCAAAGAACCATGCTTGACCTTATTTTCAAGGTCACCACAAAGTTGTGACTACTTTTCAAACTCTTTTTAATGCATATCTCAAATCTGTTGCACCCAATATCTTTTAATGCATATCTCAAATCTGTTGCACCCAATATCTGTTAATGCATATCTCAAATCTGTTGCACCCAATATCTGTTAATGCATATCTCAAATCTGTTGCACCCAATATCTTTTAATGCATATCTCAAATCTGTTGCACCCAATATCTGTTAATGCATATCTCAAATCTGTTGCACCCAATATCTTTTAATGCATATCTCAAATCTGTTGCACCCAATATCTGTTAATGCATATCTCAAATTATATCTTGATGACAGCCTCCATTGGGTAATTATGCGGACAGTCGACAGTTGTAACCTTTACTTTATTTTCAATGTCATCCAGACACTTTGACCATTTTTCCAATACTTTTTTTGGGCACCATATATCATAACACGTAGTACCCAATGTCTTCACATTTGGTGACACCCTATATTGGCAGATTACACAGGCACCAGTTGGATGAGGTGAGCTTGACCTAATTTTCAAGGTCATACTGCTTTTAACGAGTTATCTATTATCACACACTATCTTCAAATTTGGCGACATCCCCCATAGAGCTGAATTTTTATTTTCAAGGTCACAGCAACACTTCGACCTCTTTTCAAACTCTTGCTAATGCTATATCTCATGAACCTTAGCATCCAATGTCTTCAAATTTGATGATCACCATATCACTTTTCACCAGTAAAACAATAAATGAAGAACACCGTTTACGCAAGTTATAAAGATAGTAACTGTTACTTGACGTAGAGGGTAATGTCAGAGTAACTCTCCATTCCTTAAAAATAATGGAGCCGAGGCCCATTATTTTTAAGGAATGGAGAGTTACGAGGATATTACCCTACTTAAATTACACTCAAAGTATTGCTCTTTTATATAAAATTGATTTAAAAAGTTAAAGAAATTAAATTTCTACTTCAAAATATCATGTGATGTGTAACTCTCCATTACTGAAAAATAATGGAGTGAAAGAACAATAGGATGACGTCACAAGTGTAATTTAATCCTTGTTAGTGACAGACACTTGTTATACATAATTTGAACAAATACGTTGGGGTATACTGCACTCATTAGTACTGTGAAGGAATTGCACAAACCATTAATGGATCTTCTGTAAGTTTAATGCAAATGTCACAGCGAGGAATTGGTTTTGAGAAATGTTGGTAACACAGCCAACATGTGTCTGTAGTTCAGTGACCTGGAAGTTATGCTCATACGTATAAGCTACGGCAAAAGATTACCTGGAGATCATTTAAAAAGCACATCTGGTCACTAAAAATGTCTGTTCTAGTGTTAAGACAACTTCCAAACGCAAGGCATAACTCTTGCCAGTCTGCATTACTGGCTGATTTAACCCTTGCGGTATTTCCCTCGCTTTCTTGTGTCGAGGCAGTGAATCGCTGCACTGGAAATGCATAGCGGGCCTGGATTTCTTAACACAGATTTCTTAAGGAAATACTGCAAGGCCTAAATCAGCCAGTAACGGAGACTGGCAAGAGTTATGGCTTGCATTGGGAAGTTGGTGTTAAGACGGTATTTCATGAATCGCTGCACCCAATGTCTTCGAATTTAGTAACGACATGCAATGACAATATCAACGGGAAAAGTTCCGGGGCACTGTTAGTACGAGAAGTGAGCGAAACCAAGTGGAATGGTTTCCAGGATGCAGTAACCTTGGCTTCATCAATTTCAACTTGACCACTTATGAAACTATTGTTATTGCAGAGTGTTCAAATGTGGTTGCAACCTATATATTTGGGGATTGTAGATTCTGATCAAACAATCTAAACAAAACGTTTTTTTAATTTACCCGAATTTCATAAGTCCTGGTATGTTAAAATATGTCCAAGTGATGAATAGTCCATGCCGAGCAGTAGCACGTTTTTTTGTAAAAAATATTTTTTCAAATTTTCCATTTATAATGACAGTTTATGTCATTGAAATTTACTTGAGGGGGTAAAACATCTTATTACACAAACCAATTATCCATGGTGGTAATAATGATGTTGCATAAAAAGCAAAAATTGGATGGCGGCCATTTTATTGTGAACACATTTTAACATTTTGAATTACAAAAACGCTCCGATGACTTTACCGAACCATGTACACTCATTTCTAACTTGATTTTCTGAAGAGAGAAGGGTGTTTTAATCCATGCACTTACAAATGTCATCTCCAAAGCCAAAAAATTATGTTGTCTTATTTATAAACGACAATGAGACAGAATCAAATGCCTTCTCAAAATCTATCAAGTCCAAGATTCCAGGGATAGGCCTATCATTGGATTCTGTGTAACTTATCAATCTTAGATCAACTTTATGTTGTCCCCAATATACATGTTAGACATAAAACCTGTTTGATCCCAACCAGTTTCTTGAGATGCTGTTGTAATGAAGATATCAGGAATCTCATATGAACTTCCTTTCCACAAGAAAAAGCATACAGTTAGGCTACGTCCCACAATGATGTTTAGATCTTTAGTTTCAGTGTGTTTTACTTTCCTGATACTTTGGGGAAAACCATGCATGGTCCTCTTTGAATATAAAATAATAAATGTAAAACAAAAGAAAACAAACAAACACCCCTCCAAACAAACAAACAAACAAACACCCCTGATACGGACACAACTAATTCAATATATTCATAAAAAATGTTCGTGCATTGTTCAGTTTGGCAAAACTATAAGTCAAAATAGGTTTACAATAAACCCAAAATGATTATCAATATCAATACATCTTGTTCTAATAACTGATATAAATGAACTAGTACAAGGAACGGATTGTCTATTCCAAATTTCGCCATATTCATAAGGAAATAAGAAGTTTTCAACTTTAATAACAATCGTAGCCCTTTCTGCCCGGTTATACTGATATACATAAGTGTGGTATAATATGCCGTTTTCTCTTTGGGATGATAAATGCAACCAGTACTTTACGAGATTCAACTGTAGATTTACTTTTAGTAAATATCTCCCAAGTCTGGTCTGGGAACGCGTATTCTTAATTCCAAAATAAGTTTACAATATTTATTATGAACATTTAAAATACCTTTACAGGGATGAAATCCACATATTTCTGATATTTCTAATACGGGCATTACTTTAATATAAAAAAAATATGCGATAACATTTTCAGAGGGAGTTTATGGAAGTTGTACATACTTGAGTTTAACAGAAGTATTACTTTCCAAGCCTGTTGGGATAATGTACTGAATAAACAACTACTACTCTCTGAAGTCAAGCCATTATTGGTGTGAATACCGACACCAGTATGAGATATTTATATATTGCAAAAGTTATACTCTTGTGTTGCTCAATGCGTCTCGCTAGTCTATGGGATAGGTCCACTTATATCAATGGGTAACACTAGGTTGTAACCACAGTCATACCTGACTGATTCGTCCGGGACGTCTGGTATATGGGCCGTGTAAGTTTTGGGGGGTAATTTACCCGCCTGCTTCTCATTTAACTAAAATAGGCATAGGGGCCTACGCATGCATATCCTACTTAATAGTATCGATGTGCATATTTTTTATTTGGTAGCGTGTACTTTCCAAACAAAATATATGTTTATATAGGAGATTTAATCTTACACATTTATAGCAAGAAATTACCTATATAAAATATAAGTCCTTGTTTATTGTAAATTAACTCTACTTTTACTTCTATTCCCACTTTCGTTTCCAGGGCCATTGTTTTCAGGATAAAATAAAATAATATAATTATCTAATAAATGTTTTAGACGCTATTATACTATATTGATTTGACGAGTTCGTTATCATTAGATGATTGTCTAAATAACACCAGCAATTTTTTAGAAAAAATCTCAAATACGGATTAGAAAACTAGAATTAATAAATTCTTTGTTTTTATAATAACCCGAACCGGAAGCAGTTATTTAGCGGCAGAGGCGAAAGGTTTGTTTACATTTTGATCTCTTTGAAAGAAAAGGTGCCTTCATATGGCAGTAATAAATGACAGTTCTAATTTAATGAACTAGATGGAGTTTAAACTGTATTTAATCGTTTGTTCACTAAACTCTACCGAAATATTATTTGTGAATGCTTTGTTTGCCACGTTTAAAGACCTGCCACCACCGGCACTGGTCTAAGGGCAAGTAACTCTGGATAGACCTTAATTCCCTTTTAAAATGCTACTGCAGTACAGAGGCAATAACACCGATCAAATCTACATTCTTAACATCTTATAAAATATTTGTTTAATTCTCATATATGAAAATAATTTGACATGATAAATTATTTGCAGTGTTTTTATTTGATTTACCATCTCAGATTGTTATACTTGGATCAATTTATGAAATCTTGTTAAAATCGAAATTATGAAAGAATACAACTGATTGAATGAGATAATGTTATTGATATTAATTTGTGAAAATATGAATAGAACTTTGATAAATAAATTTAGTAGGTGAAAAATATTATAGGCCCTGTTTTATTTTATTTAAATCACATGGAAACACTCAACAGTATCAACATGCTCTCTCAGACTCTCCAACAAAATTATCAAAGAAATAATGTCCAAAAGATTTGATCCATATTTCTGTTTTAGGGTACACTCCCATATGAGAAATGTTGGGTGTCCAGTGCCGTCAATTGCCTCGGCTGGTTGTCAAGGAAACAGTTTCATTTATAAGGAACAAAGAAATTACATATTCAAAGAGAAGAAATTTTTCACAGATATTTCAAACAGAAAATAAGACTGGTAAGTTATAATCTTTACTCTGTGTCTGAAAATATTTGTAAAGAAAGTCAAATAAGGCACTTTATTTTAAGTTAATGAAAGTGAAATGAAGATAAATAATACAACCAATAATCTTATCTTCACATATTAAAATTTTGAAATTACACTTTTATGATAACATTTTATCATATGCCATTCCATGAAAAACAAATCTCCATGATAAAATAGACTTCTAGTTGAGTTGAAACAATTACAAAAACAATTTATCCCAACTCCAATTTCTTAAAGGCAAGTCCATCTTTATCAAGCAAATGTTTAATGTGAATTGATGTAGTTTCAAGTCCATCTTTATCAAGCAAATGTTTAATGTGTGTTGATGTAGTTTCAAGTCCATCTTTATCAAGCAAATGTTTAATGTGTGTTGATGTAGTTTCAAGTCCATCTTAATCAAGCAAATGTTTAATGTGAGTTGATGTAGTTTCAAGTCAATCTTTATCAAGCAAATGTTTAATGTGAGTTGATGTAGTTTCAAGCCCAAACATCTTTTAACAAATGTGTTTTAATCTTCTAGGATTATTTCAAGTGTCGGAGGAAGTTGCAGATGCATTGCATAATGGGAGACCTGTTGTTGCCCTGGAGAGCACCATCATCACTCACGGAATGCCGAATCCTCACAATGTCAAGTTGGTTGAAACTGTCTACTTCACTTGTCAATATTTCTGCTGACCATGAGAATAAACCATGAACTAATTTACCTGGTAGATGTTGAAGGATCATAACTGGACAGTATGACAAATGCTCACATACATCATGATATGACATTCATAAGCTTATATAAACAACATTTGTATTGATTCGATATGATATGGCCAGAGTATTTTTGGAGGAACTAATGTCAGGGAGATCTTGTGTTTGTGTGTATCTCTATCTGTACATGACAGTCCTTTTGAAGCATACTGATGAGATGTTATTTTGGTAGTTAAGATTGAAAAAATTGAAAAAATTATAAGCAGTGAAGACTGTCATTGGCACTGCAGGTTTGCTATGAAGAACAATGCTAGTAAGAGCCTGATGAATAACAATTTGTTACATTGGATTATAATCTTTTATTAATACTGAGATGAAGCTTTTAAAAAATATTTAGTTTGTTTTTCTCATTTCTTTTAAAGAAATGATTTTCTCTTGTGACAATATTGTGACACCCCTTTTCAAAAGTTTTGAAGGGTTCATTTGACAAACACAGACAATCTTGGAATTGTTGTTTCTTGTTACAGTGGTAATTGAAGCACTCATAAAATATTCATAACCAGTCATTTTATCTGAAAAGCATATCTCTCCAAATATCACTAGATGTGCTTTTGTGGGTTAGATCTATATGTGGATATCTTGTTTGCAGTTTTGATGGAAGTATGTAGCTTCTTTAACCAATATGGGAAGCAGATATGAGTTGTTATCACTAATTTTCCTTTTTTTAAGGAAGTGATTTTGTAAAAAAAAGTGTCATCTCTGGTCAAGAACACCATTGAGTAAAAATGTAAATATTCTTACTTCTCAGGACAGCTCTAGAAGTGGAGCGTATTGTACGAGAGCAAGGCTGTACCCCAGCAACCATAGCAGTGCTCAGAGGGAGAGTACATGTGGGTGAGTTCAGGAGATAAAAAAGGGTTGGAAAGTTGTGTGGTTTTGGGTTGTAAAAAATTATATCAATGAAAAACTCTTGAGATTGGCATTAACCCTTGTATCCTCTTTCCTGACCTGACTTGAACAAGATGGATACACAAGCCATTGATTAATTATAGGAATATCTTAATGTCAAATAGCCTTGATTCCTAATCAGAGAGGGATAATGCTTCGACCAAACAGCGTGTTTGAATGTAATCATGTTTGTTGTTTGTGAGTGTTTGAAGATAACATTCACTGCACATACCAACAAAAGAATATATGTCCATGGAAGATGTCCTTCTTCAAAGCTAGTATACTCACAACCTTCCTTTCCCAGTAAGCACCCATACCTATTCATTTACTGGTTGGAGATTTTACATGCACTTCAAGCAGAGCTGATGTCGCACAAGGGGTAAGTGCCCATGTTGTATATGTCTACATCTTCTACAGGTGTGAGCAATGAGGACCTCACCTGGCTGGGCTCTCAGGGGGAGGAGCTCGTTAAGGTGTCCAGGAGGGACTTCCCCTACGTACTCGCACAGGTGTGGTACATGCATGTATCAGTTATGTCAGTACTAATATTTGTGTTTTTAGATTTTGTCTATTTCGAAATTTTCTTACTAATTAGAATGTCTAACAGTTTTTGACTATCTTAAGACAAAACTAAATTTGATTATTTTGATAGATTTAAGATTTCAGGAATGTCACTGTAATTTTCTCTTTTCTGGTAATTGATCAATGTATTTTCATTTCCTGCATCAGATGAATTACTCATGCACATGTCAGAATTGTGCTCATTAATGTTTGTTGATTGTGTGCTGCAGGGACTGAGTGGAGGAACAACTGTGTCCGGCACAATGCTTATTGCTCACAAGATGGGCATTCCTGTATTTGCCACGGGGGGTATAGGTGGTGTGCACCGGGGAGCAGAGTCATGTAAGTGTAGGAGTAGAGTATAAGAGTATTGTGTAGGAGTATACTTTCGGAATATACTTTAGGAGTATAATGTACAATCAAGGGGAAAAGTGCTACTTTATGTTATTGAATTTACAAAATAATTCTGTAAAAGTTGTTTACTGTTAATGAAATGATATCCTTAATGATGTTTATTAGGTTAGAATTTAGAAAACATATCTTTTAGAAAGTGAACCATGCAATATAATATTGTTATGTTTGGGATCATAGTATCTGTAATAGTATAAACTCTTTGTGGGTCGAGTCACATGAAGGATTCGACCCCCATACTCTCAGAGTCAGGCAACAATCTCCAGCACTGACTGTTCCAAAAGCCTATCCACTCAGCCACTGATACTTTGACCTGATTTAAAAGAAGTAAATCATGTCAGTTACCTCTGTGTCTGTTTATTCCAGCTATGGATGTGAGTGCGGACCTGACAGAGTTGGGGAGAACACCGGTCGCTGTCGTCTCCGCCGGTGTCAAGTCTATCCTGGATATAGAGCGAACTCTCGAGTATCTGGTTCGAACACTTGACTGCTCTTTTATTTACATGTCTTTTTTTCTATCAAATTAAGACATAAAAAACATTTTAGAGATAATTTAAAATAAAAATTTCGGAAACTCCGGAAACTCTGAAAACTTACATTGTTTCCATTTCTCCATTTCTCCAGTACTAGTCACTGGTTCGTGGTGACACATCTTTTTTCTATGAATTATATGAAACACTATGTTCTCAAATATCGTATTGATCATATTACAATTAATTTTATATTGCATTACTCAGCCCTGTTGTTACCGTAAGCACCATTACGTAAAATAATTTATTGAGGCACTTTTGTTATATTTATTTTCTGTCGGCATTATGCCATCTGCTATCCACCTTCTAGAAAGTAATCAAATATTTATCGGAAACAGGAAACACAGGGAGTTTGTGTTGCTACGTACGGATCTAGTCGAAATTTCCCAGCATTCTTCACTTCACGGAGCGGCTTCCTGTCTCCCTATAATGTGGAATCTCCTGCCTTGGCTGCTGCTCTCATAGGTGAATTAAATAAAATATATATATATGATGACCTTTCACAGAGCAAGACTCACTAATAGCACCTTGTGTCTCTCTGTTTGCTGAGATCCTTATTGCTTCTCTGAGATCATTCATCATTACGAGAAAGATTCTGATAAGTTTACCCTTTACCTGTGGAATATTCTGTGATATGTTATCTTTAGCCAGTGGTTAACCTGGACTATTATCTGTGTTAAAGGGACATAATCATGTTCATGAGGTCACATATATGTCCAATGTTATAATTGTGTTATTTAATCAAGAATTATCAACTTAAACCAAAAATAACCAATTTAAGGTAAATTATTTCAATAGAACGAAAATACAATCATTCAAAGTTGTGGTCATGATCGAAAACCGGACAATGGACCTTGGCTTGCTGCCGCCATTAGTCAAACGTAATTTTGGAAACTTTGATAAAGTAGATAGGAAGACAGAATTTTAAGCATTTGGGGGGCGAATATGAAAATCGAGTAAGAAGATATAACATAAAACAACACCTATTATAATTTTGTACATTTTAAAACCAAATAAAATATCATGCAAAACTGATCATGTACTTTTAACTCTGAGTTGTGATTTTAGTTTAGAATGGTTTGGCGCTAATTGTTTCAACATATAAAGTGCTGAGTATGTACGACAAAAGCAAGAATATGACAAATCTCAAGAGAGAATCAAGCTTGAAATCAATTGTACAGAATGAAAGGAAAGCAGTAGTAGCTCACATGTACAGAGCGTTCACCTTCAGTTGTCTCCATCCACATGTAACTATAAGTTTAATGGCAGAAGATTGATTTATACATTTAATGATACGTGTAGCGCCTTGAGCAAGCATTAAATGGAAGTGTGCGCTATATAAATATCCACTATTATTATTACTATCATTATTATTAATGATTGAATGAAGCAAATCCTCTGTTTCCAGATTCAAACATGAAACTGAACACAGGCAGTGGTATGATTATCGCTGTACCTATCCCAGAAGCCCATGCTGCATCAGGGGAGATAATTGAGGCTGCTATTCAGACTGCGATACAGGAAGCCTGGTAGGAAGGTTTGATTGGGCTGTTGTCGTTGTTAACGTCAATAACAGTAGATCTATATATTGTTTGAACATCTTCTTAGCATAGAAATACCTTCCCGTTTGAAATTAATTATTTCTTCAAATCTAAATATGATGATGACTTTTTCCCGGATCATCTTATTTGTTTGTAAATCACAGGTGGAACAAGTAGTTTTATATTAAAATGTTAAAAAAGGTAAATCTTCATCTCTGATTTCAGTGACCAAAATGTAAAAGGAAAAGATGTGACTCCTTTCATCCTTAGTCGAATTCATGCAATTACAGGAGGGGCGTCGTTAGAAACTAGTATCCTTTCATATGTTGTAAAATGTAAAGTATTAGGTTTTAATGTTGGTGGTGAGAATAAATGATTTACAGTTGTAAAATGTAATATTTAAATTGAAGTATAATGTAAAAAATTAAAGACATTTCCTAGTAACATTTTGATTTTGATTTTAGTCCCGGATGTGTAAGAGCCAGAGACAATTCTAAAAGATTTACAGAATGTACAAGTGATCTTTTGAAGAAATACTTTCTTATTACTCAGACGTCAGTATTCTTACACCAGGTTTAAGATGCATTAAGATTAATATAATAAGGGAGGTAATCTGATGCAAATTTTTCTGAGCAAATGTCTCTTGTGTAATTAACAGAGGTTATGTATGAAAACATGGGTAACCTCTGAGTGTTGAATATTTATGGGAAGAGAGAATACAACGAAATAAATTTCTTATTGAGTACAGATATTGCTCTGATAAAGAACAATGCCAAGGTGGGCAGTAAGATAGCAAGGTGTCTCAGTGAGAGGAAGCAGGAGAGTAAATCAAGGGGAACAACTCTGCAACCATCTGCGACCCACGTCAACACGACAGAACAAGAAGCTTCCAGGCCTGTGAGTGGCTAATTAATCATCAACATCAAAAGAAATAAAAATTAAAGAAAATGGAAAAAGTGTTTCTCCCGAAACAATAAACTGTTGTCAACAGAGTAACTAAAAAACCTTTATGATTTAATTTCAACTCATTTTGATGGGTGTTCATGTTGGTGATGTGTTTGTGATTATTGTTTTAATCAAAATGATATAAGTTCTGATTTTGAAGGAACTGGTACTTGTTATATAAGAGAGATTTTAGGTGTTAATACTTAAAAGATCTCAAGTGTTGTTGTTGTTGTTTATTCATAACTCTGGATTAGTTTTAATATTTGTTGACAGGTGGTTGTGGGAGGGACGGTTGTGGATTTCTATGTGCGTCTGGGACAGGAAGATGTTCAGGTAGTACCAGTAGAGTAGAGTTTTCTCTACAATCATTCACTGTCATCTTTTAAGAAACGCGGTCTGTAATATAACATCCTTATGGTATAACATTGTTGTAATATGTATGACATTAAAATGTGTTAAATATTATATCATATGCATTTCATTATTATTAATGCCTGGCTACAAGTTGATGATATTGAGCAACATTGTTGCAATTTTTGAAAAAGAGTTGTTTCAAACAGTATAACATTTACATTTTTTTCAACTTTTTTGTAGTTTGTTATACAAAGTTTTGTTTGAAGGGTTTGTCTTTCCCTGTATATATATAACAACATGATATGACTGTTCATTTGGCTTCATCAAATATTACCCAGTTATGAAAAAATGGCTCTTTTCTAAACAATATTTTTTTGTGCCGGTAATTGCAATTGTTTGCTATAAAAGTAACTCCATGTCATCACATCTGCCAGTGTAACGGAGCCACGTACCGGGGGAGTCTTAAACAAGCGTTCGGTGGAGTAGGACGCAACCTGGCAGATTGTCTGACCCGACTGGGAGCAAACCCGCTGCTGGTGTCGGCTGTGGGGAGGAACTCTCACACCGGAGCTCTACAGGCGTACTGTCAGCATATGGTATACTGCTCTCATTCTGTTTATTCAGTTCTTTATAATTTCTGTTTTATTTCTTATTCCTGATCCCTGTTTGCAGCATATGTTTGTAAATATTTAATAAGAAAATTTCAATTTACCGGTAGACTGTCAAAATCAATTTTAGTTCAGTTTCAGACCGATGGCTGAACAATTAGCATAAAATATGTTATACACAGTATGCTTTAATATTCATTTTGGCATGAATTATAGCCTATATGGTCAGATGAATTTGTATTATAACCTTTAGATGTTCATTGTTAGATATTGGAAATAGAGTGGTTTGTTTAGCTGCCATTCGTAATGAGTCCCTACATGAAATATCTTGTACATGTTAAAATAATTCAAACTCTCCTAACGTGTCCACTTCAGGACCTGTCTGGTCTGTGCGAGGTGGAGGATGCTGCTACAGCTACGTACTGTGGTGTCCTCGAGTCTAGCGGCGAGATGATGTTCGGTGTGGGCGACATGGACATCTTCTCCACCATCACCCCCAGCATGGTGTGTACAGCCTCCTAAATAGTTCGGTGATGTTATCAGAAATAATTGTTGTTGTAACCTTGGAAAAAACAATAGCTTAGTCCCAAGAAGAGTGTAAGGCGTTGTGTTTGGACCAGATAAGAAAAAAATCAGTATATTTTCATGAAACTTTGAAACAAGACTCAGGCATCCAGTGAGGATATTCTTCTGCTACAGAACTTCAATTAGACTTAAATTGTGTAATCAATAGAGAATGCTGATTGGCTGCATCCACAGTTAGTTGTGCAATCAGCGACTGTTACCAACTGACAATTGGATTGTTTCTGTGACTGTCAGAAGAGTAAAGTTCCTCAACTTCAACGCTACTAGGAGAGTTGAAGTGCTTGTTTACATGCACTTTGGTGAATTTTAAATATTTGGCAAATGTCTGTGTTTTGTACATTGTCATTTCAGATCTGAATTTGCGAAACCTATTGGAAAAACCTATTCTGCCAATTCTTTTTAAATTTTGTATGTGTCACCTACACTACAGCAAGAAGTATATATATCCTATGTTTTTAATTTGTTTGTCAATTTCTGTACTTCTGACTAGTGATTTTCTGAGGTTTAATCTGATCCATATATGAAGTGAATACAGACAGCTGCTAATAGGTAGCATTCACCCAGTCAGACAAACGGGTGTATGAATTCTCACCTTTTGTCCTGTTTATTTGCAGGTATCCCAGTTCAAGTCTGCAATATCTCAAGCCCCGCTGGTGGTTGTAGACGGAAACGTTTCCCCGGCAACCATCCAGCGAGTGTGTGACCTGTGTGAGGAGAGCGGTGTCCCAGGTCTGAGTGTTCATGTGATTCCTACCTCTCTTTGTATGTGGCAATAACTTGTAAAACATTGATGCACATGTTTCTGCTAAATGTTTCAACTATGAAACTTACATCACCTAGTTGCATGTTTGGTGACAATTCATCCAGTGCATATTATAAACCTTTTATCTCATATTTGTAAGTCTTCAACCTTAAAACCATGCAAAGCCTGTTGAACTACAGAGCCAAAGGTTGTATTATTATTATGTTGAAGAAACCACCACCCAAATGATAGAGCCACATCTGTGATAAAACCTGAGTAAAGCAAGATCTTCCTGTGAGGCTTCTCTGCATATGTTGCTCTTTAACATATCATGTCCTCTATTTACCTGACAGTGTGGTTTGAACCAGCGGACCAGTACAAGGCCGTGAAACCCTTCTCCACGCGAGCAAGGAAATTGTTGACGTACGTATCCCCAAACTACTTTGAGCTGATACAGATGTGGGAGGCGAACACCGGCAAACAAAGTCTTCACAGTCAGTACAGCTTCTCAACAGTTATTTTATGTTATAATCCCCCGCCACGAAGTGGAAGGGGATATAGGTTTGGGCTCCGTCCGTCCGTCTGTCCAAATAAAGGGGACAGCTTTTCTCAGAAACTGTTTAAGATAGGATTACCAAATTTGGTGTGTGGCTTGAGGACATAAATACCTTGATGGAGTTCGAAAATGAGAAGCGTGCATTTATTTTTTCCGGAGTTATTGCCCTTGTTCCGTATTTTTTTACTTTGTTCATGGTATCACCAAAGGGGACAGCTTTTCTCAGAAACTATTTAAGATAGGATTACCCAATTTGGTGTGTTACTTAAGGGCATAAATATGGTGATGTAGTTCGAAAATGAGAAGCGTGCAATTATTTTTACCAGAGTTTATTGCCCTTGTTCCGTATTTTGGACTTTGTTCATGGTATCTTCATTTCTCAGAAACTGTTTAAGATAGGATTACCAAATTAGGTGTGTTGCTTGAAGGCATAAATACCTTGATGGAGTTCGAAAATGTGAAGCGTGGTATTATTTTTTCCGGATTTATTGCCCTTGATCGTTTTTTTTATCACTCTGTTCCAGGTAGTTTCAAAGGGGACAGCTTTTCTCAGAAACTGTTTCAGATAGGAGAACCAAATTTGGTGTGTGGCTTGAGGGTTTGAAAATGAGTATCGTGTGATTCAGGTATCTTCAAAGGGGATAAAATTTCATTGAAACTGTTTAAGATCAAACCAGTTGTGTGGCTTGAGGGTATCGATACCTTGATGGAATGAAAATGTGAAGTGCACAATTATCTCTTCTTGAATTATTGCCCTTCTTCCAATTTCTTTGGTCTGGCGGGGGATGTTGATGCCTATGTCTTTTTGTTAATCAACTGTAGTAATTATATTGCACATATACAGTATATATATTTTGATTATATTCTCAAATAACTAATTAATGGAAACTGTGGCCGTTTCAGGAACCAAAATGAGCAAATATGAGAGGAACTGGGTCAATACGACCCTGAGCATACACAGACAGACAATTTGTAGTTATTGCTTCAAGCGAACCTTTATTAGAGGGTGGATGAAAACAACAATATCGTAGGTTAATAAATACAATTGTCATAAAAAATCTCTGAATACTTCGGGACCTGAAAAGTAAAGGATAAATGTTATATGTGATGTTTACTCTTTCAGAGGGAGTATCTCCTGACACTACGAATCTTGATGACATTATTAATATATGCCTTCCGTATGCCTATGATCTGGTAAAAACTATCCCTGTTGTCCTGGTAACGCTGGGTTGCCATGGCGTCCTTCTGTGTCACAGACTTGGGTCATCTTGCACGTTTCCAACGAAGACAAACAAGGTAGATATATTCTCCAATAGCAACATATTAGATTCTAATATGAATAAATAGGCTAGCTCTTTAAAATTCTTAACCCTTACGTTGCGTATATATATTTTACCATTTTTAGCCCCTGTGGCGGAATTTACAGGCTCGCAGCTCGCAGCAGTAGTTTGGGCTTTGGCACTAACTAGCTCTGCTGGCGGAATTTCCAGGCGGCGATTCCGGTATCGTTTTTACAAAATATACCGCATCTACATGGCGAATAAGGACTATATACGGGCGTTCAATACAAATTCAAGTAGCTACACCCGTACACAAATGGCTAATTCACACTCGAAACTTTGAATGAATTTTCTATGTTTTTTCGTTTTTATTCTATTACTTTCGAAAGATTGTCTTTTATTCGGGCCTCGTAACATCAAAAATACGAAACGAAAAAAATTCCATTTATATACCGAATTGAAGACAAGATGTCTAGCTTCACAATGATATAAAAATTATTAGAATGCGACCTTTGGTTATAATTCTATAGCTATGTAAAGTTTGTCTTTATTTCCACCTATAAAATCGTCAATACTTACAACATGTATGCGGCATTGCAAACGGTCGTTCATCGCACTTTTCCAAGAAATCATAATCTCCAACCAGTTGACAAATAAGCACATGTCAACCCAAATATGGTTATGTTGTTTGACTTTTCAAATAAACGCTAACCTCGAACCATAACTGATGAAAATATGTTGATTAGTTTGTGTGCCGTTTGGTTTCACATGCCTCTCAGAAAGGTAAAATTGTATCTTTATTTCTGTGAATAAATCTGCGCATTTTATATAGAATAAAAGATTATTCTTTTCGGTTTATTGTGATATAAAAATTATGAAAATGCATTCAGTATTTTAGCCTTGATAAATGTTTTAGAAGTTGTGAAAATCGCCGATTGTTTCAAAATTTATGAAGTGTAAACATGACCTTTTTCACGGCGCTTGCTGTGTCTTTATTATTTTTTTGAGATTTTCTAATTTTATATGGGAATGTAGTCCATTGTTTCCCCTTTATTTTGCCGTATTTTTTTTGGAAAACAAACAATTCGCTCACATGATATGAAGTGCGGGAGTAAGGCGAGTTAGCGATTTTTTTCCCTGTCTCGCGAGATGCGAGGCAGATAGCAGTCTCGGGCGAGGCAAACCCGAGGCAATACAAACACGTGGGTGAAAATAGCCTCAAGCGAATTAATGCTTCGGGGGCTAAGCCCGACATAATTGGCCTTTTGTAAAGCTAATTATCGATGCGTTACGGGTCAACAATGCACACGCAAATTGGTGTGAATTTTGCTTGATATTCCGACCACACACTGAACAAAGCTTTATTCTCATGTCGGGTCGCGATGCGTAAATACAGCCATTCTCATGGGTCGGGTCGCGGACACAATCGACTCGTGACCCGGTATGGGGGATAGGACAGTACTTAGACAGCCGTGAATTATTCTAAGTCTTGTAACCGGGATCCGTATTGAGGTACCTACGAATCGCTTATAGCCCGCCCGGATAATTCCGTCGCCCGCATGTTAAAGGATGGATGAAATGACATATGGTCCAAATCGGATTCATTAAAATGGGATGTCAATTTGACAATTGCTCGATTTTAAATTTCTGAAATCGGTCCATAAATTACTTATATACGGCTTTTTAAAAAACCGCCTGATTTAGCCCCGGCGACCAGAATGAAAGTCTGCGGGGGTGTGACCCGTGAAGGGATGACTTCTGTGACGTATGTGGAGGAATTTGATTTTCAGCGATAGTCACAATTCAACGTAATTTCGCAACATTTTGATTGTTAATTTCACAAAGATATCTTCAATAAACCAACTTAAATTTCCCATATATCAAATGTTTAGATATCCAACTAGGTAATTCCGCAGATGACAATTACACAATTATTACATAAACATGTCTTTTTGGCGATGTAATACACCTCATAAATTCATTTAGCGGCAGTGATAATTATCATTAATTAATTAACGAGACATCGGCGGAGAAGCTATCTAGCCGCCCCGTCTATCGCTTATCACAGTCACGCCTCAGTGAGCATTTTCAAAAGGTTTCGCCGAACAAATTGCGATAGTGTTAAAATGGGTGAATTAAAATCGTCTTAATTATCAATTGCAAGTGTATATTGTCTCGATTTAATGCTCAATTGATTCCGATATACAATATACGTAGAGGTAATCATTTGTCATTCTTGAGAAAAATGCATTTCATCTATCCTTTAAAGAAGGTGACATAGTGTTTTTAAGTATCTGAATAACTCTTAATACATATAAGGTGCATCCATTGAGCTCACCCCCCACTGAGCTTACAAATTCCAAATTCCAGCCCCCCCACTCCCGAAATTGGTGCTACGGGCCTGCATCTTACGTTAAGAGCGTCACCGGGTGGGAGAGGACAAAACCTGACAGTTACAGGAACTGACTTATTGTTCAGTTTGAAACAATATGTACCTCGGAATTGTTACTATCACCCGCACAAGAAAACTGTTATATTAAAACAGAGTAACATGGGAAGAACTGACTTGAGTTACCTCTATGGGAAGTGAATGATCCTGCGTGATAGAATTGATCTAAATGAAGTACAATGGTCTCCCTGTATGTACAGGTGTCACTAAGTCAGGAGATGACGGTCCTCCACTACCCGGCTTGTACACCAGACCAGAGACCAGAGTCTACCGTCAGTGTGTCCGGGGCCGGGGACTGGTCAGTTTCAACAATTTGAAGTTTCATCTTACACTCATAAGTCAGACCCTTTTCACAAGCTGTGACCTTGAATCTTTGCTCCAAGCCAGCCACTGACTGAGATTTTTGCATAATTTGCTGTTCTAATTGACAAAATAAAACTTTTGGCCCAGTATCTTTTATCTTTTGTGGACATCTGTATTAAGCCTCAAGATTTGGCTTATAAATAACTTAACAAGCTCAAAGAGAATTACTTTCAAAGTCAGCTGAGTTTGTAACTGTACTCAGTTTTTGCATTACGTAATGCTGTTGTTCTTCTCAAATGCCATCTTTTTTTAATGCAATTTTTGTTTCATAGATACTTTTCTTCAATTTCAGCCTTAATTCAGGAATGATAAATGCCATCATACAAGGTGAAGACATTGACCTTTGTATCAAGGCTGGGTTAAAGGTGGCCCAGTTTTCACTTCAATCCCATCATGCAATTCCACAGAATATAACATCTGAAGCCGTCAACGTCAACCAAGTCAAGCAATGGGCACCATGGTCTCCAAGACTCATCAAGAGCTAAACTGCCTTGTACTCCATCTTCACATTCCATGATGGGACAATCAATGTTAGTATACATGTTTAAACGGTGCTACAAATGCAATAATCTGGTGGTGTTGACATTATATATATTATGAAAAAATTAACGCTGACATATAAAAATACTTTTTTGATATTGCGATTTGTATTACGATACTTTACCAAATATATTGGTTTGTCGTTGTTTAGATGCGTACTCTCTATCTTAAGTTGTACATCTTGCTGTCCAGTAGGTTTGGTATTGGTGGTGAAGCTCTCGAAAAGTTTCAATTCTATCTCTATTTCTGAGAAAGACAAGACCGTTTGAATCAATAGAGCTCAACTATGGGGTTCCACAAGGGTCAGTGCTTGGCCCACTACTATTCACAATTTTCACATCACCACTAGGTGATGTTGTCAGATCTTGTATTGGACCTTCATCTTTACTCTGGTATAAGTACAGGGAGTCCTACTCTAGGTGATGTTGTCAGATCTTGTATTGGACCTTCATCTTTACTCTGGTATAAGTACAGGGAGTCCTACTCTAGGTGATGTTGTCAGATCTTGTATTGGACCTTCATCTTTACTCTGGTATAAGTACAGGGAGTCCTACTCTAGGTGATGTTGTCAGATCTTGTATTGGACCTTCATCTTTACTCTGGTATAAGTACAGGGAGTCCTACTCTAGGTGATGTTGTCAGATCTTGTATTGGACCTTCATCTTTACTCTGGTATAAGTACAGGGAATCCTACTCTATCAGGGTATTTTTATTCTCAAGGCTACTTCAATTCCCTGATTATCTATCCAGCTTGTGCCTCGTATCACACTTTATATAACCCAGCTTAGTACCATAACCAGCCAATAAAATTACTTTAAATCAAGCAATATTGGCATATCCTTGATGTAAACATCATATTTCAAATCCCAACATGTCTTACACAATACATGCTAATTATAGTGATGAAGTACCAAGCTTCACAGACAATCAAGGATTGAAGTCGCCTGGCGGATACAGATAGCCTGATGGAGTAGAACAAGTACAGGATGGACTATAGGTGATTCACCTTTATTCACACATCAGCATCGACTTACTCCTCCTTACTGGTGGAGCAGAACGAGTACAGGATGGACTATAGGTGATTCACCTTTATTCACACATCAGCACCGACTTACTCCTCCTTACTTGTGGAGCAGAACGAGTACAGGATGGACTATAGGTGATTCACCTTTATTCACACATCAGCATCGACTTACTCCTCCTTACTTGTGGAGCAGAACGAGTACAGGATGGACTATAGGTGATTCACCTTTATTCACACATCAGCATCGACTTACTCCTCCTTACTTGTGGAGCAGCACGAGTATAGATGATATAGAGGATATCATATGAGTGTCCATGTCATACTATGTTTATGACACAAGTGCCTGAATATTAGAATTTCCCGAATGAGAGCAGTAGGACTAAGACATTTGGGGGTAGACGGAAGTGACTCCGATTGGCCTAAATCAATTGAGGGATTCCAAAAAATGTTTATTGCAAAAGCAAACGAACAGCTAACACACCAGTGATGAAAATGATATTGGGCATTACTTGTTATCTGTTAAGACAAATGTCACTGATTTCAAATTCAATGTTATTTTCAAATAAATTCGACTTGTTTTTATTTTTTGGCAAAAGACTAGAAACCAACATGGCTATTCTACACTATTAGTATAGATGGGTGGACATACTTTTATATACATTGTACCGGTATATATACACAGACATTTTGTATTCTCAATTTCCTGTGTCAAATCATTCTATGATCAACTAGTCATCAGTCATGAAACCCATTTTGTGTTGCATTAGTTAAACATGTGTGACATTTGATCTAGAAAGTATTATTAACTGAGCTGATTAACTATAAGCATCACAAACATAAGAAATAATATTGATCTTCAGGAAGACGGTGCTTGAAATGAGACTATGTCAAATGCTTGCGCATATACAATCCTAGTCATTTACTTACTCTATGAAATCTTAACCTACCTGGCAATAACTTTATTTTGTATTCATTTATCTACATTAAAAACAAACAACATCTGAACAGGATATGTTTTGATTTTAATTATCTATATATCATCATATTCTCTTATATATTCATGTGAATCAGTATTTTTTACAATGATTGTTTACAATTGGCATTGATGGTGTTATTTTTAAATCTCCAGGGACCAACTTTTATGAGTCAGTATTGATAAGCATGTACCGTATGTATGTAATTATTATGTATTATTATGTTGTTTTTTTTTATTACTATATGGAGTTAAAAAAATAAAATATATTTGATAGTTCATTTAAAAATAATAGGTTGACGGACCAAAAGTGGTACCAGCAGTCAAGCAAACAATCGATAAATTCAGTGACGTGGACCAATGAAATTCTACAACTTATCCATTCATTCATGACGTGGACCAATGAAATTCTACAACTAACCTATTCATTCATAAAACTTGACAAGCTTATCTCGATAAACACATGTCATTGACGTAATGTTAATTCCAATCAGGGCAGTTATTCATTAACGTATCCGGTAATTAACTTAGCTTTGTTGTGTTCTTATCAGTAATTGGTCTGTATGTCCTTCTCTGGATGTTTACATGGTCAACGTTAAATAAACACGTCTTTAGCGTGAGAAGTTTACTGCATTGAGTGGCCCCTCGCTATAACACACGTTGGGAGCCAAATACTGACAGCTGCGTAATAGAGAATCAGCGGTAAAGCTAACCAGAGTTGGAATGAAAAATAATGGTTTGACTTCAGCTATCAAACATTACCAACCTTTCAAAACCATTCTGCAGTATTAAATACAACTAGTTCAACTTTGTTTATAAGAAGGGACAAATATTTACAACACTACGATAGAAATCTAGACATTAAATCTTGCTTGGCTTCGGGCATGCGCAATGAAGCTTGGTTATCAAAGCTCTTCACACCATTTTAATCTTATAAACACTGAAGCGATTTCTAAATCTGTGTATGGAGTATCGGCTTTGTTTAGATGTTATAACATGGCGAATAGTTACGATACATTGTTGACTGTAGTGTTGCTAATCTCGCATGAACTGACAAGAAAATGACATATCATTAAAAAAATAGGAACAAACACCGTAAGAAAATGTATGTATTTTTTTTATTTTGGTACATTTAAAACAATTTATTTAAAAAACAAACGATTATAACAAAACATTTATGTCATGTTACTTAAAAAATTACCGGTATCAACTTACCGTTATCAAATCTTACCAACGTGTTTTCCCATCATGGCATGTCGACCTGTTTCCATGATTGCTGGAAGGGGGTCGTCTTATACATGAGATACATGGTTTTTACCTGATTTTAGGGGTCTGAGAAAGGGGGTCGTCTTATACACAGGGTCGCCTTATACACTGTAATATACGGTATATTTTTGATTCAGTGTGTTTCTTTACAAATAAATCTTGACAATCAAACAAGATGATTTGTTTTCTATTCCATGATTCTTGTTGTGCAGTTTGGGTGTTATACTGCATTAAATTCTAAACAGTATCACCCATATTCCTGACTAACTGAAGTTGTTGTTCTGAAACACTTTAAAGGGGAAATGTTACCAATGGCAAAACAAATTCCTCTTCAATCAATAAATATAGTTCTAAAAACAAATGGTAATGGTTCATTTAAGCAACATGGATCCATTCCCATTATCAAAAGGTGGTCACAATAAAATAGCCCCTAGCAGTTTTCGGATAAAAAAAATGACAATGTTTTCTACAACTACCGGTACAGATTATCAGGTCGTGTAATGGGCTGTTTTACCATTCAAGTAAATATACACTGCATAAACTTTAATTGTAAATGGCAAATTTGAAAATGTAAAAATTGAGCCATTGTCTCTGAAGCTCAACAGGATTTGTTATTCATTATCTCTAAGGAAAAATTAAATTATAAAATAATAAGGTAGAATAATAATATTAAGTCATCAGATTTAAAAGGTATTATCAAAATTGGTTACAGATTAATCCACATTCATTATAAATATTATAGACCTTTGCATTATATTGTTTTAAGTCTTTTGTATTCTGGAAATATCAACATTTATTACAAATTGAAAAGGAGCCTCAGTTTCTGAAAATCCCATTTCTCATAGGCTCCTTTTCAATATTTAATAAAATGGTGATATTTTATGAAACAATATCATTTTTCAGAGTCTGAGTGTAAGACTAAACCAGTCTCACACACAATCCGTAACACAGCACAGAAGTTTGAAGTAAACTGAAACCTCTGAGTATTAGTGCTCACTAACAGCTAACTGCTGTTTGCATCTCTCTACCAGGGAGTGATTACTCCCCAGGTCAACACAATGCAATTACATAACATTCAGATCCTGAACTCACAGCCAGCAAATAATATATTTTGAATGTTGTTTTCCCCCCACTTATAAATTATTATTAGCTCATCAGTCTTGAAAGCCCGAATGGGCTTATAGCATGGCATGGCGTCTGTCCATAACTTTTAGTTTTTTCGACTTCTTCTCCAGAACCACCGACTCTAGAGAGCTGAAGTTTTTTGTGCGCCTTGGCTAATGGGGATTGTAAATTGTAGATTTGGTGACCCTGTGACCCCAAATAGGGCCACAGGTGTCACAACTTTAAATACCTATTTTCATCTTCTTTTCCAGTTCCAAAAGGTCTAGAAAGGGAAAATGTTGTGTACAGACTCCTTGGCTAATGGGAATTCAAAATTGTAGATTTCCTGACACCGTGACCCCAAATAGGGTCTCTGGAGTCATGACCCCCAAAACCTATTTCCATCTTCTTCTAAAGTGTTGACCAGCGGGGATTCTAAATTGCAGATTTGGTGATCCCAGACCCCAAATAAGGTCACAGGGGTCACATCTTTAAAAACCTATAATCATCTTTTCCAGAACCAATGACTCTAGAAAGCTAAAATTTTATGTGCAGAGTCCTTAATGGGGATTCTAAATTAGATTTGGTGACCCCTTGACCCAACTACTAAAACCTATTTTCCTTCTCCAGTACCTAAAGGTCTAGAGAGCTGAAATGTTGTGTGCAGACTCTTTGGCTAATGGGGATTCTAAATTGTAGAGAAATTTCAGCTCTCTAGAGTCATCGGTTCTTGAGGAAAAGTCGAAAAAGCAAAAAGTTTACTATGGATGGAAGGATGCCATACCATAAAAAAAATATGTGCTACAGTGCCTTTAAATACTCAGAACAAATTCAAAGAACAGTTCAAATTTATACTACATTATCAACATAACTGTCTTCATGCAGGATTTCTACTCAGACTGGTCAATAGAAGATTCTACCATTGATATCCTGAACTAAGCATGACATAGAGAAGAACACGGATAAAGCGAACAAACGGATATAGAGAACAAATTCATGTGTCCCATCAAAAGCCCTATATATAATATGCCAAACGTGAATAGCGAACAGTGGATATAACGAACTGAATTATTTGGTCCCTTGGAGTTTGTTATATCCGTGTTCTACTGTATTCCTTGACTTGCACAAAATCTGGTTCAGGTAAAAAATTTGCATATGATAAAAACAAAGTAAAGTGACAACTATGAACTATTTTTTTTCAAGATTTATTATGCAAAATATACAGTTGATAGTATAAAAAGAAAAATCAGCCATTCAATGGTATGTTTATGTCACTGATTTTGTAATGATATTTACAATGTGTGAGCAACAGATCTACCGGTAACAATTTTCATTTATTTCTTGGGAGGAGTAATACTCTGTTAAACTGTTTGAGAGGCATTCTAGAAGTAATACTAACAGCTAAGTCTGTTAAAATTGAAATATCAACCTATATTTTTGGTAACTTTTCTAAAAGAAGAACAAAATGAGTTTTATATGGATTTATGTTTGATCATCTATGTACAAAATGACAAGAATATAAACTAAAACTTACTACTTTCTGTAGAATTATATTCACAATGAAGGCAAAATTATGATAGATGTCTATTTTTAGGAAAGAGGTTATATTGATGATTACTGCATAATTTACAAAGGAAATGAAAATCATCTATATCAATGTACAATGGCAAGTTCTGATATCCATATAAATTTGTAATGTACAAACTCCATGATACCGTTAAGATCCATATGAAAGAACTATGTACAATGGAGCAACTGGAGAAAATTAAAGTCATATTTTAAAACCATATTTTTAATGTGTTATATATATCTGTCTGAATAAGGACATAACTTGATGAATTACAAACTTCAAATCTTTTGTTGTGTATTTATAGGGCTTTTAAAAATAGGACGGTTTGTTAGAATTTTCAAATTTCATTACATTTCATTATGAAGCTATAAAACATTGATAAAAACAAAATTAAGACAAAACCATCTTGAACATTTTATGTGTGCTGAACTAAAATGAGCCTTATCATTCATATGAATATTTACTAACCAGTATCAAATGTTTTATGTAAACTGTTATAAAAGTAAAGGACCTAGCACAACCCCCTGCCACACACAAGCACCAAGTGTTACACGACTGACTCCCCAACTTTGCTTCCAGCCGTGTTCACACTGCTCTGACTCCCGGCTTGAGCCTGGTAACCTTGGTCAATCCGGGGACGCTGTCGGCGGTAATCAGATCTTGGCTGGCCAGAGTACATCATTCTTGGGGCCGAGGCTGTGGAAGTATTAAATTGATGGGTTGACATTTTGTTGATTTCAAGTAAATAATCAAAAGAAGTATATAATTATACTCATGTAGTGTATTGGATATTAAACAGAAAACTGACTGCCATGTGGGTCAGAATAAACATTTTATAGATAACAACCTCTGAGTTAAGGTAACTATTGATAAACTAACCCTAAGTAATAGAACTTAATAGAATCACAAGCTATTGCTTTTCTTCTAAAATCCTGACAAGTGTTATAAATCATGCCCAAACAAAAACATATTCTGGACTTGGAAATGATATCAATGATTATTCAAATCTCTGCTGGTATCTTAATTTTCTCATATAACCTCTGGGCACCCACCTTCTGGGTAGACTCTGGGTCGGTCCATACTGCTGGCGACAGACATCTTCTCCTGGTAGGAAGCAGCGTCATAGTGCTCTCTCGGTTTCGTTGCGTAGCCAGGTTCTCCACTCAGGCTCGGTTCTCGGTACCCTCCTGTGCTTGGGTACCCTGCTGTGCTTGGGTACCCTGTAGAAGGGTATCCAGTGGAAGGATACCCAGTTGAAGGGTAGCCCATACTGGGATCCTTGTAGCTTTCAGCTCCACTGTACGCTGGAGGCTGACTATGTAGTCTCTCGTGAGCCTGCAATTTGTTTAAGGTTTTTAAGTTTCTGCCTTGAATATCCTTATTTTAAATATTTATAGAATGTTTCTTAATAAAGAATTGTTAGTTTCACCTCTATATCATCCAAATCTTATCCGGAAAGAATTTGCAGAAACATTGCTCAATATCAAACACTTATCTCAATCACGTTGATAAAACCAATATTATTTACGAATAAATTTTTCAAAATGAAAGAAATCTAAACAAAATCAAACAATAGCATATAAATATATATCTACCTCAATCTCCTTCTTTTTGATGTTCTCCATACGAGTATCCAGGGTGTCGCTGCCGATGATGCCGCGCTCCTTGTCTCGGAAGATGAGTGCATTGATGAAGACAAACATGCCGGCAAAAGCAGAGAAGAAGCCCGAAAGGACAGAGATGCCATAGCTCCACGAGAGATAGTTCATCCAAGGCCTCGGCATCCAGGTCGGGTCCATCGACATCTCCGCAAACACCAGTGCGATCAGGAATACCAGGCCCGCTGGGAAGAGAAATTTTATTAGATGGTCAAGAGTTCAAAGTTTTATCCTTGCAATGATATTTTTAGTACACTTGTGAAAAGTAAGTCTCAGTATGTTTCAATTATTTCTCACACAGACAGTAAAAACGTTTTTCTTCACCAATTTTGTGAAATATTGAAAATTGACAGATTATCTTTTCAGATTATCAACATAATCCTTCAATTTTGATATATGAATCTGCACCATTCTAGGAGAGAAAAAAAGCTCCCGTAGACATTACCTGCCGCAAGTTCCAGTATGCCTGCCACAAAGAGAATCTTGACCCTACGTCCGGCGTATAGTTTGCGGTACATGATGTCTGGGATGTTAAGGAGAAGCAGAATACCGCCCACCAAGTCGCACAGCAGTGTGAAGATAGCTAGAGCTTGGACACCACGGAACCATGCTACAATGAGAATGAGTCATAATATAGATAACACACAAATGACAGATTATATATAAATTATTGATGTATTGAAAACGACTTCTCCAAAACCAGTTGGCATAGGGAGCTCAAATTTTCAGATCTTTGTACATGGAGATTAAAGTTTCACTTCATTGTATTGCATTGAACCCAAACCTTACTTCGTGCAGAACAGTTATCTACTGCAGACAAAGATGACATGCCCATGGCGAGATTCAAACTCTGGACCTCTTGATCCAAAGGCGACCGCGCTATACCGCCCCAAAGAATTATTTTGAAAGAAAATGAGGCTCCTGCCTTGGTCACAAGCAAACTGTTTACAGGGGTTTAGATAAAATTGTAGACACATTTGGTTTCTTCACTTTCAGTTTAAAACATGCTAATGCATTTTCAATCATATAAAAATGGCTCACAGATCAGTATACGGAGGCTATCTGGAGGAGAGGAACAGGGGTTATCAGTAATTTGTTATACAAATATGTCAACTTCTTTCATTATTCTTTATATATATATAGTGAGTGAGTTTGCTCACTCACGTATGGAAAACACCAACATACAGCACAAAGACAAAAATAAAGATCTTTACAACAAACGTCAAGCCAATACTAATGTACGGATCAGAGTGTTGGAAGCTAACAAAGGTCGATGTGCAGAAATGTGAGGCATTCCAAAACAGATGTCTAAGACGAATAATAAAGGTTTTCTGGCCCCAAAAGACCAGCAACAAAGAACTGAGGGAAAGAACTGGAGTAGAATCTGTGGAAGAGAGTTTGAAAAGAAAAAGATGGAGATACATAGGACATGTTCTGAGGAAAGACTCTACAGAAGACACGAAAATAGCACTAACATGGGCTCCAGAGGGGAAGAGGAAAAGAGGAAGACCAAGAGAGACATGGAGAAGGACAGCAGAAAAGGAGAGGAATGCTATAGGCTGGAACACCTGGAGAGCCGTAGAGATTGTTGCCCGGGACAGAACAAAATGGAGACAGCTACTGCCTGCCTTATGTTCCACAAGGAACCAAGAGGATAAGTAAGTAAGTAAGTGAGTGAGTTATTGCTTATGGCTGCGATATATATATATATATATATATATATATATATATATATATATATATATATATACATATATATATATACATATATGTGTATATATATATATATATATATATATATATATATATATATATATATATATATATATATATATATTATTAATCCACATACATATATTGTAACTATACTATACATACACTATGAGATTTTCTTAATGTAAATGGTGTTACCCGTTTTCTGTTTTACCCGTTTAATTGACTTAGTGAAGCAGAGATTTCTCCTAAATGCAGAACTTCTGTCTGCCTGATATCAGCATCAAAGAA
Organism: Gibbula magus; assembly: GCA_936450465.1. NCBI lineage: Eukaryota > Metazoa > Mollusca > Gastropoda > Trochida > Trochidae > Gibbula > Gibbula magus. The sequence goes on along the minus strand of OW388289.1, from coordinate 103,081,642 downwards.
GCACAACAAGACAGGATTCAAGATTTCAAATAAACCAGAAATGTATAAACCGGAAGTTATTTGAACAGGTAAGCTATTTACTTAACACATTCCTTGGGCTGTCACTTATGATCAAACTGTATTTGTTAAATGGATGTTAGATATTTAAGGTAAGATACTTACATGGCTGTATATAATTAGCGACATACGAGAACTCCGAAGAATGAATCCACCAACAACCGACATAAGATTTCATGAGAGGATCCCGCGGTTGTATGTAGCCCGCTAAACACACGTGCCACAGACCGATGTTAGAGAAGGGGCTATGCACGCGCGTCCATGATTTATACCAGTAAGGCGTGGAGAAACCCAGAAACATCAACAGAAACGCTGCAACAGCGCAGAAGAAGCCCATTCGAAACAACAGTCGGGTCGCCATTTTGGCGAGTCTTCTCTCTCACCTGGGCGAGTCGACTACAACAGGTGTGCGGGGGTTTCAGCTTCTCCCCAGAAAATAACTAGCATTTTCTTTCACAATTGACACCGTATTTTTCTGAGAACCTTAATGAACTTTATTTTATTAACATTAATTGTTTATACTTATATTTTGTCTTCTAAAATGCATTTGATTAACAAGTAACTGTTATTTTGACTGAAGGAGATTGTTTCGACAGACATTCCTGAATGGTTGCGAATCATTGATGACCTCATTCTACTCCAAGCAGCCTTTACGCTGTATGTACAGGCGTGGGTTCAACTCCACACAGCCCTGGTGTTATCTACAGTGTTAGTTGTTGAAGTAAAAAAAAAAGGGGGGGGGGGGGAGGAAATTTCGTTGGAATTATATTCTGATTTCAGATTTAATTAAATCATTAATTGTTACATTGTACATATATATCAAAACATGTCAATTGAAATATACTTATTTATTTTGGCAATTTCATATGCGCATTTTCCCCAACGAATTTGCTAATAAATCTTTTTTAATGTAAATAAAATAGCAAATGTTTTTTTTTCTTTCTAAAAATTGTTTTAGAAAACTAGAATGTACGTGGCTAAAACATATCATAAAACGCATGCAAACGTCGTTTCATTTATAGCAATGTCACTACTCAGCAGTATAATATCTAAATGAACATTTCTCTACAAATAATAATCGTCTTCACAGAAACACATTATAAGATTTAACCGTCGACAGATTATTATTCCGAAAATGATTATCTTAAAAAGGACCATGCCATTCTCTCAGGTTGTAAACAAAGCTAATACGACGCACCTGTAACCCACCACCCCTGTTTTTCAAGTGGACTCGTCCTCTCACCTTGATTACCGTGTCACCGCTTTGAAATTCCTATCAAGCGTCAAGCAAGATGGCGGACATGGAAAAAGAGAAGAAGTCGGCGACGGGTCGGGTGAAGACCCTGGTCTCCATTTTCGGGTGTCTGTTCACAGTCCTACATTATGTTTGTTTCATCGTGGCGTACTCCACCCCCCACTGGATCGAGCACTACAACAAGTACACGGAGAGACAGTTCCAGCGCATGGGGCTGTTCGAGGTTTGCTTCAAGGAATGGAGTTATTTCAAGGACTACCTGGGCAAGAAATACAACGGATGTTGGTGGATCTACTCCTACGAGTATCGCCCCGTCTGGAGCTGGCTTAACCCACGTGAGTCTTCTCACCTGAGACAGGTGCTAGTATAGATTGTATCGTTAATTACAGGTGTTCATATGGAAGGAGGGAAGTAAAACTTAAACCGGAAGTAAGAATCTCCATTATTTTAAAATTTTATGTTTACCTATATATACCCAAATATGAGTTGGTTCATCGTGATCACACACATTGTTGTTATTCTGAAAAGATTTACAATGAAAACGGCACCATAGCTACATCTACTTTTATGATGATCTTACTATGACCGTGTTTGTTGGAGTATATCTTTACCTGTTTACAAACTCTTACATACAACAATATACTTTTGTAACAATGGAGATAAACCATTAATGGTTTTCACTTGAGAATGATATTTCTGTAAGTAGAAGAAGATCAAGAATATTATTGAAAAGAATAAAACTTACAAGAAAAACAAGAACACAAATTAAGTGTCACACATTTGCAATGGCAGATGGTATCCAACTGCCTCCACAAGGCATAACTCATACCAGTCTCCATCACTGGTTAATTCAAGCCTTGCCACATTTCCTTTACTTTCCTGTGCTTGTGTAACACAAGTGATGGACACTTGGAGGAATTATGCCTTTGTGCTGAGAAGTTGGTTAGTATCACATACAACTCAATGAAAAAGCCTGGCTAATTGGCCAATGAAACACATACACATGCTAATGAATAAATGGAGTGTTTATTCAAACCCTTAACATAATTCATTTTCATATTTTTTTCTGTCAAAACCGATGTGTTTCATACAATTTCCTTGAGTTCATGATTTCCATTAAACCAAAATGTATGAAGCAGTTTTCGGTAGTAAGCCTAGATTGCCATTCATTATTCTGTTTGAATTTTTTAATTTTCCTTCACACGATATCAACGGTTTGAGAGGCATTCTAGAGGTTGGTGTGATGAAGACAATTATTTTATGGATGATAAACTTGATCATCCATAAAATACTTGTCTTCTTCGTCACAAGATATGTTTATACAATAGTGGAAAAAAAGAAAAGGAAATATCATATTTGACATATGCCACAAAGGGACACAACAGGTCTTGTTTTAACACATTAGCAAACTGAAATAGCTCTGTCTGTATTTGCAATGTTTCTTAACAAACATCTGCACGCCCCTGCTTGCATGGTAATGTCACAAACCTATGCACTGTCTGTATGTACAACACACCTGCTGGTTGCCCCACACCTTGTCCCGTGTACATCACACTCTGACAGTTCAGTGTTTGTCTTGTGGTACATCAAGAGCTGTACCATGTTGGAACAGTTGTCAGTCACGGAAGGAAGAACCCTAAATACAGCATCAGTTAAGTAGTCGGTGGTATACAAGGAGATGTACCTTTTTGGAACAGTTGTCAGACATGAGGGTGAAGCACTCCATACACTCCAAGCATTAGAATGGTTTGAAGAGAAGGTAACTCCTGTGTTTTAACTTCTTATATATACTTAACACCCAAAAAATGGTCAAGGATGTTAAAATAGAATATCAATATGATTGGCCTTCAATGGAACAATTTAATCTGTGTAACATAGGCTGTATGGTTCGGATCAGTTGGAACATTAGGGTGAACAATCTTGGATCAGTTGGAACATCAGGGTGAAGAACTCAAATACTCACACAATCAGAACTGAGATCCTGCATTTTCATATGCGTTCTTACACAAACAATTGAGGCATTAAAGTTTTTTTATATGTCAACTTTTGATTGTAAAGAACAGATTTCTTTTGTAGGTAACAATATACTCTGCAAGGAAATGTTCTTCGCAATGAAGTTCACATACCTGTTTCTTGTATATTCAGCTGTCATTTAAGATACGATTCAGAGACATCCCCAGTTCAATATACATGTCTACTGCAGACAGAGATGCCTGCCACTTCAATGTACATTTGTACATTGATATACAACAGCAGGTGAACAGTTCAGTAAAGTCTTCAGGTCACTGATGAACATCTACTACTCTGGTGTACCAGTAGCTGTAAAACATAAGAGCAAGAGAACAAGGAAAACATAAAGTATACTCTATTCATCTTTCTATAGGAGAGAAACAGATTTAATTCACGTGTGTATTTGGTTCAACTGTTTGAGAGGCATTCTAGCAGTTGGTGTGATGAAGGCAAATATTTTATGGATGATCAACATCTTTATTATACCCCCGACCAACGGTTGGGGGTATATAGTTATACCAACGATTCCGTCCGTCCGTCCTTCCGTCCGTCTGTCCTTCCGTCCGAAGACAATTTTTGTCCGATCGATTACAAAAAAACTATTCATCTCATCCTTTTCAAATTTGGTACATGTCTTCTTCACCACTAGGAAAGGTGCAGTGCGAAGTTTAAACCGAATTGGTGAATTTTTGAATTTTTGGCGAATTTTTGTATTTTTTAACTTAGTCAAATTCTGAGCATTTTTTGTCCGATCGATTACAGAAAAACTAATTATCTCATCCTTTTCAAATTTGGCACATGTCTCCTTCACCACTAGGAGAGGTGCATTGCAAAATGTAACATGATTTGGTGAATTTTTTAATTTTTGGCGATTTTTTATATTCTTTTACTTTATCATAGCTAGAGTGAATGAAGCTACGAGTACTTCTGTATTGTGATTTGTTGACTTCATCATTTTCTTTTTCATGTAACTTTCATCAAAAGCTACTTCTGTGTTCTCGTTGATTTTACTATTTTATATTTCCACTGGTTATATTTTGGGAAAAGTTAAATTTTCTTTCCTTTCAGCCATAAACTGCTGTATATCTCTCACTGTGCCTTCAGGGGTGTGCTTCCATGTACCTGTTGTTTAAAGTCACTCGAATGAATCATTATGATGGATTAATTTCCAAAATAAAGTTGAAATCAGTGGTAATAGCAGTAGTGTATTATATTACCAATACCTTTTCAAGTTACTTTTATTCCTATTTTGACTTAAACCACCTTTTTCACATGAAGATCGAGACTTGTCCTACCATTTTCACAAACAGTTTAATCTTAGCAATTACATTTCAAAGCTTATCAATCCTTAGGTGTGCAGACACCTCTCTCTTTAAGTAAAATAAAAATGTCAAACTTAAACAGTCGGGGGTATTAGTGAGCCACGCTCACTTTTTTGCTTGTTAATAATAGCGACGTTTCGGTATATATCCTTATACCGTTATCAAGCATATGATAATTTAATCTTAATGTCAATGGTGTATTGTTGAACCAGGCAATGGTCACGATGTTCTGTTCATAGTTGATCTTGAAACACAACTGGAAGTATTCTCAAGAGCAAGAGAAAGAGAAAGTTGTTGGCTATGTGAACCACAGTGCTGAGAAGTGCCACACACACTATAAATACCGGTACTAAGGTTAAATACAAGTTGATGGCAAAATGTTTAGCAAGTGTACAATATAATAAAACCATGTTTTGTATGTGTAAAATATGATGACATTCCTTAGGTTTTATATAGTTGGATTAAGTAAGATATGTTTAGTTTGGGTATGGTTTGAAACAATCCTTATATGTTTATGAATATACACAGTATCATGAAGTTTTGTGTTATCCGTCAAAAGTATTTGTGTCCAAGAAAATGCTGAAATACTTATATATACACCTATTGTTTATAGTATTATGAAGATATAAATGTTTCGTAAATTTGAATGTTGTAACAGTATCATACAATATTTTGGGTTGTATATAACAACATCATTAACGTGCTACAGTAAATATAATATAACTGTAAAAGCTAAATATGAATTCAAAGTTATATGCATTTAAAAAGCTTATGTTATTTCACTAAATGAATCAGAAAATATCTACTTTATGTAAAGTTTTCAAATCATATTGTTACGAACAATGTTATTGAAAAGTGCTAAGCAAAGTAAGCATATGAATGGTGTAAAGAAACAGTTCCCATTGGTAGCTTATGTAAAGTATATTTTAAAAAATGATTTGGTCATGCATAGTATATTTTAAGATGCTTCTGTTATAAATAGTATATTTATGAAACATCAGAGCATTCTGTCCTCAGGGGAAAGTTAAAAAGGGATAGTATATTTACATACGTGCTTAAAGTGGGAATTAATGGTAGTTTATACGGCATTGAGGTATACACATACTCGTGTTTTCTATATATTATGGTTGGGGATGGTTTTTAAATGAAATGATGAATACATCCACACCGTCTTTATCAACAATTGTCTATTGAGATAGAATACGATTGCACATCTCACTTCTCTGTTCTTGATGGAATTCAAAATACCTTACAAACATGTTTTCTCATGATTCTAACACGATTTAACACACACGCATATACAAGTATTGTACACAAAGTATTTTCGAAATAAGGACTGTTATAGTTATACCAATTATATATGAATAATCACATAGTTTGCCTGTTTTTAATAAGTTATTCATTAAAAATTGTTTGTGTAAACGTGATTAATAGTTGGAAAGAAGTGAAAGAACCCATGAAAGAAGTAACCTTCACCATAACCTATATATACACGTCTAGTTCTCATACATCTACTTTGTTTTACGCTTAAACATGGAAGAACGTCTGTACTGAAGAAGAATAATGGATATTGAGCGCAATCTAATCAGTTTAGTAAAATCATAGAGCTGAAGATTTTGTATACTGACGATTTAATGCATTTTTAAGGTCTTTGATATTTGAATATTTCCTTAGAAAGTGTCTTCTCCACCTTGCCAATTCCTTGGTTTAGAGATGTACTCTACAAGTCTTGAACTATGTCATTTTAAAAAGTTGTTTTTCTCTTGATCAATTTGTAAAACCCATGGCATTTTTTTTATAAGAACGAATTATAATTGAGGTGTTTTTATAACACCAACAGCCCAGCGTTAGATGAACGGATGACAATTGCTGTGTGGAAGACGCAGCTGCTCACAAGGCGAGACGCATGACATATCACTTATTCTTACATAACTTTCATTCCACAACAACTTTAGCTGTCGTTTCTTTGCCCTTTGAATATTTGATAGACATTTTTGAAATTGTAAAATATAGAAGACATGTTTCGATATTAATTTTCTGTGTTGATTCCGTTTCTTCAGAGGCATTTAGAAGTTGGTTAGATGGAAGGAGGAAACAATCAATCAAATACTCTCGTGTTGGAATTAGCTACTACTTCTGAGCGGATTTGGGTATACCTTTATAAAAACGTATATGGAATACATTCAATTTCTACTTGTAAAACAGTTAACTGGTTTAACTTCAACTACACCGTTACACCGCACGTCGATTACTCATATACCGAAACCACCACTGACGAGGTCGACCTCGTTACACCTGAGCTCCCCTATTCTTAAAATAGACTCGCCCAGGTATGTTGTCAGCATTGTGAGTTTGAACCTATCAAGATGGCGTCGCGACGAATGTCCGCGATGGCCATTGCTGGCTTAGTTTTACTAAGTTTAGCATCGATTACGTGTATAATATCCATGTGTACACCAAACTGGCTGGAGTCCCTTCAACAGAGAAACACGGGTTTCGGGAAGATAGGTTTATGGGAGGCGTGTTTCAATGACTATGTATACGAGAAAGACAGTCTCGGTAAACGATACAATGGCTGTCATGGACTGCTATCATTTGAACTTCGGTCGCTGTATCAGACGATAAACCCAAGTGAGTAACCTCATGGAAAGTGGTTTAACCTCAATTAATTTCTACCTCGTTAATTTCGGGTGAACACCTGTATGACCGATTGTGGTTTCAGGTAAACGAGGTCACTCGCAGGTGATCTTCATTGACTCAGGTAAACCTTTAATGGCTACCGTCATTGTGAGATAAACAGGTAATGTCACAGTAGCGATCCTTACTTAACGTTATAGCGATGGAATTACAATGCAGTCCCGATATCTTTCTGAAGTCTGATAATTTACCAATATGGTAATATCAGAAGTAAAAACGTTGGTATACTTAAAAAAATACTATCACTTCCGGTTAATCGTTATGCATACATTAACAGGTAAAGAAAATCGATTTATTGTTTTGTAGATGGACTGGTTTCTATTATGGAGGAAATATTATACTATTTGAGGCGTAATACGAAAAGAATGCCAACTTAAGTGAAGATTAATTCACGTAATTTAACGTGCTTGAAGTAAATATTCTCAACTTATATGTTAAATACATCGCTCTACACAAAATACATAATGTGTAAAGGCTGGCTTGTTCAGATGATCTGGTTAAAGAGTTTGAAATCGACACCTTGTGCAGAGAACACTTGGCTCGATCTTTCAACTTCACTTTCCGTGTATACAATTGACTGGTTCTCTTCACAGAGTTCTCTTTTCAAAGGTCTGACTGTCTGGATACACACCATTGAAGTATGAAATAACAAGTCTCTAAACATTAGGAAGAACACATTGACAGATTTATTGAGTTACAATGTATCCAAAACGTATTACATGGACTGCATGTTAATCTTTTTAAACGACCACCCCACTCAACTTCATGTACAAGGAAAACCGAACCACTCGCTATTTTATGGCAGTTTTATTGAGATCGTTGTAAATAACAGTCACTTGTCCAGAGGCTATTGCAGTCAACAGTGTATTTCAATAGCCATGTTCAACCTTATCCTCCGACAAAACTAAGTCTTGTCTTTAAACGTGAGCATATATACTTGATTCTAGAGGTTGGGCTGATGACGAATGAAGAATTATTTCATGGATATAAAACTTGTTTACTCTGTGTAAGCGACATCGACTTTAGTATATATTTCGAAACTTCACTTACAATGAATAAAGAACTTGTTTATCCATGAACTAGTTCTCTATTCTTTAAACGTGAGGTGTAGACGTTTTATAACCCTTTTAATGCATAGACATTTATTAAAAATAGTACTGTTCTTTAATGTTTTCGACAATTGTTTTTTTCTAGCACATTAAAGTATATACAAGTATAAATGTACATTCAGTCAGTATGTTGGGGATATATTTAACAATAAGTAACCTCTTGTAATGATGATATTCATAGCAACAAAAACATATTACTTATTCGTGTAATTTTTGACCATTGACACAGGTGTGACTATGAGCGTAAGCCATGTATGAACACACGGAAGGAAGTAAACAAAGTCTATGACGTTTTTTAGAAATGATTAACTGTGAATACCAATGATTGTAATGGTATTCAAAAATATATAGGGTAAAATGGATGAATAAGTTAATTCGTTACCATAACATCAATGCATACTGTGGTGATGCTTTATTTGGGATATTCAGAGCTTTTGTGTTTGAATAACGAACTTTCGTCTCCAAATCATTATGGACATTGCTGAATTTGCGATGTTTTTTTTATTTACTATATACACATGTGGTACATTCTTTGAATATATATTCATATGTGTTACATCGTTTTGATATACGCATACATGTTACAATTGTTGTACTTCTTTTCATATGTGTTACAGTGTTTTTCAATGTTTTACATTAGTTTCATATGTGTTACATTTGTATGACTTTAGTTATGATTATATAATTATAATTATCGAACTCTATTAACGTTATTAATATTATCACATGTATGTTACATCCATGTTACACGTGTTACAGCATGGCTACTGGTGATCCAGATCCTCATGTCTCTCAGTCTCATCATCCTCAAGATCTGCCTCGTCTTCGTCATCATGTACTTCCTCCGGTGCTGTCCATCCAAGAAGGAGACCCGTTACGTCATGTGGACCTTCATCCTCAACTTCGTCGCAGGTAATTCTCATCCTTTATCATCACATCATAATACTTTGTTAGGACTTGTTATGTATGTTATATGTTTAGTAACATCCACATTTGATAAAAGAAATAGTGCATCATGCATATATTAATTCATGTGATACAATGAATTATTTTGTTGACAAAGTGTTATCTTTTATCATCAGTAACGTCATATTATGATGTATCATGTAGGCCTGTTTGTCTAGTTGATATTTCATGATAGCACAATAATATATGATCACTGCCCATGCAATGAAGTCGATAACCGATAGACCCTTACCATTTCTCTGTATTACAACGTCTAAAATATACCGCTCGCTATATCCATTGATTATAACCAAATTGATTATCCTCTTTTTATAGGTGCCTTCGAGGGAGTGAGTGTGATTATGTTTGGTATCCAGGCTGACACTGACCGACAATGGCTGCCACATCCGGACTCCAACTATCTCTCCTGGTCCTTCGGGTTCGCGGTCCTGTCTGCGTTCTTCGCGCTGTTCGCCGGGATGTGTCTCCTGGTCGAGTGGATGAGACTGAATCAGGAGGCCAAGAACAGAGACCGCAGACAGAACATGGCGCTCACCGCCAAACCAGCCTCCAGATACTAACTACACTCTGATGTTTATGATTGAAGCAGACGTCAGTTCTAAGAGCAGACGTCAATATATGAAGCAGACGTCAAGGACATTTACTGACAACATTGTGATGTTTGGTTGAAATAATAACATGTTCTTATCTAACATCGTTGATGTGTTTACACTCGACATCAAGGACATTTCTAATTACACGAATAATGTTAACATATATACTTACTAGTTTAAAGTTAATGTGAGAAGCATACGTATACCATTAGAAAGAAAAGATAGATATTTTGTAGTGTACTGGCGTTTTGAATACTTACTTAAAATGTTAGTGACCAAAACTATTCATGTCTATTATATACAGCAATTAACGTAAACAACAATTCTATAACGTATAAGTGAGTGTTATCATTTTTCGTAATTGGTAATTTGATTCAGGTATGAACGATTCTATGCACGCCCATGAAAAACGTGATTTATGCCAGAAAATGTCGATACATTCCAACGTCCTCTTCAAAATGACTTGTCAATATTAAAGGCAGCATAGTTTGTTCTTACACGCCATCCTGAAGACGTTTGCTATTCAGCTTGCCTTTTCGTTGATTTGTATATATTTCATCCGGTTTTAAACCAAATGACTACGGAAATGATTTCTTACCAAAGGGAAGCAACTCTTATCATCTACCATTCCATATCAATGTAGAAAACTAATAGGTTTGGGCAAACACTTATAAATTTAGAATTTTAAAAGGTAATTGATCTAATTTGATGTCCCTTACTCATGTCCCAGTTATGTCCCTATGTACATTAATTGTAAAGAGTTAATTCATTGGAATTAGAGTAGATTTCATTGTAAATACCTCATTTTAGTTACGTTTTATATATGAAAATTCATTTCTTGTATAACCATCATGCTTTTTTGTTATATGCGAATTTATTGTAATCAACCATTTTACTAGCATCGCTTATTTCCAGTATCGTTTCATTGATGTCGTCGGTTTGTGGGAGTTTTGGCAAATGATAAAGGAAATACAGACACGTAAAGATCGGCTCGTGTGAAAACGACAACCTAACTCTTACATCCGATTGTCATAGTTCATTAGCATAATTATAGATATCCTTTACCTCAGCTAAGTAAATTAACATTTACAAATGTGTATTAGGAATAAGACAAAGATATTGTGTTTAAATTAAATAATCTTTAGCAATTGATAAATCTGAGCAATACAAAGAGTCTGAAGGAAGAGATGCCTTGAATACCTTATCGATATTTGTTAATTCTCCATGATGAGGTTTCTGTCCAATGAAATTCCATCCATTTTAATCAGTGAAATGTTTTATATTGATGTATATAGCGTCATTATGCATTTGACATCTTAAATATTTTTGTAAAATAACTGATTGTTTACAATAAAATACTAAATTAATTCCTGTTTTGTTATGACGTCGTCTCATAGATTGATGAAAAGCCACTTGAAATTCAGTTACAATTATATCAATAACAATCATACATGGCTTACATTGTGGAGTGAAAATACAAGATTCGAAAACAAGTATTTTTTCAATGTTTAAAAATTCCGGTTAATAAAATAAAAGCCCTAGTTCCTAGTTCCTAGTACCATTTATTATATAAATCTTGCAAAAACATGAAACATGGTACAGTGGTCAGGGGAGAATATCCCAGCCACGAAGTGGAAGGGGGTAGATTGGAACCCCGTCCGTATGTCCGTCCGTCCGAGATAAAGGGACAGCTGTTCCCAAATTTGGTGTGAGGCTCGATGGCATTAATACCTTGATAGCGTCTGATATTGTCTGATAAATGTGGAACCTTAGGTCAATATCCACATTTTTTGGACTCGGTTCATGGTATCTCAAACACTGTCCAAAGGACTTTTCTAAGAAACTGTTTAAGATGGGATAACCAAATTTCGTGTGAGGGCATAAATACCTCGATGTTGCGTGCTTCTGTTTCTTCCTAAGTGAGTTCAGATAAGTTACTCCAGCGCACTAGATGTTAAGGATATTAAGGAGGAAGTTGCCAAGTTTATTGAGGACCAATATTGCGGGGGATGTTGAGGATGTTTATATGATTAATATAGGGCTTTAAAGGGATGAATAGGTGCTATTATACTGTCAGATATTGAAATAAATACTGAGTGTACGGTGTGGGTAGAATTAGCTGATATATCGAGAAACAGAAACCTGGAGAAGTTACTACAGTTTATGTGAATAGTTTCTAAACCCCACATTCCGTTTGTTAAAGCATATATAGTATTTATTAGGGGCCTAATGTAGAAGTGTTGGCATGGATAAATTTTGAGAACAAAATCTGACTAGTCCACATGTCCGTATGGAGATTAATGGACAATGGTACAATGGACCATCAACTTTATTGTTTTCAGCTATCGAATGTATTGCATGTAGAAGTTTTGGGAGGCATGAAACAATTCCCGATGCATATTCAAATGATGAAACCCAGATTTATGACCAAAAACTGAGTTCCACAGGAGATATCGCATACATGTGTGAGATCCAGCGATAACTCCTATTGCGCCGCCGCACTCGTGGTCATATGCTAATGTTGTGTTCAGAAATCTACAGTTTTCGTTGAAAAGAATGAATTTGGATGATAAATACCGAATTCACCCTCGTGTCTTCTGATTCCTGAGTCCTAAGTCCTCGGAAATTTGTAACTTTTATCAACTCGTGTTGATATAATTCATATCCGAAGACACTGTGGTGAGATTGTCTATTTATTGGGATGCAGTCTGATATCATGATTAAAAGTTTGACATTAAGAATTTCTGTGATCTCTAGAATAAAAACAAGCGTAGTTTGGTATAAAATGATTCTGTATCAACATGTGACCGAAGCAGTCGTAAAATGGTCATTACCATCCACAGAAAATTAGTTGTCACTATAGCCCCTGTCACAACCCATCGTGCGTGCAATTCGTTCGTACGTTTTTTGGGGAGGCCACGGTCGCTATGTTTTTCTGAAAACGTAGGGTGGATTAAAGCGGCTGTCAAAACCCGTCGTACGTGCAGCTGCGTGCTGTCTACCGACAAAAACGTGGAGTAAATTGGGGAACGTGCTTTTTTTTTCAAACAATATGTCTAGTGTTTATTTAAAACCTGATTTTCGACATCATTTTGGATACTATTTCAGGATTAATTCTGATCGAACTGAGATATGAATGTTCTTTCTCAGGCTCTGGAACAAGTCAAACTTGTCGACTTTATTTCAATCCTATTTTATTTCCATTTTATCGTGACTTCCGTTGTCTTGTCTGCAAATATTGAAGCTCATACATATCCCTTGCAATTACAACTATATGGTCGTGAGTACCCTAACACACGCACTCAAAAATTCCAAATTGTTGCCATTATGGACTAATCGTGGCCTAGTGTAAACGCAGCATATGAAGATTTAACATTTGTAATGATTATTATCCGAAATATTAAGAACAAATTAAAGCACTAGGAATATGATAACTGCTAACTTTCAACTTTCTCGCGAGTATAGGTCTCTGTCCCTTTCACAGCTAGGTCATACTGTCCTTTCTCTCAAAATAAATGATTTCTAATAAAAAAAAATTAAATTTCCGCCTTTAAAAATATGTTAACGGTGCTTTAAATATTCTATTCAGGTGCATGTTTCAGTTCAAACACATTTTCAAATGTTCATTTCTGATTTGATCTAGGTACAATTTGGTGTATTTTCTTGACATAAAATCGATTTTTTACAGCCACACCTGTGTCAAGTGACTTTTTTTTGGCTTCAAAAGCAAGGTTACTTGACATTTTTGGCTTCCAAATCAAGGTCACGTGACATTTTTGGCTTCCAAAGCAAGGTCACGTGACTTTTTTTGGGCCCAAAGTAAGGTCACGTGACCTTTTTTTGCCCCAAAGCAAGGTCACGTGATTTTAAATTTAAATAATCAGTGAAACACACGTTAAACCCCATCCAAAATGACTAAGCTTTCTCCCCTCTAAATTTGTATTTGAATGTTTATTATTTATCGACACACGTTCACGATTAGTATACGTAAATAATTAGGCCCTAGAGTTTCGAAGCTTTCCTGATACACATGTAGAGGACGATGACTGTCATACATTAGTATTGACTTGCAACTAGCTTGACAGGAAGAACAGTTCGAACATTAAGGCCCAGATAATTAGTAAACACGTGTTACTCCAGTAATGAAACGAAATGTTCATTTAACTTAATTAATTATTTACATTTCCGTAAACAGATCGATCTTGTTGTGCTATGAAACATAGTTTATAATACAACGGCTTGCACAAATACGACTTCCCGCCTACTCTTAACGACACCTAGTGAAATTGTTATAACTCTACATGTATCTGTTATCATAAACTCGGGGAGTAATTCGACGTGCTTTTCTAACTTAATATCTAGTCTATATTGAGAGAAACACCTGGCATTGTTGATATTCTTTTAGTATTCACCGAGCATTGATATTGTTAATAATTATTTAGGGTGTGGGAGATATAGGGAGGGTGTGGGAGATAAAGGGAGGGTGTGGGAGATATAGGGAGGGTGTGAGAGATATAGGGAGGGTGTGAGAGATATAGGGAGGGTGTGAGAGATATAGGGAGGGTGTGGGAGATATAGGGAGGGTGTGGGAGATAAAGGGAGGGTGTGGGAGATATAGGGAGGGTGTGGGAGATATAGGGAGGGTGTGAGAGATATAGGGAGGGTGTGGGAGATATAGAGAGGGTGTGGGAGATAAAGGGAGGGTGTGGGAGATATAGGGAGGGTGTGAGAGATATAGGGAGGGTGTGGGAGATATAGGGAGGGTGTGTGAGATAAAGGGAGGGTGTGGGAGATATAGGGAGGGTGTGGGAGATATAGGGAGGGTGTGAGAGATATAGACAGGCAGTGAAAGAGACAGATATAGGGAGGGTGTGAGAGATATAGGGAGGGTGTGGGAGATATAGGGAGGGAGTAGGAGAGAGATAAGGGGGGGGGGGGGGGGGGGTCAACAGGGAGATATAGACAGGAAGTGAAAGAGACAGATATAAGGAGGGAGTGAGATATATAGAGAGGGAGTCAAAAGAGAGATATACGGAGAGTAACACTGCAATACTATGTGCTCATGGTCTCTCTAGATAAGTCTAACCTCAGCGAGTTACTGATTCATTGAATGTGAATGAGGAACTGGAACTAGTTTTCTAAGCTCACAAAACCTCCGATAAAGAAAACACAACACTTTACATAATACTGTAACACCAATAGCTTATTTGCAAAATTTATTCATGAAATATGTACATGATTTGCATCGTTGCCAATGGTGATGAATGAAACCAACAGATCACTTTGTGTAGATCAGGACCGCACATTTTTTAAATCATGGCTGTAGTATGTAAAACTATATCTGAAGTTTGTGTAAAATATTCGAGTCATTTATTCCCTGACAAGTAAGATCTATATAATTATCAAAATATATATATCTCTCTTTCAATATTGCTGAATTGAATTTACTTAAATAAAATGTTGAAGTTTATATGTATAGATACATGCGTATTCCACTATTTGCCACTACCAAGAGGCCAGGAAGCATACACAGTCTACAACCAGCTCCCTCTACAGCAGTACCATGCTGATCGGCGACACGTATCTCCTACCCGTTCTTATTGACACGCCCTTGTTGTTTGTGATTATATTCTTCAATAATTAAGGATTAATCGCATTATAAATGTAAAGGCGCACCCTACTGTATAATTGGTTGCACTGTACACCCCTTGACAACACATAACACATAATTGCTTCTTATACATGGCGTTATGCACTGATGAAACTAACATATACATGTCATAATCGTGTAATTATAATCAATTATATCGTTTTTATATCGATGATAACCATTTACAAATGAGGCGTTTTTCCATCAGGGAAGTCTTGTAACTTTCAGAATAAGAACACATAGTAGAAGATGTGAGCAGTATTTACAGAACTTTATTCTGCATACGGTAAACGCTTAGGATCTTGTCTGTACCAATAGTTGAACGCAGCCTATAGAAAAGCTGATTTTCACTCCATTCTTCAACACGATTTTTTATTAAATTGTATATATGCAATGCACATTCAGTGTATGAGACATGGATTTGATCCAAGAATGATTTGGATGTTTTGAAACATTGTGATGAGCTGGTACATACATCGACACACTACTTGATTGACTAAAACTAATTATCATGCGATGTATACGAAATATGCTGTAAAAGACCCAGGATGAACGAATTTTTTTTGGACTTGAAGCAAATGTTGACATGTTTAGGGAAACATGAAAATGAAAACATAATGTATTAACGTGAAATCGCTCAAATAAGATGAGCAGAAACGTGCTTTTCTAGCTCTACATGTTAACAATATTACTAAAGGAATCAATATTCCAAAAGGGACACTTCTAATTCAGTAGAGATATATACAATATTTACATCACAATAAAGTCATATTACCTTCATTAGTATCTTTAAAATTTACTGTGTTTAAATCATGTATTTATTACATATATGTGTAAACAGGAGTATCTTCTCGAATTTCGTTTCCACAAAAAATACCTCGATAGAACCCTCCTTTTAACACACTTCTTTCACTTCTCAAATCATCACAAAAGACTAAGACTTACTATGAAACCTCTTAAAATATTGAAAGTTGAAAGCGTCTGATAAATTTTAAAGCTGAAGCTGAGAGATAGATGAACAATTTCTTCAGTGCAAGATTCAATACATATGAACTGGATACCCTCAGCTAAACGTTTAATTCATATCAATCAAGAAACTGATGTTACACAAAGCCTTTTCATCTTTAGAAATGATATGAGTTAACTTCCCTCGAGGTCACTGATGTAAAACAAGTCACGCGTTCTAGGTTTAAAACCATACCAGAATACTACTGCCTGTAAGTCGACATTACGCCTAGTATCTCGCTCATCTTGAGCTTGCTTGAAAATCAACCAATGAAATCAATGCTGGCTTTTGAGATGGGTTAACCATTGGACCAATCAAATTTAAATCAGATCGAACGTAACCCTCGTACCTCGTTTGTCGATCTGAGCAGTACACGCATAGGTCATGTCAGGTGACCACCACTGTGAACTATCACCTTTAATAATTTCAGCCAATCAGATGTCATCTAAATTGAATGCGGTGTTTCGTATGTCAACTGAAGACGATCCGAAGCTTTTCTAGCCTCGTCGCTGATTGGTTGAGTGAAGTTAGGGGTGAAGGTCATCTGACATGACCTCTGTGGTGCAGTGTTCAGATCAGAAGTGTGTTATGTTGATCTGATTTGAATGAGATTGCCATATGTAATATTGACAAAAGGTCAGTTTATTGTAAAACTCTATTTAGAGTTTCTAGTGTACCCATACTAATTTTAGAAATGGTTAGTTTTCAGTAATCATTTGTTCAGTATTTGGACATGGACTTGGATCTCCCACAGAAGACGAGGATTCCCAGGACGAGATGCCAGACTGCTCCTACCACCAGACATGTCAGAGCGAAAATTGCAGCCTTGTGTGAGGAAGAAAACTGGTTAGAATCTGGTAGTGGCATATACGCCCGGTCTGTACACATGGTATTGTAGATCGCCATAGCCGCAGAGAAGGACACCACTGAAAAAACAGAGCAGAGTGTTATGTTATAATCAAGGAACAAAGGAGGCATGCTTATTGGCATTAGTGGAACTAGTTATTTTACATAGTTCATTTTAAATCACAAGTATAACAGCTGATATTCAATGAGGTCCTGAAACAAAGCAGCGAACTGTCTATGCAAAACTCGTATAAAGTCATCTTCGAGTTCCCTCTTCTTTGAAAAAGGGTAGGATTCGCTTCACGCAAAGAGACCTAGACTAACACTATTCTATAAAGGTCTTGCACCAGTTAATCATCAAACAGTCAACCCCTCTCCCTGCTTTTATCAGGCAACCGGGCACGTTACGGATTAGGAAACTCAAATGATTTCACCCAACTACATGTGTACACGACTCAATTACTCAGTGTCATCTTACTTTCGGCCAGCAATTAAACCATCAAACAGCATTCCCTTCCCTGTCATATTCTGCTGCTTCTCTAAACCTAATATTCGTGTGATAGAAAAATGTGCACCTGTTTACTTTTCGTATGGAATGAAGAATTCAATATTTTCCACACATGGAATGTGAAAATGTCTTTCATTACTTTCGTGAATGTCCCTCGTATAATTTACAAATATAAGATATAGTCGTTCTATCTGTGAACACCAGAATGGTTTCAAATGTTCATACATATCTCAAACTAAATGTTTTCTATCTGTGAACATCAGAATGCTTTCAAATATTCATATATCTCTCAAACTAAATGGTTTCTATCTGTGAACATCTGAATGCTTTCAAATGTTTATTTATGTACAACTTATCTGTAAGTTATCTTATCTTCAAGGAACTTCTAAAGTCAACTTTTTTATTGCAATTAATGAATGCGATAGATATTCTCGCATCTCCCTGTCCGCCTCTTGTTGTACATTGATGTGAGATGAATCATGTAATTATATGAGAAGACTTCCCCAAGTTGTAAAACTTTTTACTGATCCTTTCCTTGGTTGAATACGATATGTTTGAATCAAAACTCGCTACGTAACGATGATGATGCACACCATTACAAAGAAGCAGCGGGGCAGTACGAGGTAGACTGCAGACATGTTTCCTTTCACCTCGAGCTCGCATTCAGTCTCGACTTTATGGCGTAATCTGAATGTGAATATTCCCTTTCTACACTCGAGGCTATGCTGACGTAACGTTTATACATAACATGTCCTCTATCGTGGACGTCCTTTTATATGACAACTGGAATTCAATTGAATCTAATTGTTATTGTTGAAGCCAAAGTTTTTTCAATTATATTTCTGTACATTCATAGGGTAGTAAGCAGAATGTTTGACAGGAGCTGTTACTGTTTTATACGTTTACACTTGATTTTTATTTCAAAATACAAATTTGATGGGGAAAATTACATTCAGGATTATTACAATATATTTCATACTCCATTTACATACATACATACATACATACATACATAGACTAGTGTAACCAAACTCTCTAGGAGTATACAACACACCTCTGGTAATGTTTATAGCATTCGTTGGGGCTGATGTAGACTCGTGTAACCCAACTCCCTAGAAGTATACAACATGCCTCTGGTAATGTTTATAGCATTCATTGGGGCTGATGTAGACTAGACTAAGTGTAACCCAACTCTATAGGAGTATACAACACACCTCTGGTAATGTTTATAACATTCATTGGGGCTGATGTAGACTCGTGTAACCCAACTCCCTACGAGTATACAACACGCCTCTGGTAATGTTTATAGCATTCATTGGGGCTGATGTAGACTAGTGTAACCCAACTCCCTAGGAGTATACAACACGCCCCTGGTAATGTTTATAACATTCGTTGGGGCTGATGTAGACTAGTGTAACCCAACTCTCTAGAAGTATACAACACGCCTCTAGTAATGTTTATAGCATTCGTTGGGGCTGATGTAGACTCGTGTAACCCAACTCCCTAGGAGTATACAACACGCCTCTAGTAATGTTTATAGCATTCATTTGGGCTGATGTAGACTAGTGTAACCCAACTCCCTAGGAGTATAAAACACGCCTCTGGTAATGTTTATAGCATTCACTGGGGCTGATGTAGACTAGTGTAACCCAACTCTCTAGGAGTATACAACACACCTCTGGTAATGTTTATAGCATTCGTTGGGGCTGATGTAGACTAGTGTAACCCAAATCTCTAGGAGTATACAACACACCTCTGGTAATGTTTATAGCATTCGTTGGGGCTGATGTAGACTAGTGTAACCTAACTCCCTAGAAGTATACAACACACCTCTGGTAATGTTTATAACATTCATTGGGGCTGATGTAGACTAGTGTAACCCAATTCCCTACGAGTATACAACACACCTCTGGTAATGTTTATAACATTCATTGGGGCTAATGTAGACTAGTGTAACCTAACTCCCTAGAAGTATACAACACGCCTCTGGTAATGTTTATAACATTCATTGGGACTGATGTAGACTAGTGTAACCCAACTCTATAGGAGTATACAACACACCTCTGGTAATGTTTATAGCATTCGTTGGGGCTGATGTAGACTAGTGTAACCCAACTCCCTAGAAGTATACAACACGCCTCTGGTAATTTTTATATCATTCACTGGGGCTGATGTAGACTAGTGTAACCCAACTCTCTAGGAGTATACAACACACCTCTGGTAATGTTTATAACATTCATTGGGGCTGATGTAGACTCGTGTAACCTAACTCCCTACGAGTATACAACACGCCTCTGGTAATGTTTATAGCATTCATTGGGGCTGATGTAGACTCGTGTAACCTAACTCCCTACGAGTATACAACACGCCTCTGGTAATGTTTATAGCATTCGTTGGGGCTGATGTAGACTAGTGTAACCCAACTCTATAGAAGTATACAACACACCTTTGGTAATGTTTATAACATTCATTGGGGCTGATGTAGACTAGTGTAACCCAACTCCCTAGGAGTATACAACACGCCTCTGGTAATCTTTATAGCATTCACTGGGGCTGATGTAGACTAGTGTAACCCAACTCCCTAGGAGTATACAACACACCTCTGGTAATGTTTATAACATTCGTTGGGGCTGATGTAGACTAGTGTAACCCAACTCCCTAGGAGTATACAGCACGCCTCTGGTAATGTTTATAACATTCATTGGGGCTGATGTAGACTAGTGTAACCCAACTCCCTAGGAGTATACAGCACGCCTCTGGTAATGTTTATAGCATTCGTTGGGGCTGATGTAGACTAGTGTAACCCAACTCTATAGAAGTATACAACACACCTTTGGTAATGTTTATAACATTCATTGGGGCTGATGTAGACTAGTGTAACCCAACTCCCTAGGAGTATACAACACACCTCTGGTAATGTTTATAACATTCGTTGGGGCTGATGTAGACTAGTGTAACCCAACTCCCTAGGAGTATACAACACGCCTCTGGTAATGTTTATAACATTCATTGGGGCTGATGTAGACTAGTGTAACCCAACTCTCTAGGAGTATACAACACACCTCTGGTAATGTTTATAACATTCATTGGGGCTGATGTAGACTCGTGTAACCTAACTCCCTACGAGTATACAACACGCCTCTGGTAATGTTTATAGCATTCATTGGGGCTGATGTAGACTAGTGTAACCCAACTCCCTAGGAGTATACAGCACGCCTCTGGTAATGTTTATAGCATTCGTTGGGGCTGATGAATGAATGAATGAATGAATGAATGAATGAATGAATGAATTGTCTTTATTTCCCCCAATAGTGTCGGAGAGTACATTGAATTATTACATGAACACAAAATACATCACTATGTACATTTTATATTGATATGGAAGGATGGACAAACATAAATGGATATTACACTAGATATGATTGAATGAGATATGAATCATAGATATAGCATACTTTTTAGATTCCACGAGCTTATGCTCCTTGCAACCATGTCGATGAATAGACCCCACAGATGTAGATCAATGTCGTCCACAACTTGGGTGATGCCACCAAGGAGAGTGATAACTCGTACATTATCCGAGCTGTTCTCTAGCTTTATGAACGTTTCAAATGGTAGAATATCGAATAAACGTTCATACATAATGTTTCTCTTCTTAAAGAGTTCATTGCAATAAACTAGTTGGTGTTGCACAATATCATCAGTCTCCTCATCACACATGAGACAGAGTCCAGCACTGACCGGTAGTATCCCCAGTTTTACCAGGGCGTACACAGGTCTACTGTACAGGTCAAACAGTAGACACATGTTCCACAGTCTATGTGTCGAGAGGCTCGTGTGTATGGCAGCAAACCGCCTTAACTCGGGTCGAATGGATAACTCATGTCTCCATAATGATGTCTCTCTGCTTAGAACTGCTTTATTGCATTTATTTTTCCATTCATGTTTTGATGGAAAGTGTCCATTGTCCACATATTGCAGCAGATATTGGTACAGTCCATACTTAACACATACAGTAATCAAGTCATGTATCACAGAGTTTTTGTTGAAACTACCGCTTAAGAATTGTCCATATCTGAAATAGAAGAACAATTTGACTATTTGGGTTGAACTCGCTCGACATATTCTGCCGAGATAGCCCAATTTCTTTTTGTCAATCGTGGCTTCCATACTCAAGAGGCCGAGAGTTTGGGTTGTAACAGCAGTTGAAGATCGCACATGGTAACCTTGGATAATTCTTGCAAAATATCTTTGCAATCTTTCTAGTTCTTTCATTTCAGACCTGGTGATGTTAGACCACAGCTCGCACGAATATAGGGCACTTGCTAGGATAATACGCTGCCATATCTTAGCACAATTAACTGGATTTAATCCCCCTGCGTGAAGACCAACATCTTTGAGAGATGCAATTGTCCTTCTAGCAGAAGAACAAGCACGATTCGTTCTCTCAGTTTGCTTTGTAGTATGGATTAAAGACCCTGCATATATTGTACTTTCTTGTATAGGCACGCATGTGTCATTCAATTTAAATTCAGGTTCCTTGATTTCCTTTACTCCACCTTTGAAAACAAGAACACAACTCTTTGCTGGATTATAGCACATTCTCCACTGACACGAGTAAGCATGTACAGCATTGAGTGAAGCCTGTAGACCGTTGCTTGTTGTACTGATCAGTGTCGTGTCGTCTGCTAGCACTACAGAAGGTATATGTTGTCGACCAATGATTGCTCCCCTTTTGAGGTTGTCGAGTTTGGTAATCAGGTCGTTGATGTAGAGGAGAAACATCCACGCAGACAACACTCTTCCTTGCCCCACTCCTTGTCTGAT
This sequence comes from Gibbula magus, assembly GCA_936450465.1. NCBI lineage: Eukaryota > Metazoa > Mollusca > Gastropoda > Trochida > Trochidae > Gibbula > Gibbula magus. The sequence goes on along the minus strand of OW388289.1, from coordinate 103,058,796 downwards.
AGGGAATGTTCTACTCGTGACGCCATTATATTGAACACAAGCAGACGCTTCTTTATACGAGTGTTTAATTAAGTGCCATGCCCGTCCAGTAGCACCAATATCAAACAACTTGAACAGCAGTCCATTATGCCAAATCCTGTCAAACGCCTTTTCATTGTCCAAGAATCCAACATATATATTTGATTTTCGTTCAATGTAGTATGCTATTGTTTCTTTCAATATATGGACAGCTATAGTTGCACCGTGATCTTTCCGAAATCCACACTGGAGTTTGTTTGGAAAGTCAGGATTTGTCAATTTCACATGTTTTTCAACCTTTTCTAGTAATATTTTTTCAAATAGCTTACTCACTGCTGATGTGAGTGTGATACCTCTATAACTAGCTGGGTCTGTCTTGGCCTTATTGTTTCCTTTATATAATGGTAGAATTGTGCCTACCCGCATTGACTTGGGTATGTAACACACCTGAATTATAAGGTTGAATAGGCGAGCCAGGTGTTCGTACAGACTAGGGCCAGCAAATCGTATATGTTCATTAGTGATAAGATCTGGTCCAGGTGCTTTCTTCATCTTAAATGACTTAACTACAGATTTAATATCACTTGCAGACACACCGTTTTCCAATATTGGGTCACACAATGGGATGTCAGAACGTTCTATCTCTTCAACAGTATTGTTTACATATTCAAAATGGTTTATATCAAAGTTAGTACTTTGATGTGGGGAAAGTAAGTCACAGTAATACTCCGACCAGAGATCAGATACTTCTAAGGGAGTAGAAGCACACTTTCCTTTATACATAATGTTGCTCTGAACATTTGACGCATCTTTTTTTCTGTGTTTCTTAACCGTCCTGTAAAATTCTGCAATATCAACTTCACTAGCTGTGTTGATTTCCACATATTTCTCTTTATTCCATTTTCGCTTCGCTTTTCTCAAATGCTGTCTGAATTCTCTCTTTGAATCTTTATAATCTTTGTATGATTGGTTCTCTTCTTGTCTTGGTTTGCCCTTAGATACCCAGAGCCGTTTTGCTGTTCTCATCTGATAATGGTAAAAGTCCAAATGAGACCCTTTCCAGTAGGGCTTTAGGTATGGTCTATACACCCCTAGGGGTATACAAGTTGCTGCTGCTGAGTGTAGACATGTTGTGATGGTATCCATATAGTTGTCGATGACGTCTTCTGTTACGGAGTTCGTACTTGGGAGTATCCTACCCAACTGTAATGCCACTTCAGTCTCATACATTGTTACATCATTTATGCTAGCTTTGCTCCATTTGAGTGAGCTACAGTTCCATGATTTTGGTCCAGTGAGAAATGAATCATTCATAAACGTTACAGTTACTGGGAAATGATCTGAAATATCATACGGGATAGACTCATCGACTCTGCTCTCTAGTAGTGAAGACTGTATCATTTCTGGCATGAAGACATAATCTACAGTCGAACTCTGTGTTTTGGATTTGTTTCTCCATGTCGTTGGTATATCCTTCATATCTTGAAATGTCGGAATCATATGGCGATCTTTTAAGTACTTTGTCAATAATAGAGAACGTCGTGAATTCGGCCTTTTGTAAAGGTCTGTATTGATATCTCCACACACAAGCGTTACACTGCTTACAGAAAGTTCATCCACAATATCAAACGTGCATTTTACGCTATCCTCGTATATGTCGTAACTCTGGTTAGAAGAGGGAAGATGAACACAAACTACAGACAGATCAACACAGTGTTCGCGATGTATGGTTACAGCACACAGTCTGTCATTCTCAATGCAATGAACACACACATCGTGACTCAAAGTTTTCTTCATAAGTATTGCCACACCACCTTCTCCTCTCATTCCATTCTGTGAAGACTTTACTGTAACGGCACAATCATAGTCGTCCTTATACTGTTCGAAATAGCACTTAGTGTTATCCGTTAACCAGTGTTCGGTTAAAGTAAGAATGTCACAGGTATCAGCAATGTTTTCAAGGAAGTTACTGTTATGCATTACGCCTCGTATGTTCCATGTAGAAATAGAAAGCATGGCGATGTAGTATATCAGTCGTACAATCATGGTGAAAGTCTAATAAGAGGCACTTTGTCCTGATTTAGAATAGGGTATCCATTCTCTACATTTAACATACCTTGGCCAGAAGTTGTCATTCTCTGTAATCAGTTTAGCATTCCTGCTGTCAACATTAACCCTCAGGGTGTAGGTAGGAGTCGGACCCTCCCAGAGTTTCAGTAGTCTCACGCTGGTCACATGTACTCCACGCTTTTTAGCATAATCACAGATTGCGTCCTGAATGACACTCACTGGTTCATCTGCACGGACGAATGACAGGACAAGTCTCTTTGTTTTGAACCTAGGTGTAACTCCTTGAAAAGCTCTTGACCATTCGTTATTAAATGTTACTGACCTCTCAGCATAATCAGTTTCTTTGTCTATCCTTTGTCCGATGTGTTTGTCGTCGTTGACCGATGGCTTACGTTGACAGACCTCAGACTGATTGCATGATGTAATTTCAGATGGTTCACTGCTCTCTGTCATGCCGTCAGAGTGGTACTGTTGTTCTTTTGGTGTCGTAGTAGTATGTCGTTCTCTTGGTAGACTGGTGTCCTGGTGAGTAATAATGACATCATCCTTTTCAGTATCTCGCCATGTGTGATGCTCTATTTTTTCCTGGGTATCTTCTGTAGATTCAGATGACACCGATGCTAGCGTATGTGATTCAAACTTACGTCTCTTATCGTATGACATCCTTCTCTCAATGTTGGTTGTTCTACGTTGGATGGCGTCAAGGTTACTCAGCACATCGTCCTTGAGATTACGTATCTGGGCATCTCTGTCCCTCAGTTGACTAACGAGTATCTGCATGTCACATCTCAGCTTAGCTTCTGTGTTACGCATTCTTTCAAGGTCACGTGATGCTGTAACGAGTGCTTCATTCTTTTCCTCTAGAGCACGAATCATTTTTAGCATATCTGTATTAAACTTGTCATGAAGCTCATCTATCTTTCTATCGGTTACATCTGACCGTTCACACATACCCTCATGTAGCTCAATCACTTTAGCACAGATGAGAGACAATGTATCTGTATCCTTCACACTGATCATTTCCTGATATATATTTTCTGTTGTAGAGTGTTTTGTCTTTACCTTTGTCAATACCTCTTTTTGTAGTGAGTTCGCTGAAATACTTCTGGTAATGAATTGGTATAGAAAGTACACATCAGATGCATATTTTTCCATCATCGTCTTCTTAGATCCTACTCTCTGTACTCTTTTCAATAGACTACCTTGTGGGAAATCCGTACACCTTTCCTTAGCAACATCATACATACTGTAACGTACGTCGTTTAGGTTCTCCTCTTCGTTGGCATACATATTCAAAAGACCATTTTCGAATGAAACTTTATCCAACTGTCCAAATTTTTCATGAACCATATCGAAAATTGCATTGTCGACATTCTGTACCTTTTGTGTGGTGTAGATATCTTCGCTCTCGCCGTCACTTGCCGCCATTGTAGCAGGGTTTGTTTGTATCCACTGGTCAGCTTGGGTGTTGAGTGGTCCAGTGTCTTCTCACTTCATACGTTCACCATTTAAATCTTCATTTTCCACATTTTCACAAAAGTTAAAAGCATTTTGCTTTCATAATTTGAAACAGTAAGTTCTCAGTTGTGCGTACATACCATTTTCGTCAGTAAAAGCACAATATATCTTGAAATAAATACATTTTTTCTGAGAGCTCTGTCAACATGCAACTTGTCTCTAACGCATGCGCACACAACCCAACCCAACCCTAGGAGTATACAACACGCCTCTGGTAATGTTTATAGCATTCACTGGGGCTGATGTAGACTAGTGTAACCCAACTCCCTAGGAGTATACAGCACGCCTCTGGTAATGTTTATAGCATTCACTGGGGCTGATGTAGACTAGTGTAACCCAACTCCCTAGGAGTATACAGCACGCCTCTGGTAATGTTTATAGCATTCGTTGGGGCTGATGTAGACTAGTGTAACCCAACTCCCTAGGAGTATACAACACACCTCTGGTAATGTTTATAACATTCGTTGGGGCTGATGTAGACTAGTGTAACCCAACTCCCTAGGAGTATACAGCACGCCTCTGGTAATGTTTATAGCATTCACTGGGGCTGATGTAGACTAGTGTAACCCAACTCCCTAGGAGTATACAGCACGCCTCTGGTAATGTTTATAGCATTCGTTGGGGCTGATGTAGACTAGTGTAACCCAACTCCCTAGGAGTATACAACACGCCTCTGGTAATGTTTATAACATTCATTGGGGCTGATGTAGACTCGTGTAACCTAACTCCCTACGAGTATACAACACGCCTCTGGTAATGTTTATAGCATTCGTTGGGGCTGATGTAGACTAGTGTAACCCAACTCTCTAGGAGTATACAACACACCTCTGGTAATGTTTATAACATTCATTGGGGCTGATGTAGACTAGTGTAACCCAACTCTCTAGAAGTATACAACACACCTCTGGTAATGTTTATAGCATTCGATGGGGCTGATGTAGACTAGTGTAACCCAACTCCCTAGGAGTATACAACACGCCTCTGGTAATGGTTATAGCATTCGTTGGGGCTGATGTAGACTAGTGTAACCCAACTCCCTAGGAGTATACAACACGCCTCTGGTAATGTTTATAGCATTCGTTGGGGCTGATGTAGACTAGTGTAACCAAACTCTCTAGGAGTATACAACACGCCTCTGGTAATGTTTATAGCATCCATTGGGGCTGATGTAGACTAGTGTAACCCAACTCCCTACGAGTATACAACACGCCTCTGGTAATGTTTATAGCATTCATTGGGGCTGATGTAGACTCGTGTAACCCAACTCTCTAGGAGTATACAACACACCTCTGGTAATGTTTATAGCATTCGTTGGGGCTGATGTAGACTAGTGTAACCTAACTCCCTAGAAGTATACAACACACCTCTGGTAATGTTTATAACATTCATTGGGGCTGATGTAGACTAGTGTAACCCAACTCCCTAGGAGTATACAACACACCTCTGGTAATGTTTATAACATTCATTGGGGCTGATGTAGACTAGTGTAACCCAACTCTCTACGAGTATACAACACACCTCTGGTAATGTTTATAACATTCATTGGGGCTGATGTAGACTAGTGTAACCCATCTCTCTAGGAGTATACAACACGCCTCTGGTAATGTTTATAACATTCATTGGGACTGATGTAGACTAGTGTAACCCAACTCTCTAGGAGTATACAACACGCCTCTGGTAATGTTTATAGCATTCGTTGGGGCTGATGTAGACCAGTGTAACCCAACTCCCTAGGAGTATACAACACGCCTCTGGTAATGTTTATAGCATTCATTGGGGCTGATGTAGACTAGTGTAACCCAACTCCCTACGAGTATACAACACGCCTCTGGTAATGTTTATAGCATTCATTGGGGCTGATGTAGACTCGTGTAACCCAACTCCCTACGAGTATACAACACGCCTCTGGTAATGTTTATAGCATTCGTTGGGGCTGATGTAGACTAGTGTAACCCAACTCCCTAGGATTATACAACACACCTCTGGTAATGTTTATAGCATTCGTTGGGGCTGATGTAGACTCGTGTAACCCAACTCTCTAGGAGTATACAACACACCTCTGGTAATTTTTATAGCATCCATTGGGGCTGATGTAGACTAGTGTGACCCAACTCTCTAGGAGTATACAACACACCTCTGGTAATGTTAATAACATCCATTGGGGCTGATGTAGACTCGTGTAACCCAACTCCCTAGGAGTATAGCATCCATTGTGGCTGATGTAGACTAGTATAACCCAACTCTCTAGGAGTATACAACACACCTCTGGTAATGTTTATAGCATCCATTGGGGCTGATGTAGACTAGTGTAACCCAACTCCCTAGGAGTATACAACACGCCTCTGGTAATGTTTATAACATTCATTGGGGCTGATGTAGACTAATATAACCCAACTCTCTAGAAGTATACAACACGCCCCTGGTAATGTTTATAACATTCATTGGGGCTGATGTAGACTAGACGAAGTGTAACCCAACTCTATAGGAGATTACAACACACCTCTGGTATTGTTTATAATATTCATTGTGGCTGATGTAGACTCGTGTAACCCAACTCTCTAGGAGTATACAACACACCTCTGGTAATGTTTATAGCATTCATTGGGGCTGATGTAGACTAGACTAAGTGTAACCCAACTCTATAGGAGTATACAACACACCTCTGGTAATGTTTATAACATTCATTGGGGCTGATGTAGACTAGTGTAACCCAACTATATAGAAGTATACAACACACCTTTGGTAATGTTTATAAAATTCATTGGGGCTGATGTAGACTAGTGTAACCCAACTCTCTAGGAGTATACAACACGCCTCTGGTAATGTTTATAGCATTCATTGGGGCTGATGTAGACTAGTGTAACCCAACTATATAGAAGTATACAACACACCTTTGGTAATGTTTATAACATTCATTGGGGCTGATGTAGACTCGTGTAACCTAACTCCCTAGGAGTATACAACACGCCTCTGGTAATGTTTATAGCATTCGTTGGGGCTGATGTAGACTAGTGTAACCCAACTATATAGAAGTATACAACACACCTTTGGTAATGTTTATAACATTCATTGGGGCTGATGTAGACTAGTGTAACCCAACTCCCTAGGAGTATACAGCACGCCTCTGGTAATGTTTATAGCCTTCACTGGGGCTGATGTAGACTAGTGTAACCCAACTCCCTAGGAGTATACAGCACGCCTCTGGTAATGTTTATAGCATTCGTTGGGGCTGATGTAGACTAGTGTAACCCAACTCCCTAGGAGTATACAACACGCTTCTGGTAATGTTTATAACATTCATTGGGGCTGATGTAGACTAGTGTAACCCAACTCTCTAGGAGTATACAACACACCTCTGGTAATGTTTATAACATTCATTGGGGCTGATGTAGACTCGTGTAACCCAACTCCCTAGGAGTATACAACACACCTCTGGTAATGTTTATAGCATTCATTGGGGCTGATGTAGACTAGTGTAACCCAACTCCCTAGGAGTATACAGCACGCCTCTGGTAATGTTTATAGCATTCGTTGGGGCTGATGTAGACTAGTGTAACCCAACTCTATAGAAGTATACAACACACCTTTGGTAATGTTTATAACATTCATTGGGGCTGATGTAGACTAGTGTAACCCAACTCCCTAGGAGTATACAGCACGCCTCTGGTAATGTTTATAGCATTCGTTGGGGCTGATGTAGACTAGTGTAACCCAACTCCCTAGGAGTATACAACACGCCTCTGGTAATGTTTATAGCATTCACTGGGGCTGATGTAGACTAGTGTAACCCAACTCCCTAGGAGTATACAGCACGCCTCTGGTAATGTTTATAGCATTCACTGGGGCTGATGTAGACTAGTGTAACCCAACTCCCTAGGAGTATACAGCACGCCTCTGGTAATGTTTATAGCATTCGTTGGGGCTGATGTAGACTAGTGTAACCCAACTCCCTAGGAGTATACAGCACGCCTCTGGTAATGTTTATAGCATTCGTTGGGGCTGATGTAGACTAGTGTAACCCAACTCTATAGAAGTATACAACACACCTTTGGTAATGTTTATAGCATTCATTGGGGCTGATGTAGACTAGTGTAACCCAACTCCCTAGGAGTATACAGCACGCCTCTGGTAATGTTTATAGCATTCGTTGGGGCTGATGTAGACTAGTGTAACCCAACTCCCTAGGAGTATACAACACGCCTCTGGTAATGTTTATAGCATTCACTGGGGCTGATGTAGACTAGTGTAACCCAACTCCCTAGGAGTATACAGCACGCCTCTGGTAATGTTTATAGCATTCACTGGGGCTGATGTAGACTAGTGTAACCCAACTCCCTAGGAGTATACAGCACGCCTCTGGTAATGTTTATAGCATTCGTTGGGGCTGATGTAGACTAGTGTAACCCAACTCCCTAGGAGTATACAACACACCTCTGGTAATGTTTATAACATTCGTTGGGGCTGATGTAGACTAGTGTAACCCAACTCCCTAGGAGTATACAGCACGCCTCTGGTAATGTTTATAGCATTCACTGGGGCTGATGTAGACTAGTGTAACCCAACTCCCTAGGAGTATACAGCACGCCTCTGGTAATGTTTATAGCATTCGTTGGGGCTGATGTAGACTAGTGTAACCCAACTCCCTAGGAGTATACAACACGCCTCTGGTAATGTTTATAACATTCATTGGGGCTGATGTAGACTCGTGTAACCTAACTCCCTACGAGTATACAACACGCCTCTGGTAATGTTTATAGCATTCGTTGGGGCTGATGTAGACTAGTGTAACCCAACTCTCTAGGAGTATACAACACACCTCTGGTAATGTTTATAACATTCATTGGGGCTGATGTAGACTAGTGTAACCCAACTCTCTAGAAGTATACAACACACCTCTGGTAATGTTTATAGCATTCGTTGGGGCTGATGTAGACTAGTGTAACCCAACTCCCTAGGAGTATACAACACGCCTCTGGTAATGGTTATAGCATTCGTTGGGGCTGATGTAGACTAGTGTAACCCAACTCCCTAGGAGTATACAACACGCCTCTGGTAATGTTTATAGCATTCGTTGGGGCTGATGTAGACTAGTGTAACCAAACTCTCTAGGAGTATACAACACGCCTCTGGTAATGTTTATAGCATCCATTGGGGCTGATGTAGACTAGTGTAACCCAACTTCCTACGAGTATACAACACGCCTCTGGTAATGTTTATAGCATTCATTGGGGCTGATGTAGACTCGTGTAACCCAACTCTCTAGGAGTATACAACACACCTCTGGTAATGTTTATAGCATTCGTTGGGGCTGATGTAGACTAGTGTAACCTAACTCCCTAGAAGTATACAACACACCTCTGGTAATGTTTAGAACATTCATTGGGGCTGATGTAGACTAGTGTAACCCAACTCCCTAGGAGTATACAACACACCTCTGGTAATGTTTATAACATTCATTGGGGCTGATGTAGACTAGTGTAAACCAACTCTCTACGAGTATACAACACACCTCTGGTAATGTTTATAACATTCATTGGGGCTGATGTAGACTAGTGTAACCCATCTCTCTAGGAGTATACAACACGCCTCTGGTAATGTTTATAACATTCATTGGGACTGATGTAGACTAGTGTAACCCAACTCTCTAGGAGTATACAACACGCCTCTGGTAATGTTTATAGCATTCGTTGGGGCTGATGTAGACCAGTGTAACCCAACTCCCTAGGAGTATACAACACGCCTCTGGTAATGTTTATAGCATTCATTGGGGCTGATGTAGACTAGTGTAACCCAACTCCCTACGAGTATACAACACGCCTCTGGTAATGTTTATAGCATTCATTGGGGCTGATGTAGACTCGTGTAACCCAACTCCCTACGAGTATACAACACGCCTCTGGTAATGTTTATAGCATTCGTTGGGGCTGATGTAGACTAGTGTAACCCAACTCCCTAGGATTATACAACACACCTCTGGTAATGTTTATAGCATTCGTTGGGGCTGATGTAGACTCGTGTAACCCAACTCTCTAGGAGTATACAACACACCTCTGGTAATTTTTATAGCATCCATTGGGGCTGATGTAGACTAGTGTGACCCAACTCTCTAGGAGTATACAACACACCTCTGGTAATGTTAATAACATCCATTGGGGCTGATGTAGACTCGTGTAACCCAACTCCCTAGGAGTATAGCATCCATTGTGGCTGATGTAGACTAGTATAACCCAACTCTCTAGGAGTATACAACACACCTCTGGTAATGTTTATAGCATCCATTGGGGCTGATGTAGACTAGTGTAACCCAACTCCCTAGGAGTATACAACACGCCTCTGGTAATGTTTATAACATTCATTGGGGCTGATGTAGACTAATATAACCCAACTCTCTAGAAGTATACAACACGCCCCTGGTAATATTTATAACATTCATTGGGGCTGATGTAGACTAGACTAAGTGTAACCCAACTCTATAGGAGATTACAACACACCTCTGGTATTGTTTATAATATTCATTGTGGCTGATGTAGACTCGTGTAACCCAACTCTCTAGGAGTATACAACACACCTCTGGTAATGTTTATAGCATTCATTGGGGCTGATGTAGACTAGACTAAGTGTAACCCAACTCTATAGGAGTATACAACACACCTCTGGTAATGTTTATAACATTCATTGGGGCTGATGTAGACTAGTGTAACCCAACTATATAGAAGTATACAACACACCTTTGGTAATGTTTATAAAATTCATTGGGGCTGATGTAGACTAGTGTAACCCAACTCTCTAGGAGTATACAACACGCCTCTGGTAATGTTTATAGCATTCATTGGGGCTGATGTAGACTAGTGTAACCCAACTATATAGAAGTATACAACACACCTTTGGTAATGTTTATAACATTCATTGGGGCTGATGTAGACTCGTGTAACCTAACTCCCTAGGAGTATACAACACGCCTCTGGTAATGTTTATAGCATTCGTTGGGGCTGATGTAGACTAGTGTAACCCAACTATATAGAAGTATACAACACACCTTTGGTAATGTTTATAACATTCATTGGGGCTGATGTAGACTCGTGTAACCTAACTCCCTACGAGTATACAACACGCCTCTGGTAATGTTTATAACATTCGTTGGGGCTGATGTAGACTAGTGTAACCCAACTCCCTAGGAGTATACAACACGCCTCTGGTAATGTTTATAGCATTCGTTGGGGCTGATGTAGACTAGTGTAACCCAACTCCCTACGAGTATACAACACACCTCTGGTAATGTTTATAACATTCGTTGGGGCTGATGTAGACTAGTGTAACCCAACTCCCTAGGAGTATACAACACGCCTCTGGTAATGTTTATAACATTCGTTGGGGCTGATGTAGACTAGTGTAACCCAACTCTCTAGAAGTATACAACACACCTCTGGTAATGTTTATAGCATTCATTGGGGCTGATGTAGACTAGTGTAACCCAACTCCCTAGGAGTATACAACACGCCTCTGGTAATGTTTATAACATTCATTGGGGCTAATGTAGACTAGTGTAACCCAACTCTCTAGGAGTATACAACACGCCTCTGGTAATGTTTATAACATTCATTGGGACTGATGTAGACTAGTGTAACCCAACTCTATAGGAGTATACAACACACCTCTGGTAATGTTTATAGCATTCGTTGGGGCTGATGTAGACTAGTGTAACCCAACTCCCTAGAAGTATACAACACGCCTCTGGTAATTTTTATATCATTCACTGGGGCTGATGTAGACTAGTGTAACCCAACTCTCTAGGAGTATACAACACACCTCTGGTAATGTTTATAACATTCATTGGGGCTGATGTAGACTCGTGTAACCTAACTCCCTACGAGTATACAACACGCCTCTGGTAATGTTTATAGCATTCATTGGGGCTGATGTAGACTCGTGTAACCTAACTCCCTACGAGTATACAACACGCCTCTGGTAATGTTTATAGCATTCGTTGGGGCTGATGTAGACTAGTGTAACCCAACTCTATAGAAGTATACAACACACCTTTGGTAATGTTTATAACATTCATTGGGGCTGATGTAGACTAGTGTAACCCAACTCCCTAGGAGTATACAGCACGCCTCTGGTAATGTTTATAGCATTCGTTGGGGCTGATGTAGACTAGTGTAACCCAACTCCCTAGGAGTATACAACACGCCTCTGGTAATGTTTATAGCATTCACTGGGGCTGATGTAGACTAGTGTAACCCAACTCCCTAGGAGTATACAACACACCTCTGGTAATGTTTATAACATTCGTTGGGGCTGATGTAGACTAGTGTAACCCAACTCCCTAGGAGTATACAGCACGCCTCTGGTAATGTTTATAGCCTTCACTGGGGCTGATGTAGACTAGTGTAACCCAACTCCCTAGGAGTATACAGCACGCCTCTGGTAATGTTTATAGCATTCGTTGGGGCTGATGTAGACTAGTGTAACCCAACTCCCTAGGAGTATACAACACGCCTCTGGTAATGTTTATAACATTCATTGGGGCTGATGTAGACTAGTGTAACCCAACTCTCTAGGAGTATACAACACACCTCTGGTAATGTTTATAACATTCATTGGGGCTGATGTAGACTCGTGTAACCTAACTCCCTACGAGTATACAACACGCCTCTGGTAATGTTTATAGCATTCATTGGGGCTGATGTAGACTAGTGTAACCCAACTCTATAGAAGTATACAACACACCTTTGGTAATGTTTATAACATTCATTGGGGCTGATGTAGACTAGTGTAACCCAACTCCCTAGGAGTATACAGCACGCCTCTGGTAATGTTTATAGCATTCGTTGGGGCTGATGTAGACTAGTGTAACCCAACTCCCTAGGAGTATACAACACGCCTCTGGTAATGTTTATAGCATTCACTGGGGCTGATGTAGACTAGTGTAACCCAACTCCCTAGGAGTATACAACACGCCTCTGGTAATGGTTATAACATTCGTTGGGGCTGATGTAGACTAGTGTAACCCAACTCCCTAGGAGTATACAGCACGCCTCTGGTAATGTTTATAGCATTCGTTGGGGCTGATGTAGACTAGTGTAACCCAACTCCCTAGGAGTATACAGCACGCCTCTGGTAATGTTTATAGCATTCACTGGGGCTGATGTAGACTAGTGTAACCCAACTCCCTAGGAGTATACAGCACGCCTCTGGTAATGTTTATAGCATTCGTTGGGGCTGATGTAGACTAGTGTAACCCAACTCCCTAGGAGTATACAACACGCCTCTGGTAATGTTTATAACATTCATTGGGGCTGATGTAGACTCGTGTAACCTAACTCCCTACGAGTATACAACACGCCTCTGGTAATGTTTATAGCATTCGTTGGGGCTGATGTAGACTAGTGTAACCCAACTCTCTAGGAGTATACAACACACCTCTGGTAATGTTTATAACATTCATTGGGGCTGATGTAGACTAGTGTAACCCAACTCTCTAGAAGTATACAACACACCTCTGGTAATGTTTATAGCATTCGTTGGGGCTGATGTAGACTAGTGTAACCCAACTCCCTAGGAGTATACAACACGCCTCTGGTAATGGTTATAGCATTCGTTGGGGCTGATGTAGACTAGTGTAACCCAACTCCCTAGGAGTATACAACACGCCTCTGGTAATGTTTATAGCATTCGTTGGGGCTGATGTAGACTAGTGTAACCAAACTCTCTAGGAGTATACAACACGCCTCTGGTAATGTTTATAGCATCCATTGGGGCTGATGTAGACTAGTGTAACCCAACTCCCTACGAGTATACAACACGCCTCTGGTAATGTTTATAGCATTCATTGGGGCTGATGTAGACTCGTGTAACCCAACTCTCTAGGAGTATACAACACACCTCTGGTAATGTTTATAGCATTCGTTGGGGCTGATGTAGACTAGTGTAACCTAACTCCCTAGAAGTATACAACACACCTCTGGTAATGTTTATAACATTCATTGGGGCTGATGTAGACTAGTGTAACCCAACTCCCTAGGAGTATACAACACACCTCTGGTAATGTTTATAACATTCATTGGGGCTGATGTAGACTAGTGTAACCCAACTCTCTACGAGTATACAACACACCTCTGGTAATGTTTATAACATTCATTGGGGCTGATGTAGACTAGTGTAACCCATCTCTCTAGGAGTATACAACACGCCTCTGGTAATGTTTATAACATTCATTGGGACTGATGTAGACTAGTGTAACCCAACTCTCTAGGAGTATACAACACGCCTCTGGTAATGTTTATAGCATTCGTTGGGGCTGATGTAGACCAGTGTAACCCAACTCCCTAGGAGTATACAACACGCCTCTGGTAATGTTTATAGCATTCATTGGGGCTGATGTAGACTAGTGTAACCCAACTCCCTACGAGTATACAACACGCCTCTGGTAATGTTTATAGCATTCATTGGGGCTGATGTAGACTCGTGTAACCCAACTCCCTACGAGTATACAACACGCCTCTGGTAATGTTTATAGCATTCGTTGGGGCTGATGTAGACTAGTGTAACCCAACTCCCTAGGATTATACAACACACCTCTGGTAATGTTTATAGCATTCGTTGGGGCTGATGTAGACTAGTGTAACCCAACTCCCTAGGAGTATACAGCACGCCTCTGGTAATGTTTATAGCATTCGTTGGGGCTGATGTAGACTAGTGTAACCCAACTCCCTAGGAGTATACAACACGCCTCTGGTAATGTTTATAGCATTCACTGGGGCTGATGTAGACTAGTGTAACCCAACTCCCTAGGAGTATACAACACACCTCTGGTAATGTTTATAACATTCGTTGGGGCTGATGTAGACTAGTGTAACCCAACTCCCTAGGAGTATACAGCACGCCTCTGGTAATGTTTATAGCATTCGTTGGGGCTGATGTAGACTAGTGTAACCCAACTCCCTAGGAGTATACAACACGCCTCTGGTAATGTTTATAGCATTCACTGGGGCTGATGTAGACTAGTGTAACCCAACTCCCTAGGAGTATACAACACACCTCTGGTAATGTTTATAACATTCATTGGGGCTGATGTAGACTAGTGTAACCCAACTCTCTACGAGTATACAACACACCTCTGGTAATGTTTATAACATTCATTGGGGCTGATGTAGACTAGTGTAACCCATCTCACTAGGAGTATACAACACGCCTCTGGTAATGTTTATAACATTCATTGGGACTGATGTAGACTAGTGTAACCCAACTCTCTAGGAGTATACAACACGCCTCTGGTAATGTTTATAGCATTCGTTGGGGCTGATGTAGACCAGTGTAACCCAACTCCCTAGGAGTATACAACACGCCTCTGGTAATGTTTATAGCATTCATTGGGGCTGATGTAGACTAGTGTAACCCAACTCCCTACGAATATACAACACGCCTCTGGTAATGTTTATAGCATTCATTGGGGCTGATGTAGACTCGTGTAACCCAACTCCCTACGAGTATACAACACGCCTCTGGTAATGTTTATAGCATTCGTTGGGGCTGATGTAGACTAGTGTAACCCAACTCCCTAGGATTATACAACACACCTCTGGTAATGTTTATAGCATTCATTGGGGCTGATGTAGACTAGTGTAACCCAACTCTCTAGGAGTATACAACACGCCTCTGGTAATGTTTATAGCATTCGTTGGGGCTGATGTAGACTAGTGTAACCCAACTCTCTAGGAGTATACAACACACCTCTGGTAATGTTTATAGCATTCACTGGGGCTGATGTAGACTAGTGTAACCCAACTCTCTAGGAGTATACAACACGCCTCTGGTAATGTTTATAGCATTCGTTGGGGCTGATGTAGACTAGTGTAACCCAACTCTCTAGGATTATACAACACACCTCTGGTAATGTTTATAGCATTCATTGGGGCTGATGTAGACTAGTGTAACCCAACTCTCTAGGAGTATACAACACGCCTCTGGTAATGTTTATAGCATTCGTTGGGGCTGATGTAGACTAGTGTAACCCAACTCTCTAGGAGTATACAACACGCCTCTGGTAATGTTTATAGCATTCGTTGGGGCTGATGTAGACTAGTGTAACCCAACTCCCTAGGATTATACAACACACCTCTGGTAATGTTTATAGCATTCATTGGGGCTGATGTAGACTAGTGTAACCCAACTCCCTAGGAGTATACAACACGCCTCTGGTAATGTTTATAGCATTCGTTGGGGCTGATGTAGACTAGTGTAACCCAACTCTATAGAAGTATACAACACGCCTCTGGTAATGTTTATAGCATTCGTTGGGGCTGATGTAGACTAGTGTAACCCAACTCCCTAGGAGTATACAGCACGCCTCTGGTAATGTTTATAGCATTCGTTGGGGCTGATGTAGACTAGTGTAACCCAACTCCCTAGGAGTATACAACACGCCTCTGGTAATGTTTATAGCATTCACTGGGGCTGATGTAGACTAGTGTAACCCAACTCCCTAGGAGTATACAACACACCTCTGGTAATGTTTATAACATTCGTTGGGGCTGATGTAGACTAGTGTAACCCAACTCCCTAGGAGTATACAGCACGCCTCTGGTAATGTTTATAGCCTTCACTGGGGCTGATGTAGACTAGTGTAACCCAACTCCCTAGGAGTATACAGCACGCCTCTGGTAATGTTTATAGCATTCGTTGGGGCTGATGTAGACTAGTGTAACCCAACTCCCTAGGAGTATACAACACGCCTCTGGTAATGTTTATAACATTCATTGGGGCTGATGTAGACTAGTGTAACCCAACTCTCTAGGAGTATACAACACACCTCTGGTAATGTTTATAACATTCATTGGGGCTGATGTAGACTCGTGTAACCTAACTCCCTACGAGTATACAACACGCCTCTGGTAATGTTTATAGCATTCATTGGGGCTGATGTAGACTAGTGTAACCCAACTCCCTAGGAGTATACAGCACGCCTCTGGTAATGTTTATAGCATTCGTTGGGGCTGATGTAGACTAGTGTAACCCAACTCTATAGAAGTATACAACACACCTTTGGTAATGTTTATAACATTCATTGGGGCTGATGTAGACTAGTGTAACCCAACTCCCTAGGAGTATACAGCACGCCTCTGGTAATGTTTATAGCATTCGTTGGGGCTGATGTAGACTAGTGTAACCCAACTCCCTAGGAGTATACAACACGCCTCTGGTAATGTTTATAGCATTCACTGGGGCTGATGTAGACTAGTGTAACCCAACTCCCTAGGAGTATACAGCACGCCTCTGGTAATGTTTATAGCATTCACTGGGGCTGATGTAGACTAGTGTAACCCAACTCCCTAGGAGTATACAGCACGCCTCTGGTAATGTTTATAGCATTCGTTGGGGCTGATGTAGACTAGTGTAACCCAACTCCCTAGGAGTATACAACACACCTCTGGTAATGTTTATAACATTCGTTGGGGCTGATGTAGACTAGTGTAACCCAACTCCCTAGGAGTATACAGCACGCCTCTGGTAATGTTTATAACATTCACTGGGGCTGATGTAGACTAGTGTAACCCAACTCCCTAGGAGTATACAGCACGCCTCTGGTAATGTTTATAGCATTCACTGGGGCTGATGTAGACTAGTGTAACCCAACTCCCTAGGAGTTTACAGCACGCCTCTGGTAATGTTTATAGCATTCGTTGGGGCTGATGTAGACTAGTGTAACCCAACTCCCTAGGAGTATACAACACGCCTCTGGTAATGTTTATAACATTCATTGGGGCTGATGTAGACTCGTGTAACCTAACTCCCTACGAGTATACAACACGCCTCTGGTAATGTTTATAGCATTCGTTGGGGCTGATGTAGACTAGTGTAACCCAACTCTCTAGGAGTATACAACACACCTCTGGTAATGTTTATAACATTCATTGGGGCTGATGTAGACTAGTGTAACCCAACTCTCTAGAAGTATACAACACACCTCTGGTAATGGTTATAGCATTCGTTGGGGCTGATGTAGACTAGTGTAACCCAACTCCCTAGGAGTATACAACACGCCTCTGGTAATGTTTATAGCATTCGTTGGGGCTGATGTAGACTAGTGTAACCAAACTCTCTAGGAGTATACAACACGCCTCTGGTAATGTTTATAGCATCCATTGGGGCTGATGTAGACTAGTGTAACCCAACTCCCTACGAGTATACAACACGCCTCTGGTAATGTTTATAGCATTCATTGGGGCTGATGTAGACTCGTGTAACCCAACTCTCTAGGAGTATACAACACACCTCTGGTAATGTTTATAGCATTCGTTGGGGCTGATGTAGACTAGTGTAACCCAACTCCCTAGGAGTATACAACACACCTCTGGTAATGTTTATAACATTCATTGGGGCTGATGTAGACTAGTGTAACCCAACTCTCTACGAGTATACAACACACCTCTGGTAATGTTTATAACATTCATTGGGGCTGATGTAGACTAGTGTAACCCATCTCTCTAGGAGTATACAACACGCCTCTGGTAATGTTTATAACATTCATTGGGACTGATGTAGACTAGTGTAACCCAACTCTCTAGGAGTATACAACACGCCTCTGGTAATGTTTATAGCATTCGTTGGGGCTGATGTAGACCAGTGTAACCCAACTCCCTAGGAGTATACAACACGCCTCTGGTAATGTTTATAGCATTCATTGGGGCTGATGTAGACTAGTGTAACCCAACTCCCTACGAGTATACAACACGCCTCTGGTAATGTTTATAGCATTCATTGGGGCTGATGTAGACTCGTGTAACCCAACTCCCTACGAGTATACAACACGCCTCTGGTAATGTTTATAGCATTCGTTGGGGCTGATGTAGACTCGTGTAACCCAACTCTCTAGGAGTATACAACACACCTCTGGTAATTTTTATAGCATCCATTGGGGCTGATGTAGACTAGTGTGACCCAACTCTCTAGGAGTATACAACACACCTCTGGTAATGTTAATAACATCCATTGGGGCTGATGTAGACTCGTGTAACCCAACTCCCTAGGAGTATAGCATCCATTGTGGCTGATGTAGACTAGTATAACCCAACTCTCTAGGAGTATACAACACACCTCTGGTAATGTTTATAGCATCCATTGGGGCTGATGTAGACTAGTGTAACCCAACTCCCTAGGATTATACAACACACCTCTGGTAATGTTTATAACATTCGTTGGGGCTGATGTAGACTCGTGTAACCCAACTCTCTAGGAGTATACAACACACCTCTGGTAATTTTTATAGCATCCATTGGGGCTGATGTAGACTAGTGTGACCCAACTCTCTAGGAGTATACAACACACCTCTGGTAATGTTAATAACATCCATTGGGGCTGATGTAGACTCGTGTAACCCAACTCCCTAGGAGTATAGCATCCATTGTGGCTGATGTAGACTAGTATAACCCAACTCTCTAGGAGTATACAACACACCTCTGGTAATGTTTATAGCATCCATTGGGGCTGATGTAGACTAGTGTAACCCAACTCCCTAGGAGTATACAACACGCCTCTGGTAATGTTTATAACATTCATTGGGGCTGATGTAGACTAATATAACCCAACTCTCTAGAAGTATACAACACGCCCCTGGTAATGTTTATAACATTCATTGGGGCTGATGTAGACTAGACTAAGTGTAACCCAACTCTATAGGAGATTACAACACACCTCTGGTATTGTTTATAATATTCATTGTGGCTGATGTAGACTCGTGTAACCCAACTCTCTAGGAGTATACAACACACCTCTGGTAATGTTTATAGCATTCATTGGGGCTGATGTAGACTAGACTAAGTGTAACCCAACTCTATAGGAGTATACAACACACCTCTGGTAATGTTTATAACATTCATTGGGGCTGATGTAGACTAGTGTAACCCAACTATATAGAAGTATACAACACACCTTTGGTAATGTTTATAAAATTCATTGGGGCTGATGTAGACTAGTGTAACCCAACTCTCTAGGAGTATACAACACGCCTCTGGTAATGTTTATAGCATTCATTGGGGCTGATGTAGACTAGTGTAACCCAACTATATAGAAGTATACAACACACCTTTGGTAATGTTTATAACATTCATTGGGGCTGATGTAGACTCGTGTAACCTAACTCCCTAGGAGTATACAACACGCCTCTGGTAATGTTTATAGCATTCGTTGGGGCTGATGTAGACTAGTGTAACCCAACTATATAGAAGTATACAACACACCTTTGGTAATGTTTATAACATTCATTGGGGCTGATGTAGACTCGTGTAACCTAACTCCCTACGAGTATACAACACGCCTCTGGTAATGTTTATAACATTCGTTGGGGCTGATGTAGACTAGTGTAACCCAACTCCCTAGGAGTATACAACACGCCTCTGGTAATGTTTATAGCATTCGTTGGGGCTGATGTAGACTAGTGTAACCCAACTCCCTACGAGTATACAACACACCTCTGGTAATGTTTATAACATTCGTTGGGGCTGATGTAGACTAGTGTAACCCAACTCCCTAGGAGTATACAACACGCCTCTGGTAATGTTTATAACATTCGTTGGGGCTGATGTAGACTAGTGTAACCCAACTCTCTAGAAGTATACAACACACCTCTGGTAATGTTTATAGCATTCATTGGGGCTGATGTAGACTAATGTAACCCAACTCCCTAGGAGTATACAACACGCCTCTGGTAATGTTTATAACATTCATTGGGGCTGATGTAGACTCGTGTAACCTAACTCCCTACGAGTATACAACACGCCTCTGGTAATGTTTATAGCATTCGTTGGGGCTGTTGTAGACTAGTGTAACCCAACTCTCTAGGAGTATACAACACACCTCTGGTAATGTTTATAACATTCATTGGGGCTGATGTAGACTAGTGTAACCCAACTCTCTAGAAGTATACAACACACCTCTGGTAATGTTTATAGCATTCGTTGGGGCTGATGTAGACTAGTGTAACCCAACTCCCTACGAGTATACAACACACCTCTGGTAATGTTTATAACATTCGTTGGGGCTGATGTAGACTAGTGTAACCCAACTCCCTAGGAGTATACAACACGCCTCTGGTAATGTTTATAACATTCGTTGGGGCTGATGTAGACTAGTGTAACCCAATTCTCTAGAAGTATACAACACACCTCTGGTAATGTTTATAGCATTCATTGGGGCTGATGTAGACTAGTGTAACCCAACTCCCTAGGAGTATACAACACGCCTCTGGTAATGTTTATAACATTCATTGGGGCTGATGTAGACTCGTGTAACCTAACTCCCTACGAGTATACAACACGCCTCTGGTAATGTTTATAGCATTCGTTGGGGCTGATGTAGACTAGTGTAACCCAACTCTCTAGGAGTATACAACACACCTCTGGTAATGTTTATAACATTCATTGGGGCTGATGTAGACTAGTGTAACCCAACTATATAGAAGTATACAACACACCTTTGGTAATGTTTATAAAATTCATTGGGGCTGATGTAGACTAGTGTAACCCAACTCTCTAGGAGTATACAACACGCCTCTGGTAATGTTTATAGCATTCATTGGGGCTGATGTAGACTAGTGTAACCCAACTATATAGAAGTATACAACACACCTTTGGTAATGTTTATAACATTCATTGGGGCTGATGTAGACTCGTGTAACCTAACTCCCTAGGAGTATACAACACGCCTCTGGTAATGTTTATAGCATTCGTTGGGGCTGATGTAGACTAGTGTAACCCAACTATATAGAAGTATACAACACACCTTTGGTAATGTTTATAACATTCATTGGGGCTGATGTAGACTCGTGTAACCTAACTCCCTACGAGTATACAACACGCCTCTGGTAATGTTTATAACATTCGTTGGGGCTGATGTAGACTAGTGTAACCCAACTCCCTAGGAGTATACAACACGCCTCTGGTAATGTTTATAGCATTCGTTGGGGCTGATGTAGACTAGTGTAACCCAACTCCCTACGAGTATACAACACACCTCTGGTAATGTTTATAACATTCGTTGGGGCTGATGTAGACTAGTGTAACCCAACTCCCTAGGAGTATACAACACGCCTCTGGTAATGTTTATAACATTCGTTGGGGCTGATGTAGACTAGTGTAACCCAACTCTCTAGAAGTATACAACACACCTCTGGTAATGTTTATAGCATTCATTGGGGCTGATGTAGACTAATGTAACCCAACTCCCTAGGAGTATACAACACGCCTCTGGTAATGTTTATAACATTCATTGGGGCTGATGTAGACTCGTGTAACCTAACTCCCTACGAGTATACAACACGCCTCTGGTAATGTTTATAGCATTCGTTGGGGCTGTTGTAGACTAGTGTAACCCAACTCTCTAGGAGTATACAACACACCTCTGGTAATGTTTATAACATTCATTGGGGCTGATGTAGACTAGTGTAACCCAACTCTCTAGAAGTATACAACACACCTCTGGTAATGTTTATAGCATTCGTTGGGGCTGATGTAGACTAGTGTAACCCAACTCCCTACGAGTATACAACACACCTCTGGTAATGTTTATAACATTCGTTGGGGCTGATGTAGACTAGTGTAACCCAACTCCCTAGGAGTATACAACACGCCTCTGGTAATGTTTATAACATTCGTTGGGGCTGATGTAGACTAGTGTAACCCAATTCTCTAGAAGTATACAACACACCTCTGGTAATGTTTATAGCATTCATTGGGGCTGATGTAGACTAGTGTAACCCAACTCCCTAGGAGTATACAACACGCCTCTGGTAATGTTTATAACATTCATTGGGGCTGATGTAGACTCGTGTAACCTAACTCCCTACGAGTATACAACACGCCTCTGGTAATGTTTATAGCATTCGTTGGGGCTGATGTAGACTAGTGTAACCCAACTCTCTAGGAGTATACAACACACCTCTGGTAATGTTTATAACATTCATTGGGGCTGATGTAGACTAGTGTAACCCAACTCTCTAGAAGTATACAACACACCTCTGGTAATGTTTATAGCATTCGTTGGGGCTGATGTAGACTAGTGTAACCCAACTCTCTAGGAGTATACAACACACCTCTGGTAATGTTAATAACATCCATTGGGGCTGATGTAGACTCGTGTAACCCAACTCCCTAGGAGTATAGCATCCATTGTGGCTGATGTAGACTAGTATAACCCAACTCTCTAGGAGTATACAACACACCTCTGGTAATGTTTATAGCATCCATTGGGGCTGATGTAGACTAGTGTAACCCAACTCCCTAGGAGTATACAACACGCCTCTGGTAATGTTTATAACATTCATTGGGGCTGATGTAGACTAATATAACCCAACTCTCTAGAAGTATACAACACGCCCCTGGTAATGTTTATAACATTCATTGGGGCTGATGTAGACTAGACTAAGTGTAACCCAACTCTATAGGAGATTACAACACACCTCTGGTATTGTTTATAATATTCATTGTGGCTGATGTAGACTAGTGTAACCCAACTCTCTAGGAGTATACAACACACCTCTGGTAATGTTTATAGCATTCATTGGGGCTGATGAAGACTAGACTAAGTGTAACCCAACTCTATAGGAGTATACAACACACCTCTGGTAATGTTTATAACATTCATTGGGGCTGATGTAGACTAGTGTAACCCAACTCTCTAGGAGTATACAACACACCTCTGGTAATGTTTATAACATTCATTGGGGCTGATGTAGACTAGTGTAACCTAACTCTCTAGGAGTATACAACACACCTCTGGTAATGTTTATAACATTCATTGGGGCTGATGTAGACTCGTGTAACCTAACTCCCTACGAGTATACAACACGCCTCTGGTAATGTTTATAGCATTCATTGGGGCTGATGTAGACTAGTGTAACCCAACTCTATAGAAGTATACAACACACCTTTGGTAATGTTTATAACATTCATTGGGGCTGATGTAGACTAGTGTAACCCAACTCCCTAGGAGTATACAACACGCCTCTGGTAATGTTTATAGCATTCGTTGGGGCTGATGTAGACTAGTGTAACCCAACTCCCTACGAGTATACAACACGCCTCTGGTAATGTTTATAGCATTCGTTGGGGCTGATGTAGACTAGTGTAACCCAACTCCCTAGGAGTATACAACACGCCTCTGGTAATGTTTATAACATTCGTTGGGGCTGATGTAGACTAGTGTAACCCAACTCTCTAGAAGTATACAACACACCTCTGGTAATGTTTATAGCATTCATTGGGGCTGATGTAGACTAGTGTAACCCAACTCCCTAGGAGTATACAACACATCTCTGGTAATGTTTATAGCATTCGTTGGGGCTGATGTAGACTAGTGTAACCCAACTCCCTACGAGTATACAACACGCCTCTGGTAATGTTTATAGCATTCATTGGGGCTGATGTAGACTAGTGTAACCCAACTCTCTAGGAGTATACAACACACCTCTGGTAATGTTTATAGCATTCGTTGGGGCTGATGTAGACTAGTGTAACCCAACTCTCTAGGAGTATACAACACACCTCTGGTAATGTTTATAACATTCATTGGGGCTGATGTAGACTAGTGTAACCCAACTCTCTAGAAGTATACAACACACCTCTGGTAATGTTTATAGCATTCGTTGGGGCTGATGTAGACTAGTGTAACCCAACTCTCTAGGAGTA
The DNA here is from genome assembly GCA_936450465.1 of Gibbula magus. Lineage (NCBI taxonomy): Eukaryota > Metazoa > Mollusca > Gastropoda > Trochida > Trochidae > Gibbula > Gibbula magus. Next base: position 103,034,509 of record OW388289.1, on the reverse strand, counting down.
TACAACACACCTCTGGTAATGTTAATAACATCCATTGGGGCTGATGTAGACTCGTGTAACCCAACTCCCTAGGAGTATAGCATCCATTGTGGCTGATGTAGACTAGTATAACCCAACTCTCTAGGAGTATACAACACACCTCTGGTAATGTTTATAGCATCCATTGGGGCTGATGTTGACTAGTGTAACCCAACTCCCTAGGAGTATTCAACACGCCTCTGGTAATGTTTATAACATTCATTGGGGCTGATGTAGACTAATATAACCCAACTCTCTAGAAGTATACAACACGCCCCTGGTAATGTTTATAACATTCATTGGGGCTGATGTAGACTAGACTAAGTGTAACCCAACTCTATAGGAGATTACAACACACCTCTGGTATTGTTTATAATATTCATTGTGGCTGATGTAGACTCGTGTAACCCAACTCTCTAGGAGTATACAACACACCTCTGGTAATGTTTATAGCATCCATTGGGGCTGATGTAGACTAGTGTAACCCAACTCCCTAGGAGTATACAACACGCCTCTGGTAATGTTTATAACATTCATTGGGGCTGATGTAGACTAATATAACCCAACTCTCTAGAAGTATACAACACGCCCCTGGTAATGTTTATAACATTCATTGGGGCTGATGTAGACTAGACTAAGTGTAACCCAACTCTATAGGAGATTACAACACACCTCTGGTATTGTTTATAATATTCATTGTGGCTGATGTAGACTCGTGTAACCCAACTCTCTAGGAGTATACAACACACCTCTGGTAATGTTTATAGCATTCATTGGGGCTGATGAAGACTAGACTAAGTGTAACCCAACTCTATAGGAGTATACAACACACCTCTGGTAATGTTTATAACATTCATTGGGGCTGATGTAGACTAGTGTAACCCAACTCTCTAGGAGTATACAACACACCTCTGGTAATGTTTATAACATTCATTGGGGCTGATGTAGACTAGTGTAACCTAACTCTCTAGGAGTATACAACACACCTCTGGTAATGTTTATAACATTCATTGGGGCTGATGTAGACTCGTGTAACCTAACTCCCTACGAGTATACAACACGCCTCTGGTAATGTTTATAGCATTCATTGGGGCTGATGTAGACTAGTGTAACCCAACTCTATAGAAGTATACAACACACCTTTGGTAATGTTTATAACATTCATTGGGGCTGATGTAGACTAGTGTAACCCAACTCCCTAGGAGTATACAACACGCCTCTGGTAATGTTTATAGCATTCGTTGGGGCTGATGTAGACTAGTGTAACCCAACTCCCTACGAGTATACAACACGCCTCTGGTAATGTTTATAGCATTCGTTGGGGCTGATGTAGACTAGTGTAACCCAACTCCCTAGGAGTATACAACACGCCTCTGGTAATGTTTATAACATTCGTTGGGGCTGATGTAGACTAGTGTAACCCAACTCTCTAGAAGTATACAACACACCTCTGGTAATGTTTATAGCATTCATTGGGGCTGATGTAGACTAGTGTAACCCAACTCCCTAGGAGTATACAACACATCTCTGGTAATGTTTATAGCATTCGTTGGGGCTGATGTAGACTAGTGTAACCCAACTCCCTACGAGTATACAACACGCCTCTGGTAATGTTTATAGCATTCATTGGGGCTGATGTAGACTAGTGTAACCCAACTCTCTAGGAGTATACAACACACCTCTGGTAATGTTTATAGCATTCGTTGGGGCTGATGTAGACTAGTGTAACCCAACTCTCTAGGAGTATACAACACACCTCTGGTAATGTTTATAACATTCATTGGGGCTGATGTAGACTAGTGTAACCCAACTCTCTAGAAGTATACAACACACCTCTGGTAATGTTTATAGCATTCGTTGGGGCTGATGTAGACTAGTGTAACCCAACTCTCTAGGAGTATACAACACACCTCTGGTAATGTTAATAACATCCATTGGGGCTGATGTAGACTCGTGTAACCCAACTCCCTAGGAGTATAGCATCCATTGTGGCTGATGTAGACTAGTATAACCCAACTCTCTAGGAGTATACAACACACCTCTGGTAATGTTTATAGCATCCATTGGGGCTGATGTTGACTAGTGTAACCCAACTCCCTAGGAGTATACAACACGCCTCTGGTAATGTTTATAACATTCATTGGGGCTGATGTAGACTAATATAACCCAACTCTCTAGAAGTATACAACACGCCCCTGGTAATGTTTATAACATTCATTGGGGCTGATGTAGACTAGACTAAGTGTAACCCAACTCTATAGGAGATTACAACACACCTCTGGTATTGTTTATAATATTCATTGTGGCTGATGTAGACTAGTGTAACCCAACTCTCTAGGAGTATACAACACGCCTCTGGTAATGTTTATAACATTCATTGGGGCTGATGTAGACTAATATAACCCAACTCTCTAGAAGTATACAACACGCCCCTGGTAATGTTTATAACATTCATTGGGGCTGATGTAGACTAGACTAAGTGTAACCCAACTCTATAGGAGATTACAACACACCTCTGGTATTGTTTATAATATTCATTGTGGCTGATGTAGACTCGTGTAACCCAACTCTCTAGGAGTATACAACACACCTCTGGTAATGTTTATAGCATTCATTGGGGCTGATGAAGACTAGACTAAGTGTAACCAAACTCTATAGGAGTATACAACACACCTCTGGTAATGTTTATAACATTCATTGGGGCTGATGTAGACTAGTGTAACCCAACTCTCTAGGAGTATACAACACACCTCTGGTAATGTTTATAGCATTCATTGGGGCTGATGTAGACTCGTGTAACCCAACTCCCTAGAAGTATACAACACGCCTCTGGTAATGTTTATAACATTAATTGGGGCTGATGTAGACTCGTGTAACCCAACTCTATAGGAGTATACAACACACCTCTGGTAATGTTTATAGCATTCGTTTGGGCTGATGTAGACTAGTGTAACCCAACTCCCTAGAAGTATACAACACGCCTCTGGTAATTTTTATATCATTCACTGGGGCTGATGTAGACTAGTGTAACCCAACTCTCTAGGAGTATACAACACACCTCTGGTAATGTTTATAACATTCATTGGGGCTGATGTAGACTAGTGTAACCTAACTCTCTAGGAGTATACAACACACCTCTGGTAATGTTTATAACATTCATTGGGGCTGATGTAGACTCGTGTAACCTAACTCCCTACGAGTATACAACACGCCTCTGGTAATGTTTATAGCATTCATTGGGGCTGATGTAGACTAGTGTAACCCAACTCTATAGAAGTATACAACACACCTTTGGTAATGTTTATAACATTCATTGGGGCTGATGTAGACTAGTGTAACCCAACTCCCTAGGAGTATACAACACGCCTCTGGTAATGTTTATAGCATTCGTTGGGGCTGATGTAGACTAGTGTAACCCAACTCCCTACGAGTATACAACACGCCTCTGGTAATGTTTATAGCATTCATTGGGGCTGATGTAGACTAGTGTAACCCAACTCCCTAGGAGTATACAACACGCCTCTGGTAATGTTTATAACATTCGTTGGGGCTGATGTAGACTAGTGTAACCCAACTCTCTAGAAGTATACAACACACCTCTGGTAATGTTTATAGCATTCATTGGGGCTGATGTAGACTAGTGTAACCCAACTCCCTAGGAGTATACAACACATCTCTGGTAATGTTTATAGCATTCGTTGGGGCTGATGTAGACTAGTGTAACCCAACTCCCTACGAGTATACAACACGCCTCTGGTAATGTTTATAGCATTCATTGGGGCTGATGTAGACTAGTGTAACCCAACTCTCTAGGAGTATACAACACACCTCTGGTAATGTTTATAGCATTCGTTGGGGCTGATGTAGACTAGTGTAACCCAACTCTCTAGGAGTATACAACACATCTCTGGTAATGTTTATAGCATTCGTTGGGGCTGATGTAGACTAGTGTAACCCAACTCCCTTGGAGTATACAACAAGGTAATGTTTATAGCATTCGTTGGGGCTGATGTAGACTAATGTATCCCAACTCCCTAGGAGTATACAACACGCCTCTGGTAATGTTTATAGCATTCGTTGGGGCTGATGTAGACTAGTGTAACCCAACTCCCTACGAGTATACAACACGCCTCTGGTAATGTTTATAGCATTCATTGGGGCTGATGTAGACTAGTGTAACCCAACTCCCTAGGAGTATACAACACGCCTCTGGTAATGTTTATAACATTCGTTGGGGCTGATGTAGACTAGTGTAACCCAACTCTCTAGAAGTATACAACACACCTCTGGTAATGTTTATAGCATTCATTGGGTCTGATGTAGACTAGTGTAACCTAACTCTCTAGGAGTATACAACACACCTCTGGTAATGTTTATAACATTCATTGGGGCTGATGTAGACTCGTGTAACCTAACTCCCTACGAGTATACAACACGCCTCTGGTAATGTTTATAGCATTCATTGGGGCTGATGTAGACTAGTGTAACCCAACTCTATAGAAGTATACAACACACCTTTGGTAATGTTTATAACATTCATTGGGGCTGATGTAGACTAGTGTAACCCAACTCCCTAGGAGTATACAACACGCCTCTGGTAATGTTTATAGCATTCGTTGGGGCTGATGTAGACTAGTGTAACCCAACTCCCTACGAGTATACAACACGCCTCTGGTAATGTTTATAGCATTCATTGGGGCTGATGTAGACTAGTGTAACCCAACTCCCTAGGAGTATACAACACGCCTCTGGTAATGTTTATAACATTCGTTGGGGCTGATGTAGACTAGTGTAACCCAACTCTCTAGAAGTATACAACACACCTCTGGTAATGTTTATAGCATTCATTGGGGCTGATGTAGACTAGTGTAACCCAACTCCCTAGGAGTATACAACACATCTCTGGTAATGTTTATAGCATTCGTTGGGGCTGATGTAGACTAGTGTAACCCAACTCCCTACGAGTATACAACACGCCTCTGGTAATGTTTATAGCATTCATTGGGGCTGATGTAGACTAGTGTAACCCAACTCTCTAGGAGTATACAACACACCTCTGGTAATGTTTATAGCATTCGTTGGGGCTGATGTAGACTAGTGTAACCCAACTCTCTAGGAGTATACAACACATCTCTGGTAATGTTTATAGCATTCGTTGGGGCTGATGTAGACTAGTGTAACCCAACTCCCTTGGAGTATACAACAAGGTAATGTTTATAGCATTCGTTGGGGCTGATGTAGACTAATGTATCCCAACTCCCTAGGAGTATACAACACGCCTCTGGTAATGTTTATAGCATTCGTTGGGGCTGATGTAGACTAGTGTAACCCAACTCCCTACGAGTATACAACACGCCTCTGGTAATGTTTATAGCATTCATTGGGGCTGATGTAGACTAGTGTAACCCAACTCCCTAGGAGTATACAACACGCCTCTGGTAATGTTTATAACATTCGTTGGGGCTGATGTAGACTAGTGTAACCCAACTCTCTAGAAGTATACAACACACCTCTGGTAATGTTTATAGCATTCATTGGGTCTGATGTAGACTAGTGTAACCCAACTCCCTAGGAGTATACAACTCATCTCTGGTAATGTTTATAGCATTCGTTGGGGCTGATGTAGACTAGTGTAACCCAACTCCCTACGAGTATACAACACGCCTCTGGTAATGTTTATAGCATTCATTGGGGCTGATGTAGACTAGTGTAACCCAACTCTCTAGGAGTATACAACACACCTCTGGTAATGTTTATAGCATTCGTTGGGGCTGATGTAGACTAGTGTAACCCAACTCTCTAGGAGTATACAACACATCTCTGGTAATGTTTATAGCATTCGTTGGGGCTGATGTAGACTAGTGTAACCCAACTCCCTTGGAGTATACAACAAGGTAATGTTTATAGCATTCGTTGGGGCTAATGTAGACTAATGTATCCCAACTCCCTAGGAGTATACAACACGCCTCTGGTAATGTTTATAGCATTCATTGGGGCTGATGTAGACTAGTGTAACTAAACTCTCTAGGATTATACAACACGCCTCTGGTAATGTTTATAGCATTCATTGGGGCTGATGTAGACTAGTGTAACCCAACTCCCTACGAGTATACAACACACCTCTGGTAATGATTATAACATTCATTGGGGCTGATGTAGACTAATGTAACCCAACTCCCTAGGAGTATACAACACACCTCTGGTAATGTTTATAGCATTCATTGGGGCTGATGTAGACTCGTGTAACCCAACTCCCTACGAGCATACAACACGCCTCTGGTAATGTTTATAGCATTCATTGGGGCTGATGTAGACTAGACTAAGTGTAACCCAACTCTCTAGGAGTATACCCACCTGAGACGAGGTTGATGATGTTAATGGGGATCATGTAGGCATCACGTCCCTGCAGCAGGTAGAATGCACAGCAGAAGAGACATCCGACATTGAGGAACATACTCGACACCAGGAGACCCTTCACAGCCTGCAGCCAGCCTGGTGACAAACACAGTTGTATACAGATTTTATATCAATAGCGGAGAAATTTATCTATTTCCTTTATTTCTTCACCGATTTCCCTCACATTTGGAATATAAGCTCACCACATCGTATATAAACAGTATGTGATTGCAAACATATACATTTTGAATTATGAACAAATTGTCAAAACAGCTATTCGAACCCCTGTGCTATTATCAACACACAGTCGGATATAGAAATTAACGAAGGTTGGTAGGGCAAGCGGATTTGGGGTCCTTTTCTGGATCCGCCACTGACTGCTTTAATTTCAACATCAATGAAAGGACATTTGTAAACTGATGTTAGGGTCTTCTATACATCACTGTTAATTACAAAAGGACTGACAATGTTGTCAGACAGAAGAGTAGGGGAAGCCCAAGCGCTCCCCCATTGTGATAATGGACCAGTCCTAATTAAACCTATTGGCTTATGTTTTTACTTGGAATGACTAGTTTGATGCAAATGGGTAACAGTTTTGTGCTTTTTGTTCACTCACTCATATGATATAGTGTCTAACTAATGGGGTGTTTGCTAATTGGAGTGTCTGCTATTGGGGTTCCACCATCATGGATCCTCTATAAAGCGATGAATCCAGCATTCATTGAATCAGGACAGTGGGTTTTAGTAGCCATACTGGTTGCGTTTTGGATAACGACAAAGCTCTAAAATGTGTTGTTTTTAAATTAAGATACTGAAATCGCTTGGCTGAAAAGACAAAGAAGGCGAATGCAATCATGACACTGGTCAATTGAGGAATTTAGGTAGACGGTTTAAAGATTTGGATATTTGAACTAATATCATTGATTATTTTGTTAGTGGCACATTTTGGTCGCTAAAACAATATTAAACTAAATATTTTCCAGTTGTATTCTATTACATTACACTGTTGTTTAAAACAATACCACATGTAAATATATGCATTACATATGAAGTCAAATGACAAAATCATTAATACATAAATACATTAATAAATATCAGCATAAGCTAGATAAGCAAGGTTCATATCTATATTACACATCATACAAACATGCAAAGGTGTTGAATTTAAATTGACTACGAGTGAAATTATTTGTAAAATTATTTCACAACAATACAAAGGACGGAGTAAGCTATTTTCAAATATATATCCAGGCATAGTTAAAAGTGTAGGAGGGATATTGCCCTTATGAAATATGTCTTCCATTGTATAAATAAAGATATATATTGAATATATTGAAATAAGTCTGGCCGTATTTGAACACGTCTCTCTGTTCGGGAGTGCAGTATATCACACAACGTTAACGGGCAAACACGGTAGTTCAATATGAGTAAATGTAAATAACAAATTCGTCTGGCAATTTGACATTTTGCAGTGTTTTAAAGATTCGTCGATGTACTACATGTTAATTGATTCTCAAATTAATCTTTTTTTTGCGGATCGAACTGAGTGAAACGGAAAACATATGTCCAGGTTTACAAGTTTCTTTATACTTCCAGTAGTTGTGAGACACGAGGAATGTGAGGTATATTTACATATAGCAAAGACAATACTAAGGGTTATTTATGAACATAATAAAATATACAAGTGGGTCGAAGATTGGTTAAAGAAGTGAGTCACAGTGAATGTGTTAAAGAAGGAAATGTGATTTAATAATCAATGAAATGTCTTTCAGATGAACCGACTGTAAAGAATCACACCTGTTTCAAAATGGAATTACCTGTTAAAACACATCTCACATCTCACATCTCACATCTCACATCTCACATTTCACATCTCACATCTCACATCTCACATCTCACATCTCACATCAACACCAAGTACATACATACGTGTGAGATCCTGGCCACGTCTGCATTACTTTCTTACATAGGGGTAATATTCCACCTCCAACGTGTTTAAGTTGTGTATTATATTAACCCTTCATCAAATAGGTATACTCAAATGACTGTGTAGGAATATTTGTAAATACAAAAACTCCCAAAAATCACGAAATATCCCAACCAGAATTAAACAATTGAATTAAACAAATGTTTGGTGAATATATCAGGCCACGTGATCGAGAGGCGTCTTAATAAGTCAAAAAGAGACGATCAAAAGACTCGAAAATACAAATTCTCAAGTATTGTAAATACTGTTGTCTTTTGTTCTCTATTGTCTTCAATATATCTACATCTGCAATTGAATACTGGATAAGATTAATTCACCTTGAAAACAAGAGAAAACCCCACCAAGCATATCACATGTTCAAATCTCTTGATTTATGATATACATGGGTTTGGAATGTTATGGATACTACGCATTATTGGAGATATTAATTCATTTCAACGAGAATTTAAACAAACACTGTCTGACAACCTCTACCAAGAATGGCACTAGGATCGTTAGAATCGTGCCCTAAATGTGAATATTACCATCAATATAAGTCTCTACTCAACGTTGAATCATATATAAGAAATGATATTCTACACTATTTAAACATTTTATATCAAAATTTAGATGTAACAATTTTAGACTTTAGGTGGAAACTAGAAGACATACTTGTATACCCCACGAAGAATGATACTGTTACTACTGTGTAGATTTTTTTTAATTATAAAAACTGTATGGGCCTATGACCATTTTACAGAAAAAAATTGTCTGTCTTTACTCTGTTGCATTTGGTTTTAGCACAGCTGTATATAAAGAAAGTTAGGCATAACACTGCACATCCCATGTTTATTTATTTATCTATAAAATATGATTTATCTTTAAGGTGCATCCATTGTCTGGTGTCAAATATGCCAAACGTTATAAATGACTGTTGCTAAAATTTAGCATTTTGATGATAGTCGACCCAGTATATTGACCTTATGAAGGTAAAAATAGTGATTTCTGATAGAAAACCGGACAATGTATCGCGATTGACGTACGACTATTAGTCAAACGTAATTTTGGAAACTTATTTATAACAGACATAAAGGCAAAGTTGGGTTGATAATGTTCAATAGGTCATATAACTACTGTGTATGTCAATGGGGCCCGTAGTTTCGTCTTTCTACGCATGTTTAATAGGTCATATAACTACTGTGTATGTCAATGGGGCCCGTAGTTTCGTCTTTCTACGCATGTTTAATACTGTTACTCGTTATTAATTGGAAACTATTAATTATGATATATTTGGTGAATGGGGATGAATATGCAAGTTAAGTGAAATTATTTGAAGTGAAACCAGTACATATGGTATTTTGGCACGTTTTAAAGCCAAATAACATCTTATGAAACACAATGGATGCATCTTTAACCTGAAATATCAAACTGAAATGATAAAGTCGCATTTCAATATTTACCATTTTATGACATTACAATAACGGCGTGTGTGTATGTGTAGTAATGACTCTCTAATGGTGGTGTAACGTTACAACACGTATGTGTAGTAATGACTCTCTAATGGTGGTGTAACGTTACAGCACGGACTTTGATAACAATTGTAATCTAAGTCCGTGGTTACACCCACTTAATGTTTGTACATATGTATTTGACCTCGTCGATAATCTCAATAGTCAACACCTGTCCGAAGCACAAACAAACCTTTGACTATGCCAACAACATAGCAGCAGGACGTACCACAGATCAGGCTAACTGGCCATCACATTTACTATGTGTGGTTCAATACATGTCTCCAAAGCACGTCTTCAAACATGACCTGGCGATTGCATTTATTGAAATGAATGTAATGAAGACGTTTAACTGATAGAACTCGGGAACAAGATATCGGGGTACTGGCTTTTTAGGACAGCAAAAGCATCATGTTACTGTTCCCAGAGGCAAACCACCCTAACAAAGCATGTGATTTAAAATTATCCTTTAAAACTGAGAGATACTATTTTTCTGTAAATTTCCATCTTGTTTCGGTAAAAGTATTATTTGTCCTGTCTTTAAGTCTGGTTGCAGAGATGATACTAATAACAACAGAGTTATTTCTCTCATTGATTCAACTTGTAAAGTATTCATGTCTATTCTAAATTGTCGCTTACAAGGTCGATGTGAAGATCATGATATTATCAGGAAATCACAAGCAGGTTTCAGGGCTGATTATTCAACAATTGACCAATTTTTTTCACTGAAATCTTTAATTCACAAATATATGAGCAAAAAAAGGTAGATTCTATTATGTTTTGTAGACTTTGTCAAGGCTTTTGATACTCATAGGCAAGATCTCCTGTCAAACTCACTATATGAAGTTGGTATAAAGGTTAATTCCTTATGTTGTTAACATCTACAGGTCTCTTTCAGCCTCAGCCAGTACATTTAAAGGTATTTCAAATAGTTTTTCTTGTAACATCGGTACTCGGCAAGGCTATCTCATGGGCAACTAAGATTAAAAACATTCTTTTTAAATTTGGCTTTGGATTTGTTTGGATGAACCAGGAAATTGGTGACTACAAATTATTTATTAAATTAGTTAGACACAGATTACCCTCATACCTTGATAACAATAACTTGTAACTCATAACAACAAGCATTTCGAATCTGTATTAAATGTAAAGAGCTACTTAATAAGTAATGACATCCCTCAATATTTAAAACTTATATTTTTCACAATTCGATTTTGTAAATTTGAATTGGCCGTCGCAACTGGTAGGTACACACATATCGCATATAATTAGATGCATTGTTTATTCTGTAAATTAAATGGTAACTATGTTGTTGAAGATGAGTGGCAGGTATTTTATGTTTGTGATGCATACTGTGATATTATAATTAAATACATATCAAAATATGTCAGTAAATCTCCTACTAATTTTATATCTATTTGGCAAAGTAATAATGTCAATATATTCAAGGATGTTTGTTTTGTTCTATACCTTGTTGATAAGAAACACGAATCTAAATGAAATATATGTTACAATGTGCTCGTCTTATACAAATAATTATGTACATGTATTTTGGGCCGGCGGCCTTTTACTGAATAACAGGTTTGTCTGTCTGTTTGTCTGTCTGTCTGTTAGGAACTAAACAGAAATTTAATTCTAAACAAAAAGGGCGTTAAAATAGCTTTTTTTCCAAAATGGTTTTGGACAGAAAGTTTGGAATGTAACTGATGTAAGTTACAGATTGAGAATATATGGAAAATAATTTAATAAAAGATATTGATTACATAAAGAACCATGTTGGACTTCAATTTATTATTTCTTTTAGACGTCATAAAACATAGGAAGAATCACTCTTTTACTTCGATTACTCAAGACGATTTGATTGTGTTAAAAAAAATTATGTTTTAGAAACATGAACTGATAATGTTTAAAACATATTTTTAATTAAATTGGTATGATGTGACTATGTCGTAAAAGAAAGCCAAAAGGATAATTTTGCGTACAACGTTCACAACAACAAACTACCAATCTCCAAAGTAGGCCATCTTGTCCTGTACCATGCATCCTATTGATCACTATTGGGTTCAAATATGTGAAGTTACACAGATTATTTTAATATTATTGAGTTATCCTTAGAACTTACTGGGGTTAGTCCAGTCCGAATAGCCTTTGAAGATGTCGGCGTCGACACTGTAACAGCCAGACAGGACGATGTGGTTGTCGCTGTAAACGTAGTTGCTGTTCACTTTGTAATTATAGAAACAGGCCTTCCACAAACCAGCGTTCTGAAACCCGGTCCCTCCCACAGAAGACAAGATCCAATAATCGGTGAAAATTGCCCCCATAAGAGAAACCGTGCCTGATAATATCAATAATATGGCAATTCCTTGAAGGAAATAAATAATCCGTTGGCCGGCCATTTTTGAAACGATATTTCAGACGATAGAATGCGAGATTCTGTAATCTGTTACCTGATAACGGCCATAGTAACACCGGTATGAAGCAAGACCGCTGGGTAATCTCTAGATATGGTGAAATATGGGTCTTGTCAACAAAACCAACATTGAGCACTCCTCTACATCGACGACATCACATAACGCTTCCGTATAAAGGAATTTGCGTTCATATCGTTAACGTCAATGTCACTTTAATATATCAATTCAAGCTTTATCATTTTACCAATTATATCATATTAGTTGTCAGTTGTAGTAGTTGACATAAACAAATATTACTGCTAAGTCGTTGAAATATAGCAGTGGAACAATATTAAGTTCAAGGCAATAGTAATGTGAAAAAAAGACATATTTTCTTTGTATAAACAAGTAAATTATAATTCCGTTTAGTCTTCATTTGTAAAAAGTAAAGTATTTGAGGTGCATTTAGGGCATCAACGTGTGAACATACACGACGTTTCGGAGTATATGCTTACTCTTTCATCGGGTGAACGTTTGGTATCCCAAGGTGGGTCACATTTATCCAGAATATTATGAGAAAACTGAATCAGTAGATTAAATTACGTTATTTATGTTATACAGTGAGCATTGCTTGCATGAGTATGGTGTACGTATGTATGTTGATCCTGGCATGAGGAGGAGCTGCAATACAAACATGACAGAGGGTAAATTATTGTCAGTGATATTCACGTAATTTGACGGGCATTAAATACGTAATGTCAACGCAGGAGAACTCCCCACGAATAGAAGACTTCCCCGTTTCATGACTAATACAAACACGATATCGAAGATCAAACAACGCTGTAAGGGTTTCCAGTTTCTCAGGTGAGATTACAACAATCTGGCGGATGTGTCCAGCACAGTACAGCCACTAACTGGGTCACAGGCTGGAAAGTGTACAGGTCTAACACTTACACTCTGAACAAAAATATTGAAAACAACATTGAAAAGGAGCCTCTGTTTTCAGACGATGCCATTTCTCAAAGTCTCCTCTCCAATATTTAATAAAATTGTGATATTTTCCGAATAAATAGTTGTGTGTGAGACAAAATATAATAATGTGGTCCGAGCTGATAGCGCAGAACGACGTTTGTTTCCGCTACTGACAGCCACCAACATCAGAACAGCAACATTTCCGGATAACATCTTCAATACTACCAAGTCGTATTTCTTTCTCCAAAATTGGAAAAAATGTCCGAAAATCTTGATTTTCTTGTATATCACTTTAAAATGGGCTTCAAAGATTCCATTTTGTATGTCACCGTTATGAAACGGATTATTTGTGAACAATGAATATATTTATATTATCCATATATACTGAAGACTTACATGTGTACTGCAGTATATGTTATCGTCCAGATGTTTGAGCGATTGGTACTTTGTGCTTCTGAGAAGTTTTGCCGTCTACTGTTGAATACATCAGCAAATAAAATAGATATGAATTATCAACGGATTTTGTTAAGTAATATATCATATTACTTTAGGATGTCTTCGAAACCTCGTAGAAATGAAATAGCACTACTGATCCATGTGTGCTGTTTAGTTTCATACGAGCATGTGCGCTATAACACAGTATACTTTCCTACCTCATCCTTGTAACATATGTAACATAATTTAACTTCACCTTATCTCAGATCATTGGCCATCTGAATAAAAAGAATAGAGCCATTGGCTCGGTAGCTCATCATGTTTAACATGGTTTATTATCTTAGGTTGAAGATCTAAAATCATTTATCAGGAAATACAATGGCCACATATGTCAAAATGCCTAGTCATTAACTAAACAGAAAATTCACCAACCAAAAACGATTGAGAAGACAAGCCGGTATATACCGACTTTTAATTCCTTTTTGGTATAGATTATGCCGTGAAGTAATTTGAATTGGAACTCTAATAATTTTACATCATTTGTACAGAATCTGTAAGTGTACTGAAGAACATATCTGCCCACTTTTGTGAAGGGCGATTATAGTGTGTGTCCATCTATTCACATATTTTGGGGGTAATTATCACAAGTTATGATAAGATCATAGAAATATCTTAGGTTTAAGCAAGTGAAGGATATCATTGATTATGAAGTCATACTTTGCTATACTAGTTTGTTGAAGTTTATGCATTGCTTTCACTAGAAAGAATAGAACAAAGTAACTTGTAATAATCTCAAATTGTCCCTCGAGTGTTGTATACAGTTTGGAATTCATCATAAGTCATTATACCTCTGGAATTGCAAATATTCTTGACACAATGGACACCTTTACTGTACCAATTTTGAATAAATAGGGATATCTATAAAATAATAATTCAGCTAATCTCTCTTCCAAGCCTTAGAAATTTAGACCATGCATCTAAAACATCTCCCCCGAAGGGTTCTTACAATCCTTTTGAAAATATACATAAGCCCCCAATGTAGAGATGTTATCCTTAGGGAAACGACTTGGGTTTTTAAATGTGGAGTTTCAGGCACATACTAACTTTGACCATTTCTGGAAATATGTACAATACCTGGTCAAAATATTTTTCAAAAGCGAAAACATTCATCAAAATAGAAAAGGATTTCAGAGCTCAGTCAGTTTGGAACAATGATGACCTGAAAATAGCAAAGAAAACTGTCTTGTATAGCACATGGTACAAAAAGGGGTTACTTTTATAAATGACTTTATTAGCGAAGCTGGTAATATATTCAGCCTTGACGAGTTCAACAAGAAATAAACATTTATTACGTATTTCTTAACTTTTTAAGGTATGAGGTGAGCTATTATGACATACGACTGCATGTCGACTTGATATACCAAACTTTTACAAAAGTAGATCTTCGACCTTTCAACATAACAACAATTATTTAGTTGGCAATACGGTATATACTACGTTACTAAACTCCACTTTTGTGTATTTACCCTGTTACTCGAAATGGGAAAGACACTGAAATGTCACTTTACTGTATCGGAATGGCAAGTTTTTAACATCATTAGTAACACATGCACTCCTTGTACGAACCGGAAATGGTTTCAGTACAAGATTATTTATAATATTCTGGCTACAAAACAATTTATACAATAAATGGGCGATATAGAATCACCGATTTTTTCATTCTGCAAACATGCCGTGGAAACATTAGATCCTCTTAGAAAACTATATTTCAAATTTATGGAATGATTTAGAAACATGGATGCATTCTGTACAGATTTCTAAAAAGCTAACTAATGAAAATGTTATCCTCCTAGGCATCAAAGGTAAACATAATAATCCCTTAAATGCCATAATCTTATTTACCAAACAAATGATCTACCGGAGTAGCAAGAGAGGCTTTACTCCATTGACTGCCTATATAAGAAATAAAATAATCAAATATTACAATATCACAAAATGTATATACCTAACCAACCAAAATGAAGAAAAATTCATAAAATTTTGGTCAACACTACATCTTATTTTTCGAAATTCATAATTTGAAAAATTCTGTCGAATATGAATTGATTTTGTCAATGTGATTTTGTTTGTCTGTACGTATTGTTTGTCTATACGTATCTGTATAGTTAGATACAACTAGTATGTTCATATATAATGTATCGATACACTGTACATGCCGAGTTTATATATGGAAGTGTAAATGTACTAAAATATTTTTTTAAATATTATGTCATTCATGTATATCATGCCTATATTCAAAATATGGAAATAAGAATAATGATTAAAACAAATTAAAAAACAACTTTAAAAAAAAGTTTTTGTTTTATGAAATAAATGAAAAATTGTTTCTTCATACAATCTTGTCCAAACCAGGGTTCAGAATGAACTTTTGTTTTACTACGAGTAAATGTGGTACATTCCTTGGATGACTAAGATATCTTCCTTTGATAAAGTGGTTAACCTGTACAGCTTTCATATGAACCCAATTCACTGTGTGTACGGCAATAGATAAGGAAATTATTGCCATTTTATTTATAATATACCGGCATTTAGTTAATGATGATAATTGTACTTTCTGTAAAACTGAGAAGACATATTTGTCTCATGTTTTTTTTAAACTGTGATCATGTAAAAACATACTGGATGAGTGTGGAATTATGTCTTAAGACCGATATAAACATGAATATAACTTAAGATAATAACGCTATGTTGTTTGGCCTTCCTGCTCAATTTAGGTTGTTGAACCACTTAATCTTATTGAGCAAAAGACACATTAGAAGTAGTAGCCTGAAAGGTCAAACCTTATCATTTGATAACGTTATTAATAATTTCATACAAGTTTATGCCATTGAAACGTTTGTTGCTAGTAAAAAAAACAAATACATTCATTTGCATTTGATGAGAAATTGTCACCACTCTCAAAGGTTATGCAAACAGGGAAATAGATCTGATTCTGTAGGCATGTTGTCAATCGTCTCATCATGATATAGTGAACCATAATTGTACCATGAACATTCACCATTCATACCCATGTCAATGTGCATGCTCTATGCTGGAATAAAAATATTGGAAAATAAAGGAAACGAAAATTGGCATTATTTGGTTTTTAATATAGCCCTAATCAGAAGGCCAGAGCATATTATCATTTTTATCCGGTTCAAAAACCAAACACCCCCCATTTGTTATTTTTACTTTTGGGTGTATTGGTCCATTTTAGCTTCTTTGATGTTATTATTTCTCTAATATTTGTTTTGTATACCTCCATGTTCAGGCTTTAGCATCATAAGATCTCGATTGATTTTGTCTGGTCTATTCTGCCATATAAATTTGAAACATTTCTTTGGAACTTTATCTGTACAATATTTTGAAGGATCTGGCAGTGCAGAGAATTGATGGTTCAATTTGGAAACAAAGAGAGATTTGATTAGATTATTAGTCCATAAGGTGCTAATATTCAAGCGGACCATATGTCCATCTGCTTATTAATTGAGTGAAATGTTTTAAAAGTCTATATCAAACTTTATACCTAGTAAACAAATTCTTTTCCGTGACCAATCCAAGTTTCATTAATTTCACAATTTGTATCTACATCTCTTTTTGGAACCTATCCATATGAATTTTGTTTTCTCTGCGTTTATTTTTAAACCTGAAAAAACGCGCAAAAAACTTCAGAGTACCCAACACTGCGAAAAAGACATTTTTTCACTCCTGTCTAATGTTAAGGTGGTAAAATCGGCGAATTGAAATATCAAATATTAAATGGATCCCATGGATATTCCTGTAACGTTTTTTTTTCATTTCGCAGCATTATACTCTAATCTTCTACAGCGAGTAAAAATAGATACGGAACGACAGGATCTCTTTAGCGGCCTCCAATTTATATTTTGAATTGTGAAGAGATATGGCCGTTTTATAGTATTCTTGTTTCGATGTCATCATATGAGGTACTGATCCATTGACAGATGCTTGGGCCGAATCCAAAGAAGTGTCATACATTGAGTAGGTAGTTTTTGTCTATTGAATCGAACGCCTTCTCAAAGTCAATAAGCACAAGCACACCTGGATTTTGGAAAGTTTCTGTGTAACTTCATCAATATACCTTCCTGTAATAAAACGTTTGTTTTATCTTCATTTACAACTGTTGGTTGTACTCTCTTTATTCTATTTGATACAGCAGATGAACATAATTTATAACAAATGTTTAATTGAGAAATTGGTCGCCAATTTCGTAGATTCTTTTTTAGGCTTATTTCCATTAGGAATACATGTACATGTAATAATTCCTTGCTTTTGTGAAATGGATAAGACGCCATTTCTGTACTCGCTGTTTAATGAATTACACCCCCCCCCCCCCCCCCCCCCCCAAAAACAAACCCCCAAAAAACCCCCCAAAACCCCAAGATTTATCCAAAATAATTGAAGGAAATTTGTAGTAAGGCCATTTTAGCTTCATTCCCATTCGAGGTTAAACGCATCCTCACACGAACGTTTTGCAATGTCTGAAAAATACACCTGAAGGTCAATTGAAGTTATGTCCTGTTTTAGTATAACTTTTTTTTGTAGAACGATTTAGTCCATTCATCATATCGGCAATATCATTTATAATTGTAATATATTTTTTAGTTCCATTATTGTTTTGTTCAGAAAGCGTCTGGCTTCTAGGTTCAAAAGGCGTTTAGTTGGTTTCTCTCCCCCTTCATCCATTTTGTTTTTTGATCGAATAAGCATATCTTGTATCTTCTGGTTGTTAATTTCATCTAAATTGTTCCGAACTTCATTTATTTCCTTTAAACATTACTTATTTTTCTAAAAGCTCGTTGGTTTCGTCTACTGCCTTTTCAAGTTCGTTTACTTTTGTTTGACAATCCGTTGCAATAATTTTCTTTATTTTTAGTTGATGAATAGTAAATTGTCTTTCCTCGTATCATTAAGAGTAGCGTTTTCAATAACAACTGATCATCAATACAGTACGTGTTAGTGTCTACTTTGTGTATTTAACTAAATCTACATATTCTATATCACATAGCAATGAATTATTAAAACACATTTTATCATAAGAACAGTTGATAATAAAACTCCATTCCGTAAAGCAAATACAGAATATAAGGAAAATAAGTACATAAAGAAGGACATTTTATAAGAGATATATGACGTAATCCTTACCAAAAGTGTTGGCATTTATGTCGAATACTTTAATACTGTACTTTAGACAGGAATATTGCCTCAAGCATGGCTTACTGGTACAATTCAAACTATTTTTAACAAATCAGGAAACCGTATGGATCTCTCCTCATATAGTCTGACCTCTATCTAGAGCTGCTATGGTAATCTTTTTACTAGTATCCTTAATAAGAGACTGAATACCTTATGTAATGATAAGGATATACTCGTGGTAATAATGGTTGACACCCCTAATAGTTATAGGAATGAAATGTTTTATACACAACGTAACGTGTCAGGTTCGATTATTTTTTTAATAAAACATGTTACTGATGGATGTCTTTTTTTAATAGTGTCCATTTCTCTACTTCTAGTTTAAAATACCAAAGAAAAAGGAATATATGAAAAATGAAATTTATTCACAAGAATTAATTCCTTGTGTCTTATGGCATTCTCTTCCCACAGTTTACTACCTTTAGATTTCTAAGTGAGGATCGGAATCTGATGGGATTAACCTCTGTGGGGAGAGAATGGTGTTATGGTAGAATCTCAAAGATCAGAATTTTTCTATTGTGTTTCAGGAGCTAGACAAGGGGAAAACTTTAAAAAAAAAATTTCCTTATGTTTAAATGATCTCGAAGTCGATCTAGCAGATCAAGATTGCGTTGAATCAGAGACATATAATGAGGATTTTACTATCTATTTCAAACCACTTGTTTTACTATATGCGGACGATACAATCCTTTTAACTGAGACACTTGATGACTTGCACTTCGTTGATTCTCTCAAGGCTTAATTTACACCATTTGAAATAAAACAGTTAAACTCGATATCAAGACCATATTTACATACTAGAGTATCGCCTCTATTGTAGGCCTATCTCTTGTAATGACAATCATTCGGGTTATAAAGTATGGTATACGCATGTGTTTTCCGCACTACAAATGCAAAAGTTTACACTCATTTACTCATTAGCCTACATAATCTCGTGTTTTCATAGCAATAACCAGATTGACGCTCAAGGTCATACTATGGTCGGTACTATCTAAAATTAAAATTGCGCTTTCCCGGGCCGACACTTAACGGACGCTTGGTGACGGACGCTGGGTGACGGACGGACGTCGAACGATGGCCCATGCCATATACCCATCTGGTGTGATGAGCTAAATACGAATTTCATGATCTTGTGTTCAGTAAAACATTAGACCAGGTGAGAGGTCAACTGGAAGGATCTTTGGAGGGTGTAAAAACAAACTTGTCGGTTTGCGGAGTTATGGTCGACTGGTTTTCAATAATGAGCAACTGCATGAGGTTTTTATGAGGGTATGGCAAGAAGCTAGTAACCCTTACTCAAGTTTGGTTATACACTGTCGCAAGTACACATTGTACAGTGTACAAATACTTCGAGTCGCTTGGGTGTACTCACCTACTTCACGCCCCATTAGTATATAGTTTGAATAAGGATGAGCACCCACTCCATTACACACATTTCAGTTGAGAATGAATGCATGGCTAACTCGTGACCTTAGCTGACCTTTATAGAAACCACATGAGACAGTGTATACTTTTACAGACCTGTAATCAACCTACTGGCATAGTACAGACATGTAGCAACCGGCTAGCAGCACTTGTTGATCCGAGGAAACATCTCGGAACAAGTCTACCTCACCTTTGTCAATTCAAATAGAAGTGATTTGTAGGCTACCCTTCCAACTGTTGAAAGTAAACAGAATATGTTTACAGTTAAAGATTACTTAATAATGAGTTGAAACCATTATTCAGATATGTATACAACCATACATAATGTATATACCTATAGAATCATTTTTGTAATTCATGACTGATGCATGAAGTGTTAGCCTATACAGTGGTATGACTTCGTACTGTCTTATGGTAAATCTGGGCCGTGTTCAAGAGAGGTTTCAATTAGCGATTACTTTTAAACCTCTCTTGAACGCGATTGCTCAATGTAGCGCTACGTAGCAAAGAGAGCGAACTTCGATGTGGGACATTCTCAATGAGAACAGGGTTTTGAAGCGAAACATCGACATTATTACTATTTATGAGTGGAAATTCATTCTCTTATCAAAGAATTCACTCCCTTCAGATTTTCGAAAATCTGTGGGAAGAGAAATTCAATGTAATGATATAGAAGATTATTGGACAATTAATGACGGACCGACGGGCCGTAACATAGTATACTTGTATCATATAGTTGAACAAGCGCACCCCCTGGAACCCTGTACTGCAGAGCTCCAGTGATAGTGATTTTGTACAGCGAGAGATGCAGTGATAGTGATCGGAGATTACAGATGTTAGTGCATCGGTTGATGAAAATATCTAAATCCATCGACACAAACAAATCATTACTTCCATGTAAGCATAGTTCATGCATGTGGAGGCATCAGTGAATCACTATATTTTTTCTAATGTTGGTAAGTTAAATATTGAAAAAGTTATCGGCAAGTTACTTTGGTAGCTTTAAGTTAGGTGATCATTTGGACAAAGTCTTTAGTTGTGTACTTCAATACTTTTAGAGAATTTGTGAAAAATAGTTGATGAAGTGATCGTGATCGTCTGACTGTACATGCTCTGTACATGCCTTCAGTGATCATGGTTTTTGGTTGCAGTGATCGGAATTAGGGTCACAATTATATGCGTCAAGGGCTTCAAAATAATGAAAATAACTGACATTGAACTCTTGAATATGAGCTTTGTTAGCAAAGGAAGCGAACACGTAGTTGATTCCTTTGAAAAGAACAATCATGAAGTACAATCTGTAACCATATATCACAATCATGTAACATGAAAGTGCATTTGAGAAGCCACACCATAGCAAGCTGCCATTTGTACTAAAACTATCCTAGTGCTATCACCATTTTGCAATCCTGTTAAACAATTTACTAATATTGAATATCAACACCGCTTCTATTTGAGATTTGTCTATTTGACGTTTGTGTGGCACAATATTAAACTCCAATCTGCTTATAATTAGTATACCGTCAAACACTTACCAACAACACAACAAAACTAAACTAAAGAAATGCCTATTGAATGAAATAATTCCCACATTAGTGTCCAAAACGATCTACAACAATTTATTCACAAATCAATATTTTAAACGCTTAACGTGTATTACCCAAGTCCGTTGCAATTATCAAACCTTTATAATGCGTATAAGTGTAGCAAATTTCATTTAAGTAAATGTGGTAATAATAATGCGATGTTTATTCTGGGCATGCTGAGAAGAAAGGAAATTTATTATGATTTTGACAACATAACCAGTTGACATGATTGTTGCTGAAATATTGAAAGTTATAAGAAACATTATTAACAGTTCTACCAATCAACCTTTCTTACGCGTAAAGAAAGATATCGTCAATTTGACGTGATACATTTATTTTATTGATCATTTTGGTCGATTTAAAAGTTGATGTCATCTTAGATTTTTCAGTGTTTCATTGCACATTGTCTATGAAGGAAGATTTAGGTATCTGCCTCTACTTTCATAATAGTTTACAGTCACTATAGTCAGTATCTTAAATTTGGACTCTCTATGGAAGTGTATACTAGTTCATCCATTACAGAACAATATCCACACACTACAGTAGCTTCCACGATGCCTGACTGGAAATTGATTACAAATTCCTCTTTTGAAATTCAATTAATCATCGATTCTGATGCTCAAGTTGAAGTAGGCCTATTTACTAATTTCGTACAGAAAATCACGATCACTGCACATTTATCCAAACCACGATCACTGATCTGTACTGATCACGATCACTTCGAGGTATGTACAGTATAATATTTTAACAATAAGTTTTCACAGAATAAGCACATACCCCCCAAAATTATACAACGTGGTTTCTGTAGGCTAAAGTTCGTGTTAATTCTATAATTTGTTCGATATGGTGCATAGTATTTGCATACATATTCAAAAAATGTTTTATTGTGACGACCCCGACTAATAAACCACATGAACACAAACATTTGCATCAGCAAAAGGTTAAAGTAAATACATTTATGAATGGGCCAAAGATTCAGCTTGCCATCAGTCATAATCATGTACTGCGTATTACCCAGATGTTGCTTTACAGCTGCTTTTTGTACACACTTACAGCAAATATCCTCGCTACTCCGATCACTATCACTGCATCTCTCGCTGTACAAAATCACTATCACTGGAACCCTGCAGTACAGGGTTCCAGGGGGTGAGCAGTGCATCTACTTATAGAAGTTGGCAACAATTGTTCGACATCAGTCATCACTGTAAGATTAACCTTTAAATGGAAAACATAGAACAAGATGAAACAAAAATTGGTCCCCAAAGTGCTATCAATTAAGGTACCTCCCAACAAAATTTCAGCTTTAGGGGATGTAGCAGTGCTGGAGGAGAATTTAATATCCTTTTATCACTTTTTAAAGACTTGTGACATCTCAATAAAGCATCGTTGTGTTGAAAAAAATTTAATAACTACATTTTATATTTAAAAAATCCCTTTAATTATCATGCCAAATATCAACAGGGCTATGCATGCCCCCATCCCTCGCTTCCATACGGCTATCGACATGGTTTTAAAAAATACACTGTAGGGCCTATATAGGATATATAGGCCTACACGCCCTAATTAAATTCCTTACATTTTCAAACTAATCCCAATTTTTAATTAATCTAATATAAATCACAAGCTTTAAAAAGTAGACACACCAACACACATCATGACTGGCAACTTTCTTGCAAAAAAAAGAATTAATTTCAAAGCAACTTGTTATAGGCCTACACAATAAAGGGTCTACTTAAAAAGTTGTATGGTGAATCAATTATCCAAGTCATACAAAAATACCACAAGAGAAATGATTTCACTGTTGTTCAGATTAACTGCAGCGATCTGATAAACCTTGTTAGTGCATTCGTTCTAGCGCAGTACATGACTTTGCATTTTGTTTGTGATTGAGCGTTTTCCCCTTTCTGGAAACCTCCAAACTATGCTGAGTCATGGAGGGTATCCCCACAGAGCATGCGTATAGTTGACGGCTTTAGATAGAAATATACTGGTATCCCAACAACTTTCTACACATGTACATGAACATAAATTGTTTGCTACTTTTCATAGATTCTCTAACTTTATAATACGAAAATAAAGTGAGCCTGGAAATGCAGAAATAGAATCCGTAGCCATACCAATTATATGCATATTACTTCTTTAGTTTTCGCCATTTGCATTTTGTTCATATTGTTAATATTAATTTGCTCTTTGCTTTGTACAACAGGCATCGGGGCCTACACATATTCATGGATCTTTTGAAAAGTCAATAACGTGGGTCTAGATGACACCGCTGCTATATTTTCCTTCAAAAGTATTATTATCAGTCCGGAAAAGCCTCTTAGTTCCCCAGTCCTATGAAATCATGGACCCGTTTAAAACCCATTTTGTTGTTTTTGCAAAATGTTGGATTCAAGGTTGAGTAAAACAATCTGCCCTTTTATTGTAGGCTAAACATAAATATTTAGGTTAAACAGACTTCTACATATTGCAAGGCGATTTTTCTCAATAAATAAATTGTGATTATCATTTAATATACATATTTAAATTATACCACAGATTATAGGCACTTCATAGAAATTTCAATCTTAATTTGAAAAATAAATGTTCTCGTTCTTATAAATGACCTTTGGTGGTTTAGGCACTTAATTAACATGACCCTTCACACTAAAAACATTACTTCAAAAATTATCCCCCCGACAGACGATATGCATAGTTGTATATAGAATAAGTTGTTAGGAAAAATGTATATAAAGAATATAAACATTGGCGACTATCGCAGTGAAGGCATTTGAGAGCAAGCGGAGGGGTAATGTTACATAAAATTTGAGGCCACTGTTGCCAAACGTGCTGTCATTCAACGCCGTGTTGTTGACTTTAACGTAATTTAATTTTCTACCAGAATAGTAATAATATTATTATGGGCTTGCTGTCGGAAGGATCGCCTCTGAGTTGGGAAGACACGAAGCGGCATGCTGAACATGTACGCAGGCATGGAATAACACAATTTATCACACAGTACAAGAAACTCAAGGATCGCACGCGAGACGATTTATACTGGGGTGATGAGGTAGGCGCTTTCATTGTGACATCATCTCCATTATTAATATTATTACGTCACAAGTCATTCAAGAAACAATGGAGCGTGCATTACTTTTAGTACTGTAACAGTACCGGTAAATTAGCTCTACACAGTACTTAAGACTAAATCCACCATGAAAATTATGTCAAGGTGCGAATATAAATTAGCACGACACTGTACGTTATCTAGTCAAGACTGTCTTCAGCATATTTTCTGACACCGCGGTTTAAAATCACATAACCAGCATTGGATACGTTTTTAATTAAAAAACAATCTATGTTGTATTAAATATTAATATTTAAAGATGTATTTCTTACAAACGGGAATATTTACCGTGAAAGAGATATAGGCGGCTGGCCTATCGCACAATTTATTTTTTCTCCTAAGTTTATATCAAGAAAAAGGAAATTTATCAACCACTAAACCTTACTGGCTTTGGATGATATAAATCTTATTCAATGTAACAGTTGGTGAGAAAACAATCTCATCTGTTCATATAATTATGATAAAGAAGTATCTTTTCCATTAAATTTAATCATTTAATTTTTTAAGTAGAAAATATAACTAAGCTATAAAATCTCCACAAATCTAACTGTAATTCCTCGAATACAACCCCTGGGACATGTAATGGTTACAGTTATTCAAAAAGTTTTATATTGTCAATGATCTAATTAATCATCAATGCTAGGGTTTATTACACACGTGTAGTGTATATCTGATATCACTTTATGAAGCACATTTGAATAAGATAATAATAATAAAAAATGACAGCAGGATTAGATTTATTAGTTAATAAACAAAGTCAGAATCTAGTTTATTTGTATTTAAGTCAGAAATGTTAAATGTTTCAATAAAAGGCAATAACTCCAAAATTCATTGATAAAGCACTTGAAATATATAGAATGTAATACATTATGATCTAAAATAACATTTATGTTTGTAAAAGTATTGGTATTATACAGGCCTCAAAGTAAACATTTTTTTCAAGGAGCATATATAATTCTTAGGAGGTAAAGAAAATTAGATGGCTAAAATCACCTATCTTCTAATGAATATATAAGCAGAAAACTGTAAGCTAGCAAATATTCAGTACCATTTTGAAGCAATTGTGATGGATAATGGTTATATTTGTTACAGAAACAGAATTTTTTCAGTCAACCGCAAATTTTATCAAGAACATGTGTGCTCCTAACTTAAAATTACAGGGAGCAAACTGAAAAAATAGGGAGAAAATGCTCCCAAATTGGTTGCTACATTGAGGCGTGGTATATATTTACAACAAGAGATACTGACTAGCTAGCTAAGAGAACATATCGGTATTCCGTTCTCCCTATCGTTTCCACTACGTTACGTCTGTCAGAGCTATGTACCTTAGCTACTGACTAGCATACTACTTACATACAAGTAAGCCTGTGCGACACCAAAGAGCAACCTTCTACTAGAATGATGAACATCCCCTTCTGACAATTCTAGTACAGGGGAGGATACAGCTTTTTGAGTTTGTGGGGGGGGGGGGGGGGGGAAGAGTTGCACTTGGGCTGGGTAGTGGCAGCGTTTAGATTGGATTGTTTTGTTCCGTGAGATAAAATGCTCCATTTCTATTTTTTACTATACTTCAAACTCTCTTGGGGAAGGTGTATCCCTGTTTTGATTATTGTTTCAATGGTCATTTACTCACTTGGAACTCGTTCGGGGGGAGGGGTGGGGTGCACAATCCAGTCTGGCTTGTGGGAGTTTGGACAGTGTCTACATATTGTAGGGTCTGTCAAGGCAGTGTTGTTCCTAGGTGATCTGCTGAGGGGTCATTTTGACCAATTCTGAACAAGTGGGACCCTTTGCAATGGTAATATGGTAATAGTATCCTACTTCTCCAAATTTTAAGGGACACCAAGCCAAAAAGGTGGGCAAATGTCCCCACGACCCCCTCTAGGAACAACACTGTGTCAAAGTTTGACATGGGTCAGATGTTTTTTCAAACCACAAGCCTGAGTGCCCTTGCAGACTTCAGAGTATCTTGTCCATTATAAGCTCTCTAACGTCCACATGCCTTTCAAATGTATGAAATAAGCTTGACAAGTAGCCAGTCCAGTGTTATTTGGTAAATTTATATGGTAAATTTAAAGACAAAATTAGAAAATTTGACCAAAAGTTACCTGAGTCCGGGTTGGCCTATAGGCCTTATTGCATACACTGAAAATGGGTGAATTTACCGGTTGCTTTAGTGAAATGCAGAGAGTTCTCACATGATAAAAAAACAGTGTTAAATAAAGGGATGTCAACTAACATTTTCTCAATGAAAGGATTAAATTAACCATTTGTCGTTTGATGTATTTGTAAACATTTTTAATTAAACTCCACTTTCAGGTGGAATACATCTTGGTCAAGTTTGACGATGAGAAGAAAAAAGTACGTTGTGCCCTCACAGCACCGAAAGTTTTACGCCAACTTCAAGAAAGTAACTCAAAGTAAGTGGAGAAAATGACGTTTTTCTTCTGGAAAACACTCGTGAACATGAAGCTGATGAATCTGATTTACTTTTCTGATGTGTTGATCTGTTCTTTCTTGTTGAAAGCAAAAGACTGAAAGTCATAGTATAAAATATGTCATTTCATTCATTGTGACAAACTCTGTGGAAAGCTTTACATTCCTATAAAAAGCATGTGCAAAGTTGAATAATGTATAATAACTAAATATTGCTCAAATGGAAACTAATGCAGTAGTGTCTAAAACTGAAGCACTTTACAGGAAGCAGGAACAAATTGTCTTCACTTGAAACTTGAGGAGTGGATACTATAATCAATAGTACTGACTTCATGCTCTTTAGGTTGGGGACATTTCATTGATACGAATTAAAAATTGATTCTGTGATTGTACTGCATGTTAAGGTTTAGAAACAACTGATAATGTTGCTTCCTTAAAAGTTGATGGATGGCAGTTTAACATTGCAGTTTTGTAGTTGTTAGGAGAAGAGGTTTACAAGGATATTATATCTGTGTTATCTTTATGCAAATTGTTTCTAATTCAACTAAAATATGTGAAGTGCTCCGACAGCTGAAGTAGGTTTCTCACCATTTTGTGTATGATATATAGAGAATCTCACCATTGTGTTAATGATATATAGAGAATCTCACCATTGTGTTAATGATATATAGAGAATCTCACCATTTTGTGAATGAAATATAGAGAATCTCACCATTGTGTTAATGATATATAGAGAATCTCACCATTGTGTTAATGATATATAGAGAATCTCACCATTGTGTTAATGCTATATAGAGAATCTCATCATTGTGTTAATGATTTATAGAGAATCTCACCATTTTGTGAATGAAATATAGAGAATCTCACCATTGTGTTAATGATATATAGAGAATCTCACCATTTTGTGAATGAAATATAGAGAATCTCACCATTTTGTGAATGAAATATAGAGAATCTCACCATTGTGTTAATGATATATAGAGAATCTCACCATTGTGTTAATGATTAATAGAGAATCTCACCATTGTGTTAATGATATATAGAGAATCTCACCATTGTGTTAATGATATATAGAGAATCTCACCATTGTGTTAATGATATATAGAGAATCTCACCATTTTGTGAATGAAATATAGAGAATCTCACCATTTTGTGAATGAAATATAGAGAATCTCACCATTGTGTTAATGATATATAGAGAATCTCACCATTGTGATAATGATATATAGAGAATCTCACCATTGTGTTAATGATATATAGAGAATCTCACCATTGTTTTAATGATTAATAGAGAATCTCACCATTTTGTGAATGATATATAGAGAATCTCACCATTGTGTTAATGATATATAGAGAATCTCACCATTGTTTTAATGATTAATAGAGAATCTCACCATTTTGTGAATGATATATAGAGAATCTCACCATTGTGTTAATGATATATAGAGAATCTCACCATTGTTTTAATGATTAATAGAGAATCTCACCATTTTGTGAATGATATATAGAGAATCTCACCATTGTGTTAATGATATATAGAGAATCTCACCATTGTGTTAATGATATATTGAGAATCTCATCCAATGTCTTCTGATGTCAAATATATCAACACAAGTTGATAAAAGTTAAGATCTTTGAGGTTTGCCTCTGCCATCTAAATCACTTTTATTACATTTATATGAAAATCGTACATCTCTGAGCACAGGACTGCCATTTGACTTCAATGTAGTGATGTTATAGCACTGTGATGTCATCATGTTTTTTTTACATCAAAACATATTGAAGTCAATACTCGATGATGTAAAAGACATTGTCTTGTCATGTAGTTGATGGTGACAGGACACTGTGCGAAATCTACTGTTAAAACCATATATCCTACGATTTATTGCTTGATCTCACACAAGCTCCTCTCACAGCTTGAGATAACATGTCTGCTTCTCCTTCCTCCCCCAGAGACTCGGTGGCGACATGGCACCCGGAGTATGCCGAGTACATGGTGGAGGGAACCCCGGCCCGACCGTACGGCTGTCTCATGGCGCACTTCAACCTTGTCGAGCGCAACATGAAACTCAGGTATTAAATACATGCATCTCAACTTTCGTATTGAGGATGCATCATGACACTAGGTTTTGCTTTGAGACATGCCAAATTTCCATAGGATAACTTAAATTGAAAACATGTCACTTGCCTTGCACATTCCCGAATATAAATTTTATGACAGTTAATATTAGATATTACCTTATAACTCTCAAAACCCCAATCTGTCCTTCTGATTGCTTTAGGTAAGTTTCCAAAAGTATGTTTGACTAATTGGTGTGCTCAGGTTTCGATAAAAAAAATCATGACATTACACCTTATGTTCTCACTATACTGAACTTATTAAAATGATAATCAGTACTTCATCAATTCTGTTGGTTTAAACATGAACTTATTTATATTTTAGTTATCACAGAAATATATAGAAAATATGGCAGTTAATTCAGAGATCTTTAAGGTGAAAACAAAATCCCTTCACTTCAATTTCAAAACTCCTTTCTCATTAAAATTGAAACGATATCCTTTGTATGTGTTTCTGTTTTTAGTTATCACAGAAATTTATGGAAAATATGGCAGTTAATTCAGAGATCTTTAAGGTGAAAACAAAATCCCTTCACTTCAATTCCAAAACTCCTTTCTCATATAAATTGAAAAGATATATCCTATTATCCTTTGTATGTGTTTCTGTGACCAGGCGAGAGGAAGTCATGTCCATCCTGGATCCCGACGTGGAACCATTTTCTCTCACGGCATTCCCACGGTAAGCTTTATAGCATTAAACACTTTAACTTCCTTCTCTACGCTCCATATGAACGAATGTAGGTTTTACCATTGAAGGAAGTGAGTGTTTTCAGAGAAAGTGTCCTCAACACTGTATCCTGTTTCACATCACTGTGGTTAGAGGAGCTGACTACTCCTTTTCTATACTAAAACATCAGCAATGCAATCGATGTTGTTGCTTAATTGTTCTCACAGAGTAAACTCAGAACATTTGTTCCATAAAAGATCACTCTTTCCAATGACATGTAAGCAGTTTTCAAAAGTTTAAAGATTACAAAAATATTAATATGCTGAAATCACACTCTGAAGTACATTCCATCAAACATGCTATATATTTTTAGCTCATCAGGCCTGAAAGGCCCGATGGGCTTATGGCATGGGATGGCGTCCGGCGTCCGTCCGTCCATTCGTCGTACCGTCCGTCCGTCCGTCCGTCCATCCGTCCGTAAACTTTTCGCTTTTTCGACTTATCCTCCAGAACCAATAACTCCACAGAGCTGAAATTTTATGTGCAGACTCCTTGGCCAATGGGGATTCTAAATTATAGATTTCGTGACCCCATGACCCCAAATGGGGTCACAGGGGTCACATCCTTAAAAACCTATTTTCATCTTCTTCTCCAGTTCCAAAAGGTCTAGAGAGCTGAAAAGTTGTGTGCAGACTCCTTGGCTAATGGGGTTTCTAAATTGTAGATTTCGTGACCCCATGACCCCAAATGGGGTCACAGGGGTCACATCCTTAAAAACCTATTTTCATCTTCTTCTCCAGTTCCAAAAGGTCTAGAGAGCTGAAAAGTTGTGTGCAGACTCCTTGGCTAATGGGGATTCTAAATTGTAGATTTTGTGACACCATGACCCAAAATGGGGTCACAGGGGTCACATCCTTAAAAACTTATTTTCATCTTCTTCTCCAGTTCCAAAAGGTCTATAGAGCTGAAAAGTTGTGTGCAGACTCCTTGGCCAATGAGTATTCTAAATTGTAGATTTCGTGACCCCATGACCCTAAATGGGGTCAACAGGGTCATATGTTTAAAAACCTATTTTCATATTCTTCTCCAGTTCCAAAAGGTCTAGAGAGCTGAAAAGTTGTGTGCAGACTCCTTGGCTAATGGGGATTCTAAATTGTAGATTTTGTGACCCCATGACCCCAAATGGGGTCACAGGGGTCACATGTTTAAAAACCTATTTTCATCTTCTTCTCCAGTTCCAAAAGATCTAGAGAGCTGAAAAGTTGTATGCAGACTCCTTGGCTAATGGGGATTCTAAAATTGTAGATTTCGTGACCCCATGACCCTAAATGGGGTCACAGGGGTCACATGTTTAAAAACCTATTTTCAGCTTCTTCTCCAGTTCCAAAAGGTCTAGAGAGCTGAAAAGTTGTGTGCAGACTTTTTGGCAAATGGGGATTCTAAATTGTAGATTTCGTGATCCCATGACCCCAAATGAGGTCACAGGGGTCACATGTTTAAAAACCTATTTTCATCTTCTTCTCCAGTTCCAAAAGGTCTAGAGAGCTGAAAAGTTGTGTGCAGACTCCTTGGCTAATGGGGATTCTAAATTGTAGATTTTGTGACCCCATGATCCCAAATGGGGTCACAGGGGTCACATGTTTAAAAACCTATTTTCATCTTCTTCTCCAGTTCCAAAAGGTCTAGAGAGCTGAAAAGTTGTGTGCAGACTCTTTGGCAAATGGGGATTCTAAATTGTAGATTTCGTGATCCCATGACCCCAAATGAGGTCACAGGGGTCACATGTTTAAAAACCTATTTTCATCTTCTTCTCCTGTTCCAAAAGGTCTAGAGAGCTGAAAAGTTGTGTGCAGACTCCGTGGCTAATGGGGATTCTAAATTGTAGATTTCGTCCCCAATCTAGGTCACGGGGTCATGACCCAAAAACCTATTTTCATCTTCTTCTCCAGTTTATATGTAAAGCTCTAGAAAGGAGAAATGTGGTGTAGAGATTCTTTGGTCAAAGGTGATTCTTGATTGTAGGATTGGTGACCCTGTGACTCCAAATGTGGGTCACAGGGGTCATGATCTAAAACCCATATTATTTTGCTTGTTAACAATGTATTACTTGAGATAACTTAGATATTCAACCTACGATAATAAATCAATGAAATACTGATGAGCTACAGAGCCCATGGCTCTATTTTAATTTATCTCATATATACTAACCTAATAATAACAACATTAAACATTTTATTGAGGGCGATCCCAGTGAAGTAGGGTACATTAAATATCAATTACTATTTAGAATGTTATAAAAACATGCTATTTATGCCATATACCTCAATATGTGTACATTTTACTTTGCTGATTTGATATTCAATGTAACAGTTTGTCTAATGAGTTAGAATAATTCATAAAACCCATAAATATAGCTTCATAGATTGAGGGTTATGTAATAAAGATAATGTATGTTCCAACATTCACAACACTAACTTCATCAATAGAGGTCGATTTTGATTCCTATGACAAAGTATCTCAATCTCAATCTCAATCATGTCTTTGATTCGATTCTAAGGCTAGACCTATTTGGGTTGTCACTCATCCCAGATCTGATGGAATCCTGTAGAGCTCCGTGTTCGCCGGAAGTTCATTTCACATTGAAAGTGTATCCTTTCAAATTTATACCCTTGGGAACGAATCAAAGATATCATCTGCAGTGGAGAACTGTTCCACCTGCAGTAGAGAACTGTTCTGCCTGCAGTGGAGAATTGTTCCACCTGCAGTAGATAACTATTGCACCTGCAGTGGAGAACTGTTCCGCCTGCAATGGAGAAATGTTCCGCCTGCAGTGGAGAACTGTTCCACCTGTAGTGGAGAATTGTTCCGCCTGCAATAGAGAACTGTTCCGCCTGCAGTGGAGAATTGTTCGGCCTGCAGTGGAGAACTGTTCCACCTGCAGTGGAGAATTGTTCCGCCTGCAGTAGAGAACTGTTCTGCCTGCAGTGGAGAATTGTTCCACCTGCAGTAGATAACTATTGCACCTGAAGTAGAGAATTGTTCTGCCAGCAGTGGAGAATTGCAATAGAGAACTGTTCCGCCTGCAGTGGAGAATTGTTCCGCCTGCAGTGGAGAACTGTTCCACCTGCAGTTGAGAATTGTTCCGCCTGCAATAGAGAACTGTTCCACCTGCAGTGGAGAATTGTTCCGCCTGCAGTGGAGAACTGTTCCGCCTGCAGTGGAGAACTGTTCCGCCTGCAATAGAGAACTGTTCCGCCTGCAGTGGAGAACTGTTCCGCCTGCAATAGAGAACTGTTCCGCCTGCAGTGGAGAATTGTTCCGCCTGCAGTGGAGAACTGTTCCACCTGCAGTGGAGAATTGTTCCGCCTGCAATAGAGAACTGTTCCGCCTGCAGTGGAGAATTGTTCCGCCTGCAGTGGAGAATTGTTCCGCCTGCAGTGGAGAACTGTTCTACCTGCAATAGAGAACTGTTCCGCCTGCAGTGGAGAACTGTTCTACCTGCATAAGAGAACTATTGCAACTGCAGTAGAGAACTGTTCAGCCTGCAATGGAGAACTGTTCCAGACCGTAGGTTTATGTGTTTTTGTTACAGGGAGAGGTGTGTATGGGAATAAATTCCAAACAGTATGGAGCATTTTAAACCTATATGTTATCGTAATCATTCACTATTAAATTAGATTATTTATTAAAGATTATTTCCTTCCCAACCCACACAGTCTAGGATGTGCAGACTACACAGACCCTGTGTACAAGCCGTCCCCGGTGTCCGGGTCATCTCGGTCTTTATTCTTTCCCGACGAGGCCATCAACTCAGGTCACCCCCGCTTCAGGTAGGTCAACCGCTTGCAGATCGAGATAAATCTACGCATGTGTGGTCATTATAAATGGAAATGACTTTAGAGTGTACTGTCAGAGGACAAGCACATATTTTTTAGAATGGCGATCTAGTGCTTTCTCATGCTTTAAATGAGGAAAATGTATTTGTATGTAACTCTTGTTGAAGTGGTAGAGTGATTGAGAACAAGTCCCATGGACAGTCAGCTTTTACAGTTTACTTACTTGATAACTCTCAGTGTGTGATCTACACCAAAACATAGCCTTCATTTCTATCATTATTCGAATTTGAAATTTATTTAATCGTCTGATAAATGGTCACGTGGTCACAGATGGTGTGTCTCTGTGCTAATTTTGTATGCTTTTCATATAAATCTCTTTCACAAAATCTGTTTTAAAAAATTGCCAATGCAAAAAGAGTACTAAAAATTGCTTTTTCTGGTATGATGATGATATTTTTGTATTTTTTATGACATTTTCTTTGACAATTTATGATTTTAGAACTCTAACACGCAACATCCGAGAGCGCAGAGGAGAGAAAGTTGTTATCAACGTACCTAGTGAGTATCACGAGATCAGACAACTTGACATTTACACCATTCAAATATTGTCATATCTCCGAGAGATTGACATCTTATTGACACCCATGAATGTCTTCACCTATTGCATCAAGATGTTGACATTCTGTCTCCGCTGGGTTTGAATCCCGCCATGGGCTTGGAAACTGTGTCTACTGTGGAGAACTGTTGTACATTCAATTAAGTTTGGGTGCAATTCTACACTGAATTACAGCGCAGTACCACCAATGGCTCGCTAGTTCCAACCTGTACTCGCAGGTTTCACTGCATTGCATAGCCACCATCAACTTCACAATGCAAGGCATAACTCTTGCCAGTCTCCATTACTGGCTGATTTAGGCCTTGCAGTATTTCCTTAAGAAATCTGTGTTTAGAAATCCAGGCCCGCTATGCATTTCTGGTCTTGACACAACAAAGCGAGGGAAATACTGCAAGGGTTAAATCAGCCAGTAATGCAGACTTGCAAGAGTTATGCCTTGCGTTTGGAAGTTGAGCCACCATGGCATTTTGGGCTTTCTCCTTGCAATAATACTAGCAGTACAGTCGTGATATTAGTGAAATACTTCTGAAAGCGGTGTTAAACCCCACATTCACCTCACCTCACCTCACCTCACCTCACCTCACCTCACCTCACCTCTGTGACCGCTGTATATTGGAAAGTTAAGTGAGTCTGATGTAGGTTACAGTCTTGCCTATCACATGATGTATGTAGTAATTAAGAACATTCTTCATCATACCTAGTAACTGTCATGTAGGTTGACCCTTGATAAAAAAAACCTCTTTCTGTCTCTAGATTAAAAAAGGAACCCTCCACAAGATGCTGTTATGTAGAATGTTCTCAACATCACAGTTCTCATATATAGATTATCTGGATATCTTTAAGAGATGGTTTTATGGTGTATCCACCATTTTGATGTGAAATGAGAAAAACACTGTATTTTTACCAATTTACAATTTCCAAAATTAAAATAAAGATATAGATAGCTTATCCAGGAAGTAATAAATTA
This sequence comes from Gibbula magus, assembly GCA_936450465.1. Classification (NCBI taxonomy): domain Eukaryota; kingdom Metazoa; phylum Mollusca; class Gastropoda; order Trochida; family Trochidae; genus Gibbula; species Gibbula magus. The sequence goes on along the minus strand of OW388289.1, from coordinate 102,998,811 downwards.
GTTATCATTAGACTGATCAACAATGTCTTGTAATGCTGTAGCAAAACTTTCCACACAACTTCGTTGAATAGCTTCACTTCTAATTATTTTTACTTTTCAATGACTGTGCAGTAATCTTTATCAAATTGTCAAATATAAAGTCACAATGCCAACACAATCGGACATGACTTGCAGTTTCAATTCACAATAGCACTTTTAATTTGGGCAAGTAATAAACAGAATATTAAATTTCCTTCCATTTAGCCATGAAAGATTTTAATACCGAATCCTCAAGTCGTTTAATAAAACTGGTATTAAATTAAAGGTCGTTAAGTATCCTCTTTGTACACACCATCTTTTGCCTACCGCAGTTTACAAAGACGAGAACACCAAGTCCCCTTTCACCGAAGACTTCAGCGAGCTCGGGGATGACGGCGAGGCCCAGAAGGCCGCTATACCGGACCACATCTACATGGACTGTATGGGTTTCGGGATGGGCAACTGCTGTCTGCAGGTCACCTTCCAGGCTTGTAACATCAGCGAGGCTCGCTTCCTGTACGACCAGCTCACCACGCTCTGTCCCATACTGGTCAGTCATGTTTATTTCAAAATAAAGGGCGATGGTTTAAACCTCCATTCCAACTTTGATGTTAGTAGCACATGTATATGATAAACATCAATATTGCTAGTTGACACATACAGGGGAAGAAATTAAAATGGTTTTAGTTCTCTGTACATTTGATGTTTTTGCAGTTTTGAAATTTAAGAAACACAATTAAGATGTAACTTGTAGCCAAAAACATAGGCTTAACACTCATCAATTAATTTGCTCTAACTAAATCAGGATTCTTAACAAGTTAAAACAGCGTAAATCAGCAATGGAGGTTAGCCTTGAGTGTTTCTCTAACATTGAGGATAACAAGAGTTTTCACTACATCTCATGATCCAGAACGTGAGTACTCATGGCTTCTTTAGAGGACAAGTGGTTTTAATCAGAGGATTGAATAATGTGTCACAGAATAAATAGTAAATACGCTCAGCCATACAATGGGCATAAATAGAGAATCTCACCCAAGTGTCTTCTGATATCAAATATATCAACACGAGTTGATAAAAGTTACAAATATTCGAGGCATGCCGAGGATATTTTTACTTTTATTAACAAGTGTTGATATATTTGATATCAGAAGACACGAGGGTGAGATTCAATTTATCATCCAAAATCATTCTTAAAACGTTTAAGTGAAAATAGTGTACATCTCTGCCATTTGACTTCCAGTGCGGTCACAGCATTGTGACGTCATCATGTTTTTATGACGTCATAGCATTGAGATGTCATTACTCAATGATGTAAAAGCATTGTGATGTCATGTAGTTGACGATGACAGGGAATTGTGCAAAATCTACTGCCAAGGAGATATCGTTTGATCTCACACAAGCGATATCTCCTGTGGAATGCAGTTTTGAGTGATAAATAGTGTCGAGTACACTTTGCTAAAGCAATTCAAGTGGATGCCTAATAGGAACACCATTTGAGAGAATGCTGATTGAGAGCGATGTTACTGGGTTCATTGTTTCAGTTAGTTCGAGACCAAGTCTTTTTCTTTGTGATTCAGTTTGTATAAATACAACACACATAAAAAATGTCAAAATAATTTAATATCACAAAGGTTAAATACTATCTAAATACTATTCAATATAGTGATTGAATGAATCTTGAGGAAACTCTGCAGTAATATCAGGGGTTGAAAAATCTGTAAGTCTGAGGTCTCTGACTTACCATTTTTGATCTTGGACTCACTCAAAAAATCAACAGAAAGTCAATGACTAGACTTTTATGCAAACTTTGGTGACTTGGTATAGGTCCCTGACTTTTTGACTCATAAACCTCTGAATATGTCAAAGTTACAATGCCTTTTATATAATTCACAAAGAAGACAATACTTTGTACCTTAGAAACCATATCATTGAATTTTTCAAGTATAATGAAATTTTTTCATCCAAGAAAGCTATTTGCAAAACTGATTAAGTGCAGTTTTATTAATCATTGAAGACTAACTTGATAACAAGACTTTTATCAAAAGCTTTTCAATGCTATGCTTAAACATTCACCAAATTCATGAATTACACCAATACTTAGAAGACCCTCATCACTTGAAGAACACCTCCTCGTAGAGCAGGAAGAGGGAGAAGGCGTTGTAGTTAGCGTGGACCCAGCTCTCCCCGTAGCCTCCATCTACCAGCATCACGTACACCTGGTCACCGAACGCCAGTCTGCTCACCGTCTGTATGCTGCTCGACGGGTAGAAACCAGAGTTCTTGCTGTCATCAGCCCACAGAGCTGCGATCGGTCGACTGTTGATGAAGACACGCGCGTTGACCTTTGCTCCAGGATGTGACATGAGGTACAGACTCACCACGTACACTCCTGGGATCGTGCAGATGAACACACCAGTCGTGTTGTCATAATTGTCAGCCAGGTCGATGAGTTTAAGGTCAAAGGGCACAATGACGTCCTTGTCAGGTCCGAAGTGTTCTGTGAGTACTGCGCTGGATGCTGCCTGCATGGGCATAGATGAGGAGGCAGCGTCCCCTGGTTCTCCCTTGGGACCCGGGGGACCTTTAGGTCCGGGCTCTCCCTTCCGGCCCTGAGCCTTGCCCCTCTTCTTCTTTCCTCCCTTCTTCTCATTCTTGTCTGAAGTAGGGAATGTAGCAGTGTATGAAAGTAGGTGTGTCACATAACCAAAGTAAAATTGGTTTTGGAAATTGCAGAATTGCTCCTGAAGTTTCCAAGGAGCAGAAATAAAATTGGATTGCTAAACCTGCTAATGTTAAAGATTGTTATGAAGGAAATTGGTAGACGAAACTAAGATGCAATACCATATTGAAGGGATGAGGAGACAAGAGCAAACTGAAGAAAATAGGGAGTAATGATTGGAATGGGATTTGGTCTCAGAGAATTGAGCATCAAACTGGCTAAGAGCAGAATTTGCATAGAAACCTAGTATATACATGAAGTACAAATTGTATGCAAAATATGTAACAAAGCAAAAATAGGAGCAATTAAAAGATACCTACTGCAACATAATAAGCTACAGTTTGTTCCTATAAAACAAAGAAGAATACAGAAGCAATAACCGGACCTGATCTCTACTCACCTGAAGCGGCAGCAGCAGCATAAGCTACTGGGTGTTCCTGTGCCTCCACAGTGTGTATCTTGAAGGTCGTGTCTTCAGACCGGGGGTAGGCGGTGGTCAGGTCCAGGAACCCCCCTTGTTTCATCCTAGCTGGATCAGACTTCGTGTCATCTGATGTTCGGTTCACTTTCTTCGATTTCACTGTGAGTGATTTTGTGGACTTGCGAGATGCTCTCTGCTTTTTCGATGGCCTCCTCTTCTTCTTCTTCCTCCTTGGCTTCATCTTCCTAGGTTTTGTAGTTGTGGGTTTAGTTGATGTAGTTGTAGTTGATGCTGTGGATGTCTGTTTGTTTGCAATGTCAAATAGGGACAACCTTTTCTTCTGGCCATGTATTTTGATGACATTGATTCCTTTAGCACTAGTGAGTCCCTGAAATGTTGGGGATGTTACTTCTGAAGTTGCTGATGTTGTGGTTCCTGATGAAGAAGCAGATGAGCTACCAGTTGTTGATTGTCCCTCAGTGATTTGATCCTCAGTGGATTGTAAGGATGATGACGTTTCAAGAAAAGGAAAGGATTTTCCAGAATCTTTGGCAGCAAGTTTGATTTTATCACTCTTAGTAGTTTTAGGTGAGTCTGTGGTAGCTTCAGATGGTTTTGTTGAATGTTTCAACGTTGAATCAGTTGTCACATGATTCCGAGTTGTTATATTGTCTGTAACTTTTGTTGTGCTTGAATGAGTAGTGCTGGCTTCTTTGGTGGTTGTCCCCTGCGATTCAGTGGACAATTTGGTGGTTGCCCCCTGCGATTCAGTGGACAATTTGGTGGTTGTCCCCTGCGATTCAGTGGACAATTTGGTGGTTGTCCCCTGCGATTCAGTGGACAATTTGGTGGTTGTCCCCTGCGATTCAGTGGACAATTTGGTGGTTGTCCCCTGCGGTTCAGTGGTTTTCTCTGGTGGTTCAGTGGACAATATGGTGTTTTTTCCAGGTTGATCAGTAGATAAGCTGTTGGTTGTGTCTGGTAGAAGTGTGGAAGACGTCCTGCTGTTGTCAGACGAGTCAGCTGATGAAGCTGAAGGGTCACTGGATAGTGTGGAGTGTGTGGAGTTGTCAGGGTCGGAAATGTTCTGGTTCACAGAATTTCCACTCAGACATATTATGATAACCAGGTGCAGACACAGTTGACAATAGTATGTTGCCATGGTTACATGCGTTTTGTTGTTTGAGCTTCAGAATTACCTGAAATGAAATAGGACTAATAACTCACGAAGGTAACAATTTGATGCTATGTTTTTTCAAATCTTTTATTTCCAATAATGTAAGGCCATGGACATATTGTTTAAAAAACACCTAATTTGTGCAGACATAAAATGTTTATATTGAAACAATTAACATGTGATGTAAACATACACAACATAGAATCTAAATATAACAAAATTATTTTTCTTTTTTTAGATTCATTGTGCAGATATATGACAGTATTCAAGCAAGTTTCTGAATGCACTACAAGTATTAACACCTTAAATCAATGTAGTGCTGGATAGATAAACAAATATGACATTCATGTTGTAAATTAACTGTGTATCCACTAAGGTGCTAGGTACCAAATTATTTTTGAGTTTATTGTAACATGCCTTGACAAGAACTATGACAAAATTGATGTCAACTTTTTAGATTTTAGAAATAAACTTCATTAACATTATTAAAGAAATGTTTCTGCTTTAAATACTACCGTAAGATATATCAATAACCCAAGTTTCATCCTGACAATGCTATGTTTTGTCTATGAATCGTACATCTAATTTATTATTTTTCAATATCCAACAAAAACCTTTGAACTTATGACTATTAAAGACCCTCAATATATGATAATAAAAATATGTATGAATTTAATACAAAGAAATAATGGCTCCATTCCATGACCTACCTTTGTGGTAGGACTCGGTGGAAGTAAACCCACTCAAGCCTCTCACCTCCTCCAGTGTTACTGTCACCGATTCTTCTCTCACCTCGCATTTATAGGAGTAAACAAAATAGCTTCAGCTGATCAGTAAACAGTAAACATCAACATGTTGTTTGTCACCTTGACGGAGGAACTTGTCTCAGTGTACCTAGGTCCCAGTTCTTCATGGCTAATGTGTTGAATCGACCGGGGCAGTGTTGCTTCAGACAGTCCTCTAGCCCTGATGTCCCCACTGTCTATATACTCAGGGCATATTTCATTGATGTTTCTATCTCCTGTCATCGTATTGAGTTGAATCTTACAAACACAATCCTCTTGCATATAAACAGCGGTAGGAAGTGGATTCTGTGATGTTCTGGTTATGTGAGACGCCGAGGAAGGGCGTGTTTAGTTAAGGAATAGACTGAAGGGTTTTCAGCTTAATGTGCTAAGATATTGAATACACTCTTCTCTGATTTGTATAAAAATCAACATCACTTTCTCCCCACCTTCCATATAAACGGCAAAAATTATTAGGGATATTGGTAAATTATGAAATGATATATTTATTAACTGACTCATTAATGAAATATTAATTATAAAAATACAATGTAACTTATTTTGTCCAGTTTAGATCATCACAAACCATTGTTGCCATCAAGCACTTATGTAAATTCTTGCTGGTGCTATCATAAATCAATTTGATAACTGTGGCAGAAATTAATCTGTAGCTGTCACAATAATCAGCAAGTCAGTATATCAGGTTATGGTTAATTAACCTATCAAAGTTTTCAGTAATTGAGTGAACGATATGTTTACAAAGGCGTGATGCGTATATTGGTCTATAAACTAAAACTGATTTTGGATTTTGAAATGTGCGTTATCAGTTTTCTATTTACTCAGTTTTGTACTCTATCATATAGCTCTTTTGTTTGTGATTGTAACCTAATTTATTATGCTATTTGCATATCGATTGTTTTTATTAGCATACTGTGTGCACTGAAATGTGTATGTTAATAGTTTTAGTTTAAATCAGTGATTCATGGGATGTGTATGTACTTTAACATTCCACCTGTGTCAGTCAGTGCATGACATATTGCACCGAACATTAGTATTCCTGACATCTGTAGAGGTTCTTTATCCAGCTGTTGTGGTATCGTTGCTCATGAAATTGTTAAGCATGTTCTAATGTTCAAAATTATGTTTGAATAAACAAAAGAAAAAAATCAACTGTATATAGAGATATTATATGAGTGTCTATGTCATACTATGTTTACGACACAAGTGCCTGAATATTAGTATTTCCCGAGCGAGAGCAAGGGATATACCGATATTCAGGCACAAGTGACGTAAACATAGTATGGCATAGACACGAATATAATATTCTGTTTATTACCGAAGTCGTAAAATTTACGAAAACACGCTAAAATCCAGTTTCAACCATAGGCAGGCGACCCGCCGTCACGCATTTAGAACGCAATGTCATAGACGAAACGTGACGTCATAGCATTGTTTATGACGTCACGTCACCATGACAAAGTGATATGTTGCCCTAGGGCATCGTATGAAAAATATGAACCCAGATATGATTGCCCCTGTAGGTAATAAGAATTTGTTATTGACTGCTTTGTCAATCAACTTGAACTGATGATAATGATGTTACAAATTCATTTATTTTTGGAGGTTTTCTGGAATATACAGTATATATTGAATTAGATCCATCCGTCCGTCCATCAACCATGCATCTATCAACCACACATCCATCAACCACACATCCATCAACCACATCAATCAACCACATCCATTCTTCTCATCCATTCATCCAACCACATCCATCCATCTGTTGATACAAGAGATATCAATGCTGCTCTTCTGAGGTTAATTTTCAACACATATATGCTGTCAAGTTGTGGAAGTGGACATTTCATACAAGATATAGTTTCACTTGGCGTTATTGAGAAATAACATCTTTCTTCACCAGCTGGCTCTGAGTGCAGCGTCCCCAATCTACCGAGGTCACCTGGCGGACATCGACACGAGATGGACAGTGATCGCCCAGGCAGTGGACGACCGGACCAAGGAGGAGAGAGGACTAGCTGTGAGTACCTTACTTCCTCTTTGCTTTGATCATTCAAAAGAAAACTTTTTTGTGTTGTTGAATTGTTCTGTAATGAAAAAGTTTAGTAGAAATATTTTCAACCTGTCAACCATGGTACTATCTGGCCTGCAAATATCAGGATTAGGCTGTGTATTTATATAAAAACATTTGGTTAGTTCTGAGTTACTATAGCCCTGCTATGAAGTAGTCGGGGGTATATAGCGCTCCGCGTGTCCGTCCGAAATCGTTTCTGGAGCATATCTCAAAAACTATTTGACTTGGGAACAAATTTGGTATGGAAGTAACCCATATGGTGCTGTTGTGCCGTATAGGGATCTCAACCCCAAGGTCCAAATAATTTTTGAAATTTTGACTGAAAACGGTCAAATTTTTTTACTTTGTCTTGTTTCCGGAGCATATCTCAAATACTATAGTGCTATTGTTCCTTTTAGGGGTCTCAACTCCAAGGTCCAAATCATTTTAGAAATTTTGACCAAAAATGGTGAGGATCACTAAAAAACTATATAACTTAAAAAACTTAAATATGGATGTTGCCTATCTATATGATATTGTTGTGCCTTTCATTGGTTTAAAATCCACGGTTCCAATAATGTTTAAAAACATTTTCATTAAAAACAATTATTGTTATTCATTGACATGATTGACTAGAATATATTTTCCAATTTATTTATAATGTATGAAGGCAATCAAACTACAGGCGGGGGTATGTGAGCTGCGCTCACTTTTGCCTTGTTTTATATGAGAAATGGATTAGGCTAGATGTAGATTCATTTTGACTAATGTTGAATTGTTATTTTGATTTTAGGGTGATATAAGTGGTTAAGATGTTGATTTATTGTGTTAAATGACATGCTACAATGTAATATTTTGAAACTATATCTTGTTATTTATTAAAAAAGAATATAACTAGCAGCAAATTCCTGTATTCCAGCCCCTGAAAGAAAACAAGTTTCTCATCAACAAATCTCGCTACGACTCCATCGACAGCTACCTCTCCTGCGACGCCGTCTGCTACAATGACATCGACCTTGTGTATGATGAAGATATTTACAAACAGCTCAAAGAAGCAGGTTTATAAACTTAAAATATTTAAAAAGTGCCCCTCAAAATAGAAATGAAAACAAATAAAAGTTGCTAAGAATATCAGTCAGTAGCTATACCTGCGAAGTTACAATAAGCTTATATTTGAGGAATCCAGTGAGATAAATGTTTCGTGTTTGAATCAAGTTCCTTCTAAATATTGTTTTTTTCCCTAACACCTCTGATAAGTGTATTTCCTTTTTTATGTCAGTTGGAAAACAGAATGCGGAAATAAACAACTTCAGATATATATACCTGTACCTTTCAAGCACCTGTCTGTCACTATTACATAAGAAATATAGAAGAGTTATGTAAGGGAGATAACTGAGAAACCTTTCAAGCACCTGTCTATCACTATTACATAAGAAACATGGAAGAGTTGTGTAAGGGAGATAACTGAGAATGTTCTGTCTCTCTGTAGATGTAGACGAACTGCTGTCACGACACCTGGCGCACCTGTTTATACGAGACCCCATCTCGCTCTTCAGTGAAAAAGTCAACCAGAATGATGACGAGGACACCGACCATTTTGAGGTACACAAACGTCACCATACATCAGTTTGATTTCTGTGCATATCCTGGGCAAAAATAAATAGGGATATTCATATAAATATGATGTATCTATTGCTTGACATACTAATGAAATATTAATCATAAAACATCTAATATCCCTGACTTATACTGTCCAGTATATTTATTTGTTACAGTAAACTTTCTTATTCTGTTTAGGAAGATGATTCCATTATGAATTTATTAAAATATTTTGACGTACAGAACATTTCCACCTTTTGTTGTACAGAACATCCAGTCGACCAACTGGCAGACGATGAGGTTCAAACCTCCGCCCCCTGGTTCAGATATCGGCTGGAGGGTGGAGTTCAGACCGATGGAGGTATGCAACGTTCAATAATTACTTCATTTACTTCATTTACTTCATTTACTTCATTTACTTCATTTACCTTTATTTACTTCATTTACTTCACCTGCTTTGTATATTTCATTTACTTCATTTACTTTATCTGCTTCATTTACTTCATTTACTTCACCTGCTTCAGTTACTTCAGTTACTTCATTTACCTTCATTTTCTTCATTTACTTCATTTACTTCATTTACCTTTATTTACTTCATTTACTTCACCTGCTTTGTATATTTTATTTACTTCATTTACTTCATCTGCTTTGTATATTTCATTTACTTCATCTACTTCATCTACTTCACCTGCTTTATATGTTAAGGAGAAAACATGACTCCGAGGTCTTCTGCTCTGAGAATAACCTGAAGGGAGGGATAAAGCCCCGAGGGCGTTAGCCCGAGGGGCTATCCCGACCTTTGGGTTATTCTCAGAGCAGAAGACCGAGGAGGAGTGTTTTCTCCAGCTTATAAACCGTCAACTATCAAAATTTACGAGTTATAGTTTCGGACGCTCAAAGGGCCTCATTCCTCCGCTTAGACCATTTTAAAAGCAGAAGACGAAGGAGGAATGTTTTCTTCCTATTTATAAACGTCAAATGTAAAAATTTATATTTTATAATTTTTGATTCCCAAATCGTGTTTTTATAAAGGGTATGTCGCCCTCGGTTGCGTTATATCGAGGCAAAGACGGAATGACTATAAATGGAGTAATTCAACTGCACTCATCATCTCGGTCTGCATAGCCGAGCGGTCTAAGGTGCCAGTTTAGAGAGCGAAGGATGCCAGGTTCGAATCCAGCTATTTCAACTTGGAAATTTTTAACTTTGTATAATTTTCGATAATAACTGCTGCTTGTTGGCTATTGCGTTGCAAGTCTGAAAAATTATTCTACGTGCATTTCAAGGTCTTACTTTAAAAAAAACCTTAGGTTCAGGTCTTACTTTCAAAAGTAAAACCTCATACCGGGTTATTCTCGGAAGTAAGACCTCATTAGAGGTTATTCCAAGAAAAGAAGATACCTACAAAACAACAGACAGAATCCGACCTAGGTTTATAAATTTCATTTACTTCATTTACTTCATTTACTTTATCTGCTTCATTTACTTCATTGACTTCACCTGCTTCAGTTACTTCATTTACTTCATTTAGCTTCATTTACTTCATTTAGCTTCATTTACTTCATTTAGCTTCATTTACTTCATTTACTTCACCTGCTTTGTATATTTCATTTACTTCATTTACCTTTATTTACTTCATTTACTTCACCTGCTTTGTATATTTCATTTACTTCATTTTACTTCATTTACTTCATTTACTTCATTTACTTCATTTACCTTCATTTACTTCATTTACCTTTATTTACTTCATTTACTTGACCTGCTTTGTATATTTCATTTACTTCATTTTACTTCTTTTACTTCATTTACTTCTTTTACTTCATCTACTTTATCTACTTCATCTACTTCATTTAATTCATCTACTTCATCTACTTCATCTACTTCATCTACTTCATTTATGGTACTTCATTTACTTCATTTACTTCATTTACTTCATTTACTTCATTTACTTCACCTGCTTTGTATATTTCATTTACTTCATTTACTTCATCTACTTCACCTGCTTTATATATTTCATTTACTCCATCTACTTCATCTACTTCACCTGCTTTATATATTTCATTTACTCCATCTACTTCATCTACTTCACCTGCTTTATATATTTCATTTACTCCATCTACTTCATCTACTTCACCTGCTTTATATATTTCATTTACTTCATTTACTTCATTTACTTCATTAACTTTATCTGCTTCATTTACTTCACCTGCTTCAGTTACTTCATTTACTTCATTTACCTTCATTTACTTCATTTACTTCATTTACTTCATTTACTTCATTTACTTCATTTACTTCACCTGCTTTGTATATTTCAGTTACTTCATTTACTTCACCTGCTTCAGTTACTTCATTTACTTCATTTACTTCATTTATTTCATTTACCTTTATTTACTTCATTTACTTGACCTGCTTTTTATATTTCATTTACTTCATTTTACTTCATCTACTTCATCTACTTCATCTACTTCATCTACTTCATCTACTTCATTTAGTTCATTTACTTCATTTACTTCATTTACTTCATTTACTGTATCTTCGTTACTCACTTCATCTACTCTATTTACTTCAGTTACCTCAGTTATTTCAGTTACTTTATTTACTTAATTTAGTTCAGATGCTTCTCTGTATTCATTGTTCAAGCAAGTTGTTGTAAGTTGTGTTTCTACCAACAAATGATAATTTATTTTTTTCGGTTATGACTATTAATTTGACTATTCATTAATGTGGAATTGATTGATTACGTATTGATTATGTATTCAGCAGCATGTCGGTATGCCCTGAGTCTTTTTGCACAATATTTGATGAACTTTTACACTTTGTGTCTTTGAATCAGTTATCAGCCTACATCAGGGGTCATTGCAATAGGTTTAAAGTCACCTTAGCCACTTTGTCGATATCTTATCAACTGTTGCACTGCATATTTCACTATACTTTTTCAAGGTCACTACAACTTTGCACTTGTTCAGAATGCAATGTATGAAGAAGCAGCTTCTGTGTGATGAAAAACTAGTAAATATGTGTTATAGGACAGTGCCATATTCGTGGCAAACACTTCATACTTATCCATTATTATATCCCAGGTTCAACTGACAGACTTTGAGAATGCGGCGTATGTTGTGTTCATCGTGCTGCTGACTCGGGTCATCCTGACCTTCAAACTCAACTTCCTCATCCCCATCTCCAAGGTGAGTCACTCCGCTGTACTTGGTCACATGCCCACTGTGGAGGTCACTCCGCTGCACTCGGTCTCATGTCCACTGTTGAGGTTACTCCGCTGTACTCTGTCACATGTCCACTGTGGAGGTCACTCCGCTGCACTCGGTCTCATGTCCACTGTGGAGGTTACTCCGCAGTACTCGGTCTCATGTCCACTGTGAAGGTCACTCTGCAGTACTCGGTCTCATGTCCACTGTGGAGGTCACTCTGCAGTACTCTGTCACATGTCCACTGTGAAGGTCACTCTGCAGTACTTGGTCACATGTCCACTGTGGAGGTCACTCCGCTGTACTCGGTCACATATCCACTGTGGAGGTCACTCCGCTGTACTCGGTCTCATGTCCACTGTGAAGGTCACTCTGCAGTACTCTGTCACATGTCCACTGTGGAGGTCACTCCTCTGTACTTGGTCACATCTCCACTGTGGAGGTCACTCCGCTGTACTTGGTCACATCTCCACTGTGGAGGTCACTCCGCTGCACTCGGTCTCATGTCCACTGTGGAGGTCACTCCGCTGTACTAGGTCACATGTCCACTGTGGAGGTCACTCCGCTGTACTTGGTCACATCTCCACTGTGAAGGTCACTCTGCAGTACTCGGTCACATGTCCACTGTGGAGGTCACTCCGCTGTACTCGGTCACATATCCACTGTGGAGGTCACTCCGCTGTACTCGGTCACATGTCCTCTGTGGAGGTCACTCCGCTGTACTCGGTCACATCTCCACTGTGAAGGTCACTCTGCAGTACTCGTTCACATGTCCACTGTGGAGGTCACTCCGCTGTACTCGGTCACATCTCCACTGTGGAGGTCACTCCGCTGCACTCGGTCTCATGTCCACTGGAGGTTACTCCGCTGTACTCGGTCACATGTCCTCTGTGGAGGTCACTCCGCTGTACTCGGTCACATCTCAACTGTGATGGTCACTCCGCTGCACTCGGTCACATGTCCACTGTGGAGGTCACTCCGCTGCACTCGGTCTCATGTCCACTTGAGGTTACTCTGCTGTACTCGGTCACATGTCCTCTGTGGAGGTCACTCCGCTGTACTCGGTCACATCTCCACTGTGAAGGTCACTCTGCAGTACTCGGTCACATGTCCACTGTGGAGGTCACTCCGCTGTACTCGGTCACATCTCCACTGTGAAGGTAACTCCGCTGTACTCGGTCACATGTCCTCTGTGGAGGTCACTCCGCTGTACTCGGTCACATCTCCACTGTGGAGGTCACTCCGCTGCACTCGGTCTCATGTCCACTGTGGAGGTCACTCCGCTGTACTCGGTCACATGTCTACTGTGGAGGTCACTCCACTGTACTCGGTCACATGTCCTCTGTGGAGGTCACTCCGCTGTACTCGGTCACATGTCCTCTGTGGAGGTCACTCCGCTGTACTCGGTCACATGTCTACTGTGGAGGTCACTCCGCTGTACTCGGTCACATGTCCTCTGTGGAGGTCACTCCGCTGTACTCGGTCACATCTCCACTGTGGAGGTCACTCCGCAGTACTCGGTCACATGTCTACTGTGGAGGTCACTCCGCTGTACTCGGTCACATCTCCACTGTGCAGGTCACTCCGCTGTATTCGGTCACTCGGAGTGGGGGGGGGGGGCATTTTGGCTGTTGCTTGTATCTATCTAATTGTTAAAACTGCAAGTTAAATGTTTTTTGCTTGCCTCTGTTTGCTAAAACCTTTAGTTATATAGCTGTTGCTTGCATCTGTTTAATAGTTAAAACCACAGGTTACATGGCTTTGGCTTGCCTCTGTTTGATAAAACATCTAGTTACAGAGCTGCTGCTTGTCCCTTTAAGTTGCAACCTTGAGTAACATGGTTGCATGTCTGTGTCTGCAGGTTGACGACAACATGAAGCTGGCCTACAAGCGGGACGCAGTGAGAGAGGGCAAGTTCTACTTCAGGAAGGACCTCATCACAGGTGAGAGCAGGCCTTGGCCGTTGTAATATGAAGTCAGCGAAATGAGCTCCACTCTCTGCACTTCTCTGCTAGGTAACATCAGCACGGAAGATTGTAGTGGACGTCCTCTATAGTATTCCTAGGTGACCTGCGAGGGGGGTAATTTTGGTCACTTTTCAATGGTTGAGGAAGTAAATTGTTAAAATATTTAAGGGACATTAAGTCTGAAATGACCCTTCTAGGAACAACATTGATTAACATTATGTACAATGATAATCACCTTAACTCACATCTTCTGATTTTCTGACCAGATTCATAACTATCTAACAAAGGTAATCATCCTTAATCATCCTTAATCATCCTCGGTCTACTGATAGACACCACTGTACCACTGCATCTGCTATGATTGGTGATAGCATAAAACAACACTTACCATTGCTTGCTGCAGATCACTCTCCCCCCGAGGCGGCGGAGTGCATGATGACGTGTGAAAAATCCAAGTGCAAGTACATCGAAGAAGAATACACCAAGATGGACATCAATGAGATCATCAATGGAAAGGTGAGATGTTTTGGTCATAAGCAATCATCGGGTGAGAAATAATTTTGTTTTAATCTTTTCTTTTTCTTTTAATTTTCAAGTTAACAAAACTTTGAAATATATGTCTTTGTGTACATCACAATCAGGATTGAGCGACAAATGAAGTTGCAGCACCACATAGATGGGAAGATGCATTTACACACGTACCGCCTTCATGACTGTGCAATTGACACTCAAAACTATAAATGAATTAAAATACTTGACGTTTTCAACAAAGCTTTATGACTGAAAACAATGGAATCAATATCAATAACTTTTAAAATGACCAATCTATACACCATGTACACTTGTTTGAGAACTCTTTTTATTGATTTGGGAGTACTATATAGCCATTGGTAACACTTTATTTAACTCTTTGTGAGAGCACTTAATTTTAGTAAAAACAGTGTGCTACAGTACCTTTAACACAAAAAATGATTAGTGTAATGTTTATTACAGTAACATCATTATACCAAGGTGATACCTCAATCTTGTCCCTCTCTGTTGTCATTCAGAATATAAATGCCCGTTACATTAGATTCTTGCAGGAGATGTTTTTGGTGGCATTGTATTATACTGGTTGTTGCCAAGTTGTTTATAATAATAATAATTAATATCCTTCCTACTGATCGGGGCAAGATCATAATCATTAACATATTATGTTACAATGTCAATACTGTCACCGTGGCCGACCTCTCGTTTTACCCAAATTGTATTACAGTCAAAGGGACATTGTTTAGTATTCTCTATGTTTTGTCGACAGGGTGAGTTTGTGGGACTGATCCCGTTGATCAACAAGTACATGGACAGCGTGGAGATCGACGTGGACACTCGCTGCACCGTCCTCCAGTACCTCAAACTCATCTCTAAACGAGCTTCTGGTGAGAAAAACGTTTCTTCCTTGTTTCTTTACATTCATCATAGGAAAAGTATATATATATATAGATTCTCACACTCTTGTCTTCTGAGATCAAATATATCAACACGAGTTGATAAAAGTTACAAATATCCGAGGCTTGCCTAGGATATTTATACTTTTATCAACAAGTTTGATATCAGAAGACACAAGGGTAAGATTCTATTTATCATGAATAAATATAAAATCATTTTTCATTGTGTTTCAATGAAAATTGTACATCTCTGACCACAAAAATGCCATTTGATTTTCAATGTGGTGATGTCATTGTATTGTGATGTCATCATATCTATGATGTCATATAGTCTTGTCATTACTCTATAATGTAAAAGCATCGTAATGTCATGTAGTTGACGGTGACAGGGCATTGTGGAAAATCTACAGTTAAAACTATATCTTCTCGAGATATCGCTTGATCTCACACAAGCAATATCCTGTGGAACACAGTTTTGGATGATAAGTAGTAAATTGATAAGTAGTCATTTCCGCTGTGTGGTACAGTTACTCCTGTCAGCAGTAGAGAACTGGAATGCTTATGTGCATTCAGTAAGTATAGTGTGTGCCATATGAATTCAGTGTTTTCCTAGTTACAACCAACTCTTGCAGGTTTCACTGCATAACCACAATGGTGTTTAAATGCCTCCTTCTTACCACAATGCTGTAATTTATTATCTACGAGAGCAGTCATATTGGAGTTCATATTTTCAACGCTATTCCCTGAAGCAAAATAGAACTTTGTCATGGTGATATTGCGTAATGAACAATGTCATTACGTCATTGTGTTTTTGCATTCTAAATAGGACAACTGCAAGCTGCTAGTTTATGCTTTAAGGTAACGGTAGATTGTAGCCTATTTTACTGAATTTTCAGACTTCAGTAATAAATAGAATATAGTCTATGTCATGTTTGCGACACTCATACCTGAATATTGATGTATCGCTAACTCTTGCTCGTGAAATACTAGTATTCTGGCACTTGTGTCGTAAACATAGTCACTCATGTATTATCCTCTATATATAAACCTATACTTCTGAGGAACAGAAAATGGAAAATACTCTGGCTATACCAAATTCTCTCAGATTATTCACACATTTTCATTTTGTTTTCAAGGTGAACTGATGACAACAGCAAGATGGATTCGTGAGTTTGTCAACAATCATGGAGATTATAAACATGATTCGGTTGTCTCGGACCCCATTGCCTATGATCTTCTCCGAAAGTGCTCTGACTTTTCTAAGAATAACACAGATGTGCCTGAACTTTTGTTTTCTCATTCGACGCGGACCGCTGACAGTATCCCATCAGCTGTATCAAAGGCCCAGAAGTTTTACAGTGAGAAGAGTCTGAGGAAGTAGATTGAGAGTTGTCTCCCTTTAGTAGTCCTTAAGAGCCAAGGAGTTATATACCTTCTGGAGGGATATGTGATGTGCAGTTCATATTGACCTCTCAGAATGACCAATGTTATCACAGCTGCCTGAAGGTCATAGTACCATGTATTCATTTAGATGCCACTAGACATGTATTCAAGATAAAGCAGTGATAATTCAGGTGACTTTTGCAATCATTTCATGATCAATTTGTGTCATTTGATTAAAATGAATGATTGATAAATAGACAAATTAACATTTGAAATGGGATTGATGATTTGAAAAAAGTGATACGTTTTATTTCAAATATAGATCTACAGTTACCAGGTGCCTGATGAATTCTAATAAGTTCTCAAATTTGAAATCAATTGTTTCAGAGTACTTGTTGGTGATTAATGATAATGTTAGGAGTCCTGTGCAGCTGTACAGTGATATTTGATGCTTCAGTACTTGATCCTGCAAACAGATCCATAACCTCACCTTGGTCTCCAGCTATAGTCTGATGTCATTAGCTCATAGATCATTCCAATGTATCTGTGCTGAGATAGTATTTAGAAGAAGCAAGACACTTTGTCTCAAACAGAAACAAAAGAATGAGAGTTTGCACCTAAGTATAGTGCAAGACGTTTAGGTATATGATGATAAGTTTGCTTATGTTACGATGGCGCTGGTGTTGAGCAGTCAGTCCATTACTATATGAGTTGAGCGGATCCCTGTTCGGAAGCAGGTATGTGACCAGGCAAGTAATCTTGAACCAGAATGATTTCATCCATTCCTTTATCGTTAGTCGTTGAAATGTTTTATCGGAAGTCCCCGGTGCCAACTCACCAATAATTGCCTTCAACCATCAATGCATATATGGCCTGTGTTGACTATGTTTCTACCTTCAACCATCAATGCATATACGGCCTGTGTTGACTATGTTTCTACCTTCAACCATCAATGCATATATATACGGCCTGTGTTGACTAATGGTTCTACCTTCAACCATTAATGCATATATGGCCTGTGTTGACTAATGGTTCTACCTTCAACCATCAATGCATATACGGCCTGTGTTGACTATGTTTCTACCTTCAACCATCAATGCATATACGGCCTGTGTTGACTATGTTTCTACCTTCAACCACCAATGCATATACGGCCTGTGTTGACTATGTTTCTACCTTCAACCATCAATGCATATATGGCCTATGTTTCTGTATGAGTTCATGTTAAAATGTGGGCGATATTTCATAGAACACCTTTAATCAATCAAGGTTACCTCAGATACATATTTTAACATTATACTAGGGTTACCAGAGAGTGTTAGATTCATCTTATAGTTAAATGTTGTTACCTTTACTCCATAATGCATGAATAGGCACTAGAGGTTGCTTGCACTGATGCATTGCTATCTACCTGCTTTACTGGACGTAAACTGTGAGTTGAGTTGAATTACCCCTGATCAACATCCGGCATCTTCTAGTTCAACAGACCTGGCATCTATTAGAGATCTTACACTTAAAGATTCTGCTGTAATAAATTAAAATAATATTTAGATTTTGCATGTTTGCTTATTTAAAACACAGATATAAAAAATGGGATATTACAAAGTGATTTAAGTCTCCAAGTTAAGAAATGTTAGAAGAAAGAACTTCGTCCTCATTCTGATTGACTGGCTTTCGATTCTCACTTGACCGTCCAGTCTTGAATCCTGACCATCACTGTTTAGATAGGTTTATAACTGCACATATTTGACAATAACAACATTTCCCGGACTACATTTTTACAGTCTCAACACTTGGAGAAGACTCAAGTAAACAAGCAAAATTATTTGTGAACAAATTGACAGTGTGAAATTTCTGTTTCACTATGTTGATTTTTCATTTAAATAAATTTATAACCCAACATTGAACATGGCATAATTACTTAGGTTGAGAGGTAATGCTGTGATAGTCTGCCTGAGGGCAATGTGTAATGATAATGTCGGAGTTCACATTCAGCAGTTTTGAAGTCACTTCGTAATACAACGATGGTAAAGGCTCTATGAATATAATGATCAGTGAGTGAAAGAGACAGTAATACAATTGCCAGCTTATTTCTGGGATCCCGTATATTAACGTCCATGAAATATTCTCGATTAAAAGGAAATAAGCAAAATAGAAATGCTTATTCAAGGTTGACATTACAACATACTGTTGTCAGTTGTTAGAAATGATGCCAATGTTTTGTGAAACTATTAATCAGTGTCACAATCAGCATATTTGAGACCAGAAAATCAGCAATATTCATTTTGATCACGACCCCTGACCTTTCCGCTCTGACCTCATCTTGGTTCAAGATTTGTGTTGTTTTCTTTGCATTTAATTCAAAACATTAGGGCAACCATAGCTAGTCATTGACATAAAGTAAAACAAAATTCTTCAATATTATCCATTGTTTTGATAGGTGTACATCACTCTCCATAATGTAATTTATTTTTCATTATTAATATCATTTTGGATTTTAATATATTTATTATTGATTCTGGAATTGGATGGAACTAACACATTATAACTCTGATGACATATTGCTTTTCTAATCTAAACCGGAAGTAAGATGATATTTATCACAGGAAATGAATGATAATGATGAAGTTGATTTGTATAAATATGTGACAATTAAATTTATGACAGTGAACAGATATGATATGTAAATATATTTGTTCTTTTATGTAACAGATATTCTAACAGATGAATCTCACCATTTGTCATTTGTTGATATCGTCACTGTCATTACTTTTAAATGAACAGTAGCTAAAATATCTCAATGTCATTTATACATAGCGAAGTCCATATATCATGGACAATCTTAGCTAAATTCACTTCTTTTATGTTTAGCATCTTGCCAAATATGAATTTGGGACACAAACAAATTTCTTTTTCATAAACACCATTGTCATCTTTTCTGAGTCTTTGCAAAAGTTTGAATTTTAGCTCAAATAGATAAGTCAAACAATTTTGTGGATTGTAATTTTTTTATAAAGTCAATTCATGTTCCCCAGGATGCAAGATCTTGTTCATCCTCGGTTACCCAGGGGTTTATATATGCTCCGTTACCCTCCACTTTATCACCCCTGGAACACTCTATCAGAGAAATTTGTACTCAAATTACCTGCCCTTGGCTGGCAATGACAATTCATATCACTTTGTTGCAAAGCACACAGCTCCTGGTGCGGTCATTTTGTTAGCCACTGTCACCGTTATCTCCCTTGACCATTTCTGTCTTATCCTATCGAGCATTTTCATTGGTTACTGATTTTGTCATGCCGGCCAAGTGAGCATATATAAACCCCTGGGTAACCGAGGATGGGTCTCGTTAAATTATGTTTAAATATAATAAAATAAGAATCAATATTCATGTATCACAGACAAAATATTATAATGTCTTTTATCAATAACTTCATCCACTAAGTAAGTTAATTTTCATTTGAATATTATGGTGCAGATGATCATGGTTAAACAAAAATCAAATGCAAAACCATCCATCCATCTGTGTATTCAGGGCGTGTGTATGTCCGTCCCGTTTCTTGTTAATTGATTGAACCTAAAGTCTTCAAATTTGGTGACATCCTCCATGGAGCACATTATACAATACCAGTCTATTTTGGTGACTTTGAGCTAAGTTTCAAGGTCATCACAACTTTCGACCACTTTTCAAATTCTTTTTAATGTGATTATATCATTGCACCCAATGTCTCCAAATTTTACGACAGCCCAGCGCAATACATGGTGTTGCAGGTTTTCACCCTGCAATAATACTAGCAACCATGATATACCGGTAAGTGAAATGTTCTTGAAAGCGGCGTTCAACCCCAACTCACTTCACCTCACCTCAATTTTGTGATGGTACCCAATTTCATGGTCACTACTCTTTTTACCTTACCTCTTATTACAATGTATAAAAAAACAAACATCTGACCATATGATTGAAAGTAAATGTGCTTCATTCATCTTAGCGAATATATAGACATTGCCAACACCTGTTCATTCTATTTTACACAGCCCTGATAACAACTATAAATACAACAGCACATGTTAGAGAAGAGACACATTCCATTTATGCACTTACTGGGTTTGTTGCATATGAGTTTTGTTGTGACTAACTTCAGATTAATTAAACTCATTTCTTTTGTAATAATTCATCACACAAGAATAATCAACTTTGCCATCATCATTGTGTATTTGATCATTATCATATGATTTTTAAAATCCTTGTAGTTTTGTTTGTCTTGTTTGGCATGTGTAGCATATCAGTTGATTTAAATTTACTTGACACATGAAATAGTCTGAGGCGACTTTAGTGACAAGGATGTTTCTATGTTCTGTAACCTCATATATATAAGCTTTTGATAAATGTGACATGCAGTTGAGGCAGAATGTAGTATGTAAGGCTATGTTTCAATTAAAAATGCAATGATTAAACTTTCACATATTTATAATAAGAGGCTTGTTAGGTAGTCTCAGTTAGTCTGTTTTGTTATTATCATATATTTGTTCTATTATAGTTACATTCTCCCAGCATATGTTTGTTGAAAGAGAGGATTATTTGGATATTTTTATGTAATTTAGAATTTACATTTTTCAAAGATTTGTTAAATCTGATGTAAAAAATGAACATTTCACGTCTAACACACCACAAGACAACCTATTTTGTACAAATGAAGACTAAACAGGGTTATGATATACTTGTTTAGGCCAAAACGACATATCTTGTTTCACATTACTATTGTCTTAAAACTTTGGTCAGTGGAACATTTGATATGTTCAAGAACTTTTGATTTCATAATTTAACTGAGAGGGAATATCTGCCGCCCAAAATGCTTAAAGTCTGCGTGATCTTACGATGCATAGCTTTGGATGGTAACGTGAAACAAGATGTTGTTATATCCAACCATTGAATAACTTGTGATTTCTTACTTGTCATTGTCATCTTATTTGTTATTGTTTTCACAAAGTACAGGAAGTTTTACATTCTGTTGTTCAATGTTGATTGAAGAGAATGAGCATAGTTGAAATAAAATACAGAGATGACAGGCACTTAGCACTGCGGTTGAGGACAGCCTCCCTAGGCCCTCCTATGTTAGCTTAGCTTACATGTAGTCGTGTAGGTGACCTTCATCAAGATGTTGAATAAACACTTCATCAGCTATCTGAACATGGGTCTTATTTGCAAATGAAGTATTGCTTATCTTTGTCTAATACAGGTTAGTTCAATTGACCTCATTGAAAGAGGTCGCAGATCTAATCAAGAGGTCAAAAGATATAAACAAGAGGCCCATGGATCTGATCAAAAGGTCCAAGGATTTAATCAAGAGATCCAAGAATATAATCAAGAGGTCCAAGGATATAATCTAGGGCCCATGGATTTGATCAAAAGGTCCAAGGATTAAATCAAGGGGCCTAACTACCCCAAGGATGTAATCAAGAGATCCAAGGATCTAATCAAGAACTCCTAATCAAGGGGCCAAAGGATCTAATCAAGATATCCAATGATATAATCAAGAGATCCAAGGATATAATCAAGAGGTCAAAGGATCTGATCAAGAGATCAAATGATTTAATCAAGGTGCCCAGGGAGTTATGATATCAAGAGATCCAAGGGCTAAATCAAGAGGTTTAGGATTTAATCAAAGGTCTGGGGATATAATCAAGAGATTCAAGGATCTAACCAAGGGACCCAGGGATTTAATCAAGCAGTATAAGGATCTATTCAAGAGATCCAAGGCTTAATCAAGAGATCCAAGGATTTAATCAAGAGGTACAGTGATATAATCAAGAGGTCCAAGGATTTAATCAAGGGGCCCAATGATACCCAAGAGTTCAAACAAGTTGATGTGGTTAACCTTATTCAATAAAAAAAAATCTTAACGGGCCAATTTTGGTACCCATCCCAGTAGAAAAACTACTGTTGACGACTGCCATAAAGAGGTCAAATAATCTACTAAAAGGTCGAATGATTTAACCAAGATATCAAAGGATTTGATTTAACCACTTCGGACGGACCTCACGGACAAACCTTTGTACTTTCTACAATTGGTCCTACGCATTTATATTAATTACTGCTAGGACTTCACTCATCTTTACAACAAAATCTATGTCTAAAGAGAAATATGACTGTACGTGTCTATCTACCTACGCTGACATGTTCTATAATTAAATACGTCTACGTCAAACCACTTGGAGAATTCACCATCTTATAACATTTATACCTAAACGGATAGTTGTCTGAAAGTGTGTTAATGTAGACAGACAGACAGAAATATTTTATTTAAGTGTCACATGATATGTTACAGGTAAAATATCAATTGTAAAACATATTGGATATAACATATCACCCAGCCATAATATTGGCTTACGATACACTATTAAAATACATGAACTATGATATATACAACAGAGATGATAAATAATAATAATTAAAAATATGTAATAATATAATGTGTAGGTAAAATAAATTAAGAATGTAACTGACGTCTGCGGAACATATCATTAACAGTATCAGCTAAAAGTTTAAGAGCCTTAATGTCAGTTGCGTTCATAACTGCATTGAAATTTATGAAATCACTTTGGTCAAGGTTAAGACTAAAGTTATCTATAAGGGTGCATTTAAGATGTTAATGTAAAACTAATCCCACGTTACCAGCGTATGGTCACTTCAAGTTAGAACTTGACCATCAGTGTAACTCCAGGATAACACTCATAATGCTTGTGAAAGAAGCTTACCTATACATTATGTAACCAGGGATTATACACAGCCGGCTTGGAAGTGTGAATTGTTGATTTCACTGCCCTTGTTGGTATGTGTAACACGTACAGTCACCCCGGTGCAGGGGAACACGGACATAACCATTTGGGCATCTGGTTTGAGGTAGGGTCACTTTTAATATCTATACCAATTAATTACATTGATGATTAAATCTTTTGAATGATATGGTAAAGGAAACTTTTAAAAAAAAGCAATCATGAAGTTTTGGAAAGTGAAACTGCATTCCGCTATTCGGTTCTGCAGTACATTGACAAATGAATAGAATCTATTTTATTATCATTAACAACAAATCAAATGAGCTGACATCTTTTATACGTAATAAGAGTTTAGATCATATTAGTATAAAAATATAAATAATCTTACAGGGAAATGACACAAGTAAAAGTAATAATCGATGAAGTATAAACATTGGATGTTATAGGAAATGGAGTTTTAAAATTGGATATAGAAAATAAATGCATATGAGCTCTGAGGTGTACATAATGATCATAACTCTTTATCTTTTTCCAGCACAGAGTCACTATAATGTATAAAACATTACCAAAATCGTTGTGATACCAACGGAAATTAAAATAATCGAAATAGTAAAACCTCTTTTGGTTCGAACACTATGCATATATGAAATTGGTTAATATGTCAGGAAAACGGTTGATTATTTTAGATAGAACAATCATTTGGCAGTGTAGAAACGAAAGGTCACTCTTATAACGGTTCACTAAACTTTGGATAACGGCTGTTACAATAATTTGGTATTTTGGTGTCAAAATCCATGTTCCATTATGAAATCCATTATCCAGAAAATCTTCCTGTTCTTATGAAATGAAAGTCAATAATTTTGCTGTAATGTGATTAGTGTCATTCTTTCAAGTGAAGTGATAACACTTTACTAACTGACTTTTAAAGTCACTCGTTAGAGCAGTGTGCACCTTCAAACTCACAAAATCATAAAACTGTCAATTTCAATAAACTTAATGAACAAATACAGTCACTACTTACGGTATTGGCTTATCTAAAGCGAGAAGAAATGTTTAATTAACAGATTGAACTTGAATATGGTTGCAGGCATTTTCTCACACAGGGGCTTGTATTGCTGAAAAGAATACGTCCTAAATGAAAAAAACTTCGTCCTCTGACAGCTACCTACATATAAAATAATACGTCCTTAATAAAAAAAACTTCCTCCTCTGACAGCTACCTACAAATAAAACAATACGTCCTAAATAAAAAGAAAAATTCGTCCTCTGACAGCTACCTACATATAAACAATACGTCCTAAATATAAAAAAACTTCTTCCTCTGACAGCTACCTACATATAGAATAATACGTCCTAAATAAAAAAAATCGTCCTCTGACCGCTACCTACATATAAAACAATACGTCCTAAATAAAAAAAACTTCGTCCTCTGACAGCTACCTACATATAAAACAATACGTCCTAAATAAAATGAAAACTTCGTCCTCTGACAGCTACCTACATATAAAACAATACGGCCTAAATAAAAAACAAACTTCGTCCTCTGACAGCTACCTACATATAAAACAAAACGTCCTAAATAAAAAAAATTCGTCCTCTGACAGCTACCTACATATAAAACAATACGTCCTAAATAAAAAACAAACTTCGTCCTCTGACAGCTACCTACATATAAAACAATACGTCCCAAATAAAAAAAAAATTCGTCCTCTGACAGCTACCTTCATATAAAATAATATGTCCTAAATAAAAAACAAACTTCGTCCTCTGACCGCTACCTTCATATGAAACAATACGTCCCAAATAAAAAGAAAACTTCGTCCTCTGACAGCTACCTACATATAAAACAATACGTCCTAAATAAAAAAGAAAACTTCGTCCTCTGACAGCTACCTACATATAAAACAATACGTCCCAAATAAAAAAAAAATTCGTCCTCTGACAGCTACCTTCATATAAAATAATATGTCCTAAATAAAAAACAAACTTCGTCCTCTGACAGCTACCTTCATATGAAACAATACGTCCCAAATAAAAAGAAAACTTCGTCCTCTGACAGCTACCTACATATAAAACAATACGTCCTAAATAAATAAAAACTTCGTCCTCTGACAGCTACCTACATATAAAACAATACGTCCTAAATAAAAAGAAAACTTTGTCCTCTGACCGCTACCTACATATAGAATAATACGTCCTAAATAAATAAAAAAAACTTCGTCCTCTGACAGCTACCTACATATAAAACAATACGTCCTAAATAATAAAAAACTTCGTCCTCTGACCGCTACCTACATATAGAATAATACGTCCTAAATAAATAAAAAAAATTCGTCCTCTGACAGCTACCTACATATAAAACAATACGTCCTAAATAATAAAAAAACTTCGTCCTCTGACAGCTACCTACATATAAAATAAAACGTCCTAAATAAAATGAAAACTTCGTCCTCTGACAGCTACCTACATATTAAACAATACGTCCTAAATAAAATAAAAATTCGTCCTCTGACAGCTACCTACATATAAAACAATACGTCCCAAATAAAAAAAAAAATTCGTCCTCTGACAGCTACCTTCATATAAAATAATATGTCCTAAATAAAAAACAAACTTCGTCCTCTGACAGCTACCTTCATATGAAACAATACGTCCCAAATAAAAAGAAAACTTCGTCCTCTGACAGCTACCTACATATAAAACAATACGTCCTAAATAAATAAAAACTTCGTCCTCTGACAGCTACCTACATATAAAACAATACGTCCTAAATAAAAAGAAAACTTCGTCCTCTGACCGCTACCTACATATAAAATAATACGTCCTAAATAAAAAAAACTTCGTCCTCTGACAGCTACCTACATATAAAATAATATGTCCTAAATAAAAAACAAACTTCGTCCTCTGACAGCTACCTACATATAAAACAATACGTCCCAAATAAAAAAACAAACTTCGTCCTCTGACAGCTACCAACGTATAAAACAATACGTCCCAAATAAAAAAAAAATTCGTCCTCTGACAGCTACCTACATATAAAATAATATGTCCTAAATAAAAAACAAACTTCGTCCTCTGACAGCTACCTACATATAAAACAATACGTCCCAAAAAAAAAAATCGTCCTCTGACAGCTACCTACATATAGAATAATATGTCCTAAATAATAAAAACTTCGTCCTCTGACAGCTACCTACATATAGAATAATACGTCCTAAATAAAAACAAACTTCGTCCTCTGACAGCTACCTACATATAGAATAATATGTCCTAAATAAAAAAAACTTCGTCCTCTGACAGCTACCTACATATAAAACAATACGTCCTAAATAATAAAAACTTCGTCCTCTGACAGCTACCTACATATAGAATAATACGTCCTAAATAAAAACAAACTTCGTCCTCTGACAGCTACCTACATATAAAATAATATGTCCTAAATAATAAAACAAACTTCGTCCTCTGACAGCTACCTACATATAAAACAATACGTCCTAAATAAAAAAAAACTTCGTCCTCTGACAGCTACCTACATATAAAATAATATGTCCTAAATAAATAAAAAACTTCGTCCTCTGACAGCTACCTACATATAAAATAATATGTCCTAAATAATAAAAAAAACTTCGTCCTCTGACAGCTACCTACATATAAAACAATACGTCCTAAAAAAAATGAAAACTTCGTCCTCTGACAGCTACCTACATATAAAACAATACGTCCTAAATAAAAAAAACTTCGTCCTCTGACAGCTACCTACATATAAAACAATACGTCCTAAATAAATAAAAACTTCGTCCTCTGACATCTACCTACATATAAAACAATACGTCCTAAATAAAAAGAAAACTTCGTCCTCTGACCGCTACCTACATATAGAATAATACGTCCCAAAAAAAAAAATCGTCCTCTGACAGCTACCTACATATAGAATAATATGTCCTAAATAATAAAAACTTCGTCCTCTGACAGCTACCTACATATAGAATAATACGTCCTAAATAAAAACAAACTTCGTCCTCTGACAGCTACCTACATATAAAACAATACGTCCCAAAAAAAAAAAATCGTCCTCTGACAGCTACCTACATATAGAATAATATGTCCTAAATAATAAAAACTTCGTCCTCTGACAGCTACCTACATATAGAATAATACGTCCTAAATAAAAACAAACTTCGTCCTCTGACAGCTACCTACATATAAAATAATATGTCCTAAATAATAAAACAAACTTCGTCCTCTGACAGCTACCTACATATAAAACAATACGTCCTAAATAAAAAAAAACTTCGTCATCTGACAGCTACCTACATATAAAATAATATGTCCTAAATAAATAAAAAACTTCGTCCTCTGACAGCTACCTACATATAAAATAATATGTCCTAAATAATAAAAAAAACTTCGTCCTCTGACAGCTACCTACATATAAAACAATACGTCCTAAAAAAAATGAAAACTTCGTCCTCTGACAGCTACCTACATATAAAACAATACGTCTTAAATAAATAAAAACTTCGTCCTCTGACAGCTACCTACATATAAAACAATACGTCCTAAATAAAAAAAACTTCGTCCTCTGACAGCTACCTACATATAAAACAATACGTCCTAAATAAATAAAAACTTCGTCCTCTGACATCTACCTACATATAAAACAATACGTCCTAAATAAATAAAAACTTCGTCCTCTGACAGCTACCTACATATAAAACAATACGTCCTAAATAAAAAGAAAACTTCGTCCTCTGACCGCTACCTACATATAGAATAATACGTCCTAAATAAAAAACAAACTTCGTCCTCTTACAGCTACCTACATATAAAACAATACGTCCTAAATAAATAAAAAAACTTCGTCCTCTGACAGCTACCTACATATAAAATAAAACGTCCTAAATAAAATGAAAACTTCGTCCTCTGACAGCTACCTACATATTAAACAATACGTCCTAAATAAAATAAAAATTCGTCCTCTGACAGCTACCTACATATAAAATAATATGTCCTAAATGAAAAACAAACTTCGTCCTCTGACAGCTACCTACATATAAAACAATACGTCCCAAATAAGAAAAACTTCGTCCTCTGACAGCATCCTACATATAAAACAATACGTCCTAAATAAATAAAAACTTCGTCCTCTGACCGCTACCTACATATAAAATAATACGTCCTAAATAAAAAAAATTCGTCCTCTGACAGCTACCTACATATAGAATAATACGTCCTAAATAAAAAAACAAACTTCGTCCTCTGACAGCTACCTACATATAAAACAATACGTCCTAAATAAATAAAAACTTCGTCCTCTGACCGCTACCTACATATAAAATAATACGTCCTAAATAAAAAAAAATTCGTCCTCTGACAGCTACCTACATATAAAATAATATGTCCTAAATAAAAAACAAACTTCGTCCTCTGACAGCTACCTACATATAAAACAATACGTCCCAAATAAAAAAAAAAACTTCGTCCTCTGACAGCTACCTACGTATAAAACAATACGTCCCAAATAAAAAAAAAATTCGTCCTCTGACAGCTACCTTCATATAAAATAATATGTCCTAAATAAAAAACAAACTTCGTCCTCTGACAGCTACCTACATATAAAACAATACGTCCCCAAAAAAAAAAATCGTCATCTGACAGCTACCTACATATAGAATAATATGTCCTAAATAATAAAAACTTCGTCCTCTGACAGCTACCTACATATAGAATAATACGTCCTAAATAAAAACAAACTTCGTCCTCTGACAGCTACCTACATATAAAATAATATGTCCTAAATAAAAAAAAACTTCGTCCTCTGACAGCTACCTACATATAAAATAATATGTCCTGAATAAATAAAAAAACTTCGTCCTCTGACAGCTACCTACATATAAAACAATACGTCCTAAATAAATAATAACTTCGTCCTCTGACAGCTACCTACATATAAAACAATACGTCCTAAATAAAAAAACTTCGTCCTCTGACAGCTACCTACATATAAAACAATACGTCCCAAATAAAAGAAAACTTCGTCCTCTGACAGCTACCTACATATAAAACAATACGTCCCAAATAAAAAAAACTTCGTCCTCTGACAGCTACCTACATATAAAACAATACGTCCCAAATAAAAGAAAATTTCGTCCTCTGACAGCTACCTACATATAAAACAATACGTCCCAAATAAAAAAAACTTCGTCCTCTGACCGCTACCTATATTTAGAATAAAACGTCCTAAATAAAAAATTTCGTCCTCTGACAGCTACCTACATATATAATAATACGTCCTAAATAAAGAAAAACTTCGTCCTCTGACAGCTACCTACATATAAAATAATATGTCCTAAATAAAAAACAAACTTCGTCCTCTGACAGCTACCTACATATAAAACAATACGTCCTAAATAAAAAAAAAATTCGTCCTCTGACAGCTACCTTCATATAAAACAATACGTCCTAAATAAAAAACAAACTTCGTCCTCTGACAGCTACCTACATATAAAACAATACGTCCCAAATAAAAAAAAAATTCGTCCTCTGACAGCTACCTTCATATAAAATAATATGTCCTAAATAAAAAACAAACTTCGTCCTCTGACAGCTACCTACATATGAAACAATACGTCCCAAATAAAAAGAAAACTTCGTCCTCTGACAGCTACCTACATATAAAACAATACGTTCCAAATAAAAAAAACTTCGTCCTCTGACAGCTACCTACATATAAAATAATACGTCCTAAATAAAAAAGAAAACTTCGTCCTCTGACAGCTACCTACATATAAAACAATACGTTCCAAATAAAAATAAAAACTTCGTCCTCTGACAGCTACCTACATATAAAACAATACGTCCTAAATAAAAAAAAACTTCGTCCTCTGACAGCTACCTACATATAAAACAATACGTCCTAAATAAATAAAAACTTCGTCCTCTGACAGCTACCTACATATAAAACAATACGTCCTAAATAAAAAGAAAACTTCGTCCTCTGACCGCTACCTACATATAGAATAATACGTCCTAAATAAATAAAAAAAACTTCGTCCTCTGACAGCTACCTACATATAAAATAAAACGTCCTAAATAAAATGAAAACTTCGTCCTCTGACAGCTACCTACATATTAAACAATACGTCCTAAATAAATAAAAACTTCGTCCTCTGACCGCTACCTACATATAAAATAATACGTCCTAAATAAAAAAAATTCGTCCTCTGACAGCTACCTACATATAGAATAATATGTCCCAAATAAAAAAAACTTCGTCCTCTGACAGCTACCTACATATAAAACAATACGTCCTAAATAAATAAAAACTTCGTCCTCTGACCGCTACCTACATATAAAATAATACGTCCTAAATAAAAAAAATTCGTCCTCTGACAGCTACCTACATATAGAATAATACGTCCTAAATGAAAAAACAAACTTCGCCCTCTGACAGCTACCTACATATAAAACAATACGTCCTAAATAAATAAAAACTTCGTCCTCTGACCGCTACCTACATATAAAATAATACGTCCTAAATAAAAAAAACTTCGTCCTCTGACAGCTACCTACATATACAATTATATGTCCTAAATAAAAAACAAAATTCGTCCTCTGACAGCTACCTACATATAAAATAATATGTCCTAAATAAAAAACAAAATTCGTCCTCTGACAGCTACCTACATATAGAATAATATGTCCTAAATAATAAAAACTTCGTCCTCTGACAGCTACCTACATATAGAATAATACGTCCTAAATAAAAACAAACTTCGTCCTCTGACAGCTACCTACATATAAAATAATACGTCCTAAATAAAAAAAAACTTCGTCCTCTGACAGCTACCTACATATAAAACAATACGTCCCAAATAAAAGAAAACTTCGTCCTCTGACAGCTACCTACATATAAAACAATACGTCCTAAATGAAATGAAAACTTCGTCCTCTGACAGCTACCTACATATAAAACAATACGTCCTAAATAAATAAAAACTTCGTCCTCTGACAGCTGCCTACATATAAAACAATACGTCCAAAATAAAAGAAAATTTCGTCCTCTGACAGCTACCTACATATAAAACAATACGTCCCAAATAAAAAAAACTTCGTCCTCTGACCGCTACCTATATTTAGAATAACACGTCCTAAATAAAAAAATTCGTCCTCTGACAGCTACCTACATATAGAATAATACGTCCTAAATAAAGAAAAACTTCGTCCTCTGACAGCTACCTACATATAAAATAATATGTCCTAAATAAAAAAAAATTCGTCCTCTGACAGCTACCTACATATAAAACAATACGTCCTAAATAAAAAACAAACTTCGTCCTCTGACAGCTACATACATATAAAACAATACGTCCCAAATTAAAAAAAACTTCGTCCTCTGACAGCTACCTACATATAAAATAATATGTCCTTAATAAAAAACAAACTTCGTCCTCTGACAGCTACCTACATATAAAACAATATGTCCCAAATAAAAAGAAAACTTCGTCCTCTGACAGCTACCTACATATAAAATAATACGTCCTAAATAAAAAAGAAAACTTCGTCCTCTGACAGCTACCTACATATAAAACAATACGTTCCAAATAAAAATAAAAACTTCGTCCTCTGACAGCTACCTACATATAAAACAATACGTCCTAAATAAAAAAAAACTTCGTCCTCTGACAGCTACCTACATATAAATATGTATGTATACTTAGGTAGCTGTCAGAGGATTTTGGACGTATTGTTTTCAGCAATACCAGCTCATGTGTTTTCTCAATTATCGTTAAAAAAGGACTGGACATTTACTGTCTGTCTATTTTTTTATCATGCATGTTAAAAGGTATTTTGGTGTGTGAATGTCAACTTGGTATCAAAGATGATGTTTAAAATAAATCTATTCTAAAGTTTGAAGTGTAGTTTCTCTTCGAGGACAATAGTTAGTTTATGTAAAAATTCAATACCGTCACATTTGTCCTCACATTTTCATAAATTTTGCATATAGTGGTTTTTGATTCAGTGACTGAGTCGCTAAATAACTAATTGTTTTGTCTGGGGTGATAAAATCGTTCAATTTATCCTAACAATCCCAGAGCACCACATTTCAGTTTACAAACTAGGGTGTTGCTTAATTTATTTCCTAGTGTATATGTATACAAGAGTAAACATCAAATGGTTTTTGACTGGATCAATCTTACGATGCATACGATGAGCTCATCTCGACCAGTGTCCTAGAATGGCTTCTAGAATGCTGGTAATATTTAAAGACTTGTACAATAACTTATTCTTTTTCAGAAATTCTTCTGACGAGACAATGAGTTTCAAGGAGAAGTTGCAGATCCGCCTGGACGGGAGACCGACGGGGGGATCGTGCCGGAAACTGCGCTCTGTGCTCCTGTTCGGTGTCACCACCATCTGTCAGCTGTACTCGTGCATTCATATCGTCATCCCCTACACCATGCAGGACCACGACCCTATCACCCAATACTATGCTAAGGTAGCTGTCTGGTTCGTGTTCACCAACATCATAGCAAACTGGCTTTGTTTCCACTTGTACGACACGTCCTTCAAGAAGACGAAAGACCGTCCTGAGTTCGAGCTGGGTCCGATGTATAGTAACAATCCTGATCGTTTCGTGTCCAGGATAGAAATCAAGAACAACCAGGAGGACAACGTTGGTGAATGGTCGTCATGGAAATATTGTCCCACGTGCAAAGAGCACGTACCACCACGCGCACATCATTGCAATATTTGCAAGAAATGTATTCTCAAACGTGACCATCATTGCTATATAGTCGGGAACTGCATCGGCTTCCGAAACCAGAGATACTTCATCGTCTTCCTATTCTACTGCCTCATCAACGGTCTAGTAACAGGACTCCCTACCTTCATCTACATCTCCCACAACCTAGCAGGACACCTACCAATCTACGACTTTATCCTCCCCGTCACCTTTGTGAGAGGACTGTTCGGATACCTCGAACTCACTAGCGTGCTGCTCATATACAATGCCTATGTGTACGTAGTATTCGGTGTATTGTGTATTGCTTTCCTCATGACCCAGCTAACCACTGTTATATTCGGTATCACACCCTATGAGCTGGGCAGGGACAATGTGGTGTGTACTCGACCAATCAGCGACAATTTACGGAGCGTGTTTGGAAACTTCTGGGCGTTAAACTTTATCTTCCCGGCCCAGCTTCTGTTCAAACAACCTGGAGATGGGAGGTCATGGGATGGGATAAAGATTGTGAAGAGGAAGACTGACCCATTTGCCATGAGTTATAAATGACATGACGAGTTATATACGGCACGACCAATTATATGACAATACGCAAATGGATACTTTATTTGGTTGTCACGCGGTCTGAAGCCATGAACATTGAACATGAAGCGAACATTTATATGTATAAATTAATATTCGTTAAAAGAGTCATGAATAAGATATTTTTGATGGAACTATTCCAGCATGCTAGACGTCTTCCTACGCCGACGTCGTCGGGTGCACAGTCATCACTCATAAACCATCGTTTAGATTATCTGAACTATTACATACTATACCAATGTTTTGTACATTCCATAAGCCGAAGACCTCTGTAGCGAATGTATGAAATCATATCTTAATTGGATGAAAGTAACTGTAATCCACTTGAAATATTATGATTCGTAATAGTTTTCTTATAATTCCGAATATACACTCGCATCTGTGAAGACACATCTTCATTTTATATTTTATTACAATTCGTTAGTATAGTCACAACCTGAATTTTCTTATGTGCGTGATCCCTGGGAAAATACAGTCTGTGATGACAAAGTCCAAATGTTTATGTCGCACAGTTGGTGTTTATTGTTTTTGAGACCTTTTTGATCACCAATAAACAAATTATACACAACGCGAGCAGGTTATTATATTGTAATTGTAATCTACTGTTTCATCAATGTTTGCCTACATTTAAACGAAATGAAGAATGTTACATTCAGTTCACTCTGTAACGTGCAGATGCGAAACGTATTTACATCGCAAAATACCCCACATTGGTCGACTTGAAAAGGAAAAGTATGAAATAAAATCACAATGGAAATCATTACGAGTATGTAAAGGATCACCACTTGTTTGACAACGAAACGTCGCCTATAAAGAGTAAAGAATGTATATGTTCATAAAATACGTATAGTTCTTTAGTCTTCAACATCTTAACTCCTCAATGCCTATCAATGCCTATCAATGATGTCAAGCACTTCCTAGATGAAACGGTCAAGTTTTTACCAAAGCGACTAAATCAACATTCTCTTCCCACAGAGGTTAGGCTACTCCCTTCAGATTTCCGATCCTACCCTCTGTTGTTTTACGCTTGAAATCGGGAGCAGAAAGGGAGTGTCCTGATTGGTTGCAATTGAATCTAGTTGTGTAAAAGTTACATTTGCCAATGACACGTCATAATGATAATATAAACGTAAGACCAATTAATGTTTTCTCGTTAAATATGTTTCCTCGAAATATGCCATTTGATTATGTGAAAACTATTGATCATAAACATGCTTATAAATGAAGAAGACCAAATCAGAGACAAATACCAAAAACAGTTAATTTGCGTTATTTACATCAGACATATTCGAATGACATAATATGCTAATGAGCAAGACCCTTCAGAGTAAAATGCCTAGATCTCTGAAGTCACTCCGTCGACATAGCCACTGAAAGATGAGTTTTCATTGGTTAAGAAGCAGGGATATAGTAACAGATTTCACTTTCCACCGCTAGGGGACTTCGCTTCTGCTCCCGATTTCAAGCGAAAAACAACAGAGGTTAGGATCGAAAATCTGAAGGGAATTACCTCTGTGGGAAGAGAATGCTAAATCAAATGGTTGCCAAGATAAACAAAAACACGCAAAACAAATTACATAAGGATTATTTTAAGAATATATAATAAGTTTATTTCTAGTTATTTTTCACTTGTCATATTTGCACACAGTTTATTTTGATTGCAGAACATCAAAGAAAGTTTTCGTACACACCTTTACTTTACACCTGCAGAATACAGGTTGACTGAAGCGCTAATAAAATAATGCTTAAAATGAGGAAAGTGCTGTTAATTAGTTTTACGCTATACAAGTCAACAAGACTATAACATCAAGGAGCAGGGTCCACAGTTTCTTTTATATCCTGCTAATCTGTTTGGTGTACAGGTATAAGCCTTAGCTGTACGCCGCTGATTGAATTGTAGCGTTGCTATGGGCAACAATCAAACAACATGTCGATGCGAGAATCTACACGTTATGCTCATGTTATTGAAATCTGGACACCGGCGATTTGGAGAGGGGTATTACATACGTAAGTCTATATAACGACTGAGAACAGCAGAGAAGGTAAATATACATCTCATGTAATATCTGTCCTTAAATTCTAATAATTGTGAAGATATTTATTTGTTATTTCAAGCGTGTTTTTAATTATAAATAGAAAATGTTCGTGTCGCTTGACTGATCAACGAATAATCTGTCTTATATGGCCATGTATCCATTCCCATGTTGTGAATTATAGAGCAGTTTAATACGTCAAACAAATGTTCATTGTTTTTAACGGATGAGTAGGCTCATATTGTACAGACAGTACGTACTGCACGGCAGCCGACATAATTAACCTGAATAAACGCGAGTGTAAATTAGAGTTACCTCCCTTGCCGCGCACCTGTGTGGTACTGCTTATCACATTCTCCCCTCACGGAGTCTACACAATCAGTTCCTCCCAGAAGAAATGACTTGAGTAACCTTGTTAGGAGAGACTGTTTTAATCATAGAAAACTTGATAAAATAATTAGTTTGCATTTAATGGTAGGCCCTGTTTCATGTGTTTATCATTTTCTTTTCCAAATTTCTGATTCGTGATTTTCACAAGAAACCCGCTTAACCTGGGAAGAAATGACGTGAGTTACCTCTTTGGAGAAAGAATGTCCCGATCCATTAGTATGTATACAATAAGAGCCTTTGTTATCGTCAAGGTTATCATTGAGAATATCTGGACAACTGAATACACACGAAATAGCAACATCAAGAAAATATTGACAAATGCATAACATTTTTCATTAAGAGTATTAATTTTATTAAGATTTAGATATTTTTTTTAGTCAAATGGTGACTTGATATGAACATATATATGATCAATCCAACAATAACGCAGAACAAAGCCAACAATTTGATAATTGTATGTGCAAAATAAGTTGATAACCCACGTGTGCATTGCGATGATGTTTCGATATAGACACGTAGCGCTAACAAGCACGTGCATATAATGATGGAGACATGGTCAGCTTCTATATCCATATATTTGTTTGGTTCATTTTGAGAATTTAAATATCTCGACTAGTTGAT
This sequence comes from Gibbula magus, assembly GCA_936450465.1. NCBI lineage: Eukaryota > Metazoa > Mollusca > Gastropoda > Trochida > Trochidae > Gibbula > Gibbula magus. The sequence continues at coordinate 102,961,899 of OW388289.1, read as the reverse complement.
ATATGTCATCGTATTTATCATTCTCTTCCCTAAGAGATTACTCCCTTCAGATGTTATATTAATTATAACGTTACGATAGCAAACATGAAGGCGTAAACTCTGTGGGAAGAGAATTCTGCACCCCGAGGATGGAGTTGTGTGTTTGCACGTGTTTATGGAATCAAAGTTTGTACATTTGGTCCTGAGTGGCAGTGGCGGAAATATTCCCTAAAACCTCTTAACGACTTCTTCTCCAAAACCAATTGACATTACAGAAATAACATAGTTGTTACATCTAGACTGACGTTTGTACATTTGGTCCTGGGCGAGGAAAGGTGTCCAACTTTCTTTTATCTTATCTCCAGAAACGAGTAATGTTAGGAAACTTTTCAGGATATCATCTTTATATGATGAAATTGAAAGTTCCGTTGTCTCTTGTGGTTTAACGTATATTTGTTATATTCCAGACTGCTATTTTAAATGTTTTTTTTAGAGCTTTTTTGGTTTTGTGTGAGATTGTTCCTAGGGTTAAATTATGGAAATCTCTAATAGAGGCGAAAGATGTAACACCATTAGAACGTATTCGTTACGCCTTCCTTAGAATGCTAAGGTCGAGATTAATGAAACATTGTGTTGACAAACCTTGATGAATGTGGATTATGATTAGTGAAGTTGTTGATTGTCCGATCTATAATAGAGATCATATGGGCATGAAGAGTGACATCCGATGATCGAGGGAAGAACAACGCGCATGTGAGCAGTTAAACAGAGCTGGATATCGGCGCCGTACACATGTTGTTATTATTATACATGAAAGAGTGGGCAATGCCGTATTATGTCTTCAGCCTTAGAGGTCATAAATAATCAATAATGTTATTCCTAATTTGCCACATGGCAGCGTCATGTTTTTAGACCTAAAATCGTGTTGAACAAATTTACAGTAGGAACACTTCCCTATACCCTGCCTCGGTAAAATACGCGATTACAACGGCAAAATGAAAAATAACGGCACCCTTGATAGTTACATTATATCTATGATAATGTTTGGCGACTAAAATAATTTACTATTTAGGTCACATGTTATCTTTTATACACAATATAGTAAGTGTTGGACCTTCGCAAGTTTTTTTTACCTAAAAGCCAAAAACTTTCTTTGATTTTTACGGATAAATTTAATTCATATTTCAAATTAACCATATTCATATTTGATATTACAGCTCCGACGTCATCAAGGCCCCACGTGATGACAACGTCACATCGTGTTACTATAGAAACAGAAGGTGACCAATCTTCAAAAAGACTAAGTTTCAAGGAGAAGGTTCGACTGCACTTCAAGAAGGGCAAGCCAAAAGATGAAGTTGCCAAACCATTCGCCCGTTTCCTCTTCGCCTTCCAAGCCAGCACCCAACTGTACACCACCCTCTGCTATCTGATCGCTCATACCTTCCGCGACTACGACCCCTGGACCATATACTACATGAAGGTGCTCGCATGCTACATGTGTATCCAGACGGTGGCCAACTGGCTCTGTACCATGTGTTATGACACATCGTACAGGAGAACCAAAGACAGGCCAGAATACGAAGTGGGTGCGTTGTACGACAACAACCCGGATCATTTTGTGGCACGTTTGGAATCCCTGGAGAACAATGGCACCATTCCGTCCAACTCCAAGACTGAAGATTGGGCTGCGTGGACCTTATGTAACATATGCAACATCCATACTCCTCCGCGGGCGCATCACTGCGACTACTGCAAGAGGTGTATACTCAAGCGAGACCATCATTGCTTTATGGTAGGGAATTGTATTGGATTTAAAAACCAACGCTATTTCGTTGTCCTGACGTTCTACAGCGCTATATGCAATGTTGTAGGTGGTTTCTTCACGGCTCAGTATTTAAAGGACAGTTTCATGCCCCATGCTACATACACTGACCTGGTCCTGCCCGTGACAGTGTACAGATTCCTGTTTGGAAACATCGACCTCCTAACATTGCTGCTGGTCTACCACTTGTATATAATGATACCATTTGGTTTTCTAGCGTGTCTTTACTTCAACAGCCAAATGATCATTATCTCACAGGGAATAACATTATATGAGCTCTCTAAACAAATGACTGTTAAATGCACTCGGCCGGTTAATGAAAACTTTAAAAGCGTGTTTGGAGATTTCTGGGCATTGAACTTTCTGTTTCCTGCTCAGCTTATATTCAGACAGAGAGAAGACGGGAAATCCTGGGATGGAATCAAGATCGTCAAAAAGCCGAAAGCAGCAGTTATATCATCTTAATTCTCCACATCATTCCTTGATTTGTTTTGCAGTAAATTACACTGACAAACCGTCGTTACGTTATGGACGTTCCTTAAATGTGTTCCAACAAAAACTCCAATTTTCACCATGTATATGACATATATCCAAATTTAACTACGCAAATATTCTCACTATTTGCCATCCGATCAGGTATATCTATAATGGTATCGAGATGTCAAAAAAACAGTGAAACATTAATGTCATTTAACACAGATATTTGTTACGGTAAAACTCATCGACAAAGCGAATGTTTTCTGTGTAAATGTGAATATATATAAGCACACACTATGCAAAGTGTTCACATAATATGAACATGTCTGTAATATATGAAGTATGTCTGTTTGGTGTTATGTTTTATGACTGACGTCTCAGGAAAATTGTGTTCTTTGTAGTTCTTGAATTTATTTAATTTATTCTTTGTTTGTCATGGGTATTATAGATATTGTGCGCGAGTGACAGATTGTTGAATTATAGAATAAAACGCTAATCTTAATATAGTAAAATTCCATTTGTCTTTTATGATATGTTATAGTGATTAAAAACCACTTTTAAAAAGGTATGACTAAATTCTATTTTAAAAGCACACCGTCTTATTTACCACAAAGTAGCCTTTTCATCATAACGTAATATTCTCCATTTCTACTGTAGCGACCTTACACCTCAATCAGAATGACCTTACACTTCAATCAGAATGACCTTACAGTTCTATCAGAATGACCTTACACTTCAATCAGAATGACCTTACACTTCAATCAGAATGACCTTACACTTCTATCAGAATGACCTTACACTTCAATCAGAATGACCGTACACTTCTATCAGAATGACCTTACACTTCAATCAGAATGACCTTACACTTCAATCAGAATGACCTTACACTTCAATCAGAATGAGCTTACACTTCAATCAGAATGACCTTACACTTCAATCAGAATGACCGTACACTTCTATCAGAATGACCTTACACTTCAATCAGAATGACCTTACACTTCAATCAGAATGACCTTACACTTCAATCAGAATGACCTTACACTTCAATCAGAATGACCTTACACTTCAATCAGAATGACCATACACTTCAATCAGAATGACCTTACACTTCAATCAGAATGACCTTACACTTCAATCAGAATGACCGTACACTTCTATCAGAATGACCGTACACTTCTATCAGAATGACCTTACACTTCAATCAGAATGACCGTACACTTCAATCAGAATGACCGTACACTTCAATCAGAATGACCTTACACTTCAATCAGAATGACCTTACACTTCAATCAGAATGACCGTACACTTCAATCAGAATGACCTTACACTTCAATCAGAATGACCTTACACTTCTATCAGAATGACCTTACACTTCTATCAGAATGACCGTACACTTCTATCAGAATGACCTTACACTTCAATCAGAATGACCTTACACTTCAATCAGAATGACCTTACACTTCTAACAGAATGACCTTACACTTCAATCAGAATGACCTTACACTTCAATCAGAATGACCTTACACTTCAATCAGAATGACCGTACGCTTCAATCAGAATGACCGTACACTTCAATCAGAATGACCTTACACTTCAATCAGAATGACCTTACACTTCTATCAGAATGACCGTACACTTCAATCAGAATGACCTTACACTTCAATCAGAATGACCTTACACTTCAATCAGAATGACCATACACTTCAATCAGAATGACCTTACACTTCTATCAGAATGACCGTACACTTCAATCAGAATGACCTTACACTTCAATCAGAATGACCTTACACTTCTATCAGAATGACCGTACACTTCTATCAGAATGACCGTACACTTCAATCAGAATGACCTTACACTAGTCTTCTATTGGAATGACCTTAACCTTTATCATAATCGTAAACCCACACTTCTATCAACATAACCTTACATGTTCGAATATTACCGTGACGTTATTTTGTTATTGTCACGAATTGGTACTTCTATTATCAAATCGTTACACCACTATATTGCCATGCTGTCAGACTAGAACATTATGCAATATGTCTTTTCCCACAACGTTGTACTTCTATTATAATGACTTGAAACTTATATTATCATGAAGCTGCAATAGTATTCTCATGATGTCGAACTGAATTATTATGAGGTGGCATTTTTATTATCATAAAGTAGAATTTCTTGTATATTGACCTGTACTTTCTTTCTGTACTTTCTTTTATCATAACGTAATACCTTTACGTGGCACCCGCCCCACAAAAATCTTCTGTTTACAAACTTTCACTCTTAAATATTAAAAAAGCTTAAATTAATGTGACATAACATTTATATTGCGGATGTTGTCAGACGTAACTACTGCATGACATTTAGGGTGCCAATCGATCGCAGCGACTTTCCATTACTACGGACTGTTGAAGTCAAACGGTTTGCATTACACAAATCGCTTGTCAGTGACGATTAGGCAACGCTATGCTTACATCATTAAGTAGGTCAAACTAATGGGGGGCTTCGCAGGGGAGGTCAGGTGACCTGGGTTTATCGCCGTTTTCAAAGAATATTTCACTTACATCACGATTATTGTTCTTATTGCAGGATGAATGCCTGTTTCACCATTTTCACTATACATTGTGGTAAAACCTGGTAACATATATATAGGCTACAACTAGCGAACCGTGGGGTGAAATTGTGTGTAGTATCGCACCCTTACCGCATGTGGAACATATATCTCCAGCAGGCAAAATTTCTGAGCTCTGTCGGGAAGATAGCACATTTCAGTTCAACTGGGAAATTTCAAATTGTATGCCATATGTCAGCTGTTTATAAATAAATCAAAGGGAAGAACATGAGAACAAGAACAACTTGCCATTCTCTGTCTATCGGAAGTGTCTGTCTGTTCACAGACAGAACCCAACATCTAATGCAAGCTGTTGGTTTACAACGCACCAATATACTTCAATATATCTTGTTACTATTGCTATGAGATAACACTTTTATCGTCATGTCATGCCACTTCTATTGCCATGATAATACATGTTTTGTGTGACTCAACACCTTCATCTACGGTTATTGTCGTGACATGACGTCATGCGTCTGTATCAACGTATCTTAAAGTGACCCACTAATAAACAAAAGCTTACACCAAAACATGTGGATCTCTCAATATACGCTGGTCGGGGCTGTAGACATGGAACAGTGACCTTGAATCTACCCACCTTTGTATCTATGTATCTATGTATATATGTATGTGGACCACATACCTTCACCATGCACGTAGCCACTGATAACTCGTATAAATACGCACTTATGTGAACCATTGTTGTATATTGTTGGATGAAGACTGATTAAAGACATCAAATTAAATTATACCAAAACTTTTAGAATAAACTACAAGGGGTTGAGTATCTAAATACCATTTCAATGGATGATATCAAATGGATACCCGATTACTCTTGATAGAGATCAGGATGTGCTGTTTTTAAAAAAAAGTAAAACTATGTAAGTAGTTGACTGTAAACATAATGAGTGTAGTAGAAACAGAATATGTTCTGACTGTGTTCTGACTGTATAAACTTTTACATGTCACCTTGTATGTATACCTGGAAAAAGTGAAACAAATAAAAAAAAAGAAAAAAAAGAAACAGAATAAAACATTACACTCAACACTTATAATGTTGAGCTGCATGTATCTACGACTCTTTAAATTTTACGACAGCGATGGTGAAATATAACACCAACAAACTAAATAAATCCAAATTTAAGCCTTTGGTTCAGTTTAAGTTTCATTTTCTATGACACTGACAGAGACTAAGCTTAAATTTGATTTACTAACGGCTCTGATTAACATAAATTTGTATATGTATACTAATAAGAAAGTACAGTGAGATTAATTTTCCTCTGTTGAATTAAGCAATGACCATGAATCCGTGGTATAACGAATCTACTGAGTGAATACTGGCGATTCGTAATCGGACTTTGTTATTAGAGACTCTTTAAAACAGAAATTCTCTTATACAGTTTAATCAATATACAAATGTAAAAGAATTGATCTCGTGCTTTCTGTACTTGTGATGAAATCATCCTCTTTATCTAATCAAGTAGCAAGGTCACCCATACCCTGATAACAGGAACCGTATGATCATTGTGCCTGTCATTACACATGTGATTACAATACACTACGAATATTACCATCCATCGTTGTTATATTACCACATGAACGATGGCTGAGGAGAAGTCCCCACTACTGAAGAAAGCAAATCCCCTGGAAGAGGAATCTGGTAAGAATGTCACATTTGTGCGTGATCGTTCCGTATATCTGTATATGGGAGCTCTTTCTCTTCAATATATTCCTGCCTACCATGGCGTCGCTGCCTTCAATACATTCCCAGTTAAGAAACTATGCTTTCAAATGATTCGGAAAGAGAGAGTGGGCTAATTTCATGTCAACGTAAAGACTACTATATGAAATATATTTTCTAAGATTCTAATATATTCCATATATATAGTTGTAAGGTCGAGGCACCATGTTTCGGAAGGCATGTTTTTAAATGATTGTTCCTCACAATGAAGACATATTAAGTTCGCAACTGATTTATTCATAAATGTTAAATAGTTGATAGTGTACGTCCAATCAACTGTTAAAAGCGGATTTAGCACTATTTTTAGTAGACGCTGTTTCTTTCGAGTTTTTCTTGCCTTTCGAATTTATTGTTCGTTTATCTACATTAAAACCACCATGCCGTTATAATATTGAAGTTCAAATCGGCGTAGAAATCTGTAAAACTTTTAGTCAATACAAGAACAGACAGTACAAGAATTTGTACTATTGAAGGTAGGAATACATATTAACTATGGCTGCATTACAAAAATGTTTACCGGGCAAATTAAAAAAAAATGACGAGGTAGGACCTTATATTTATTTATTTTTGTTAGAAAACTAATGATGCGGGAGGAGTACATTTAGCCTAGAAGTGGTAGACGTATACAACTGAATGGAAGCACACCGGTTCAAGCAGACCCATATGTTTGGTGGACAAATGGATCTTGGGGTTTAGCAAAAGTGATGCAGCAAATTCTTGATTTAGTTTTAAATGACAATAAAAAGCAGTCACGCGCACAATTAAACGTGATGCGCTGATGCCTGAGAAACATTTAATACTTAACCTAATACTAAAACTAATATCGGGACTCGGTCCGAAAAAGTACAAGAATTTGCAAGTATTTCTAATCGTTATAATTATGTACATTATTTAAATTAATTATAGCCTCTACGCATGTAATATTTTTCTCGTTAATATTTTTGATATTTCCTCATCCATTACAACATAAAAACAATTCAATAACATGTAATTTTTTTCTCAAATAGTTATTTCTAATTTCATTTGTGTTATCAGTGATCAATATCCATCATAGTGTTTCATCTAATTATTTACTGTTGAATGATCAAATATATAAAGCAAATTAAAAATATAAAACTCCTGGAGGTGAAGTCATCTAACTCATTTAGAAGTGAAATACACAAGGAAGGGAAGAAGTTGTTTTCCAGAAAATCATATTTTCCCACTGAAGGTCAGCTGTACAAGAGTGACCTAAGATATTAAGTGACCCAAGGTCAGTCATATCACTGAACCAAATCTCTGACCGTCTGACCCAGTGGCTCAGTATATAGTCACTGACCTCTGGACTGTTACACATCCTATCTACTGCGCGGTCATGCCTGATGTTAACTACGATTATTAAAAAAAAAAAATCGATATAACCCATTTAATCTCCCCAAAACAACTCCTAATATGCTGCTGATATAACCAAAAACTGTTTCCTTATCTAAAATTGAGTTATTTTATGTATTTATGTATTTATGCATAGGTTGGTTGTAATTAAATCAATCTTCTTTACTCTGTTTGTATCTAAATATCTTAGATTCCACGTTATGGAATTATATTGTGGTTTACTATCACAAGATGAAGGAACAGTCGGATATACAGTCAGGAAACATGACATCATCTGAAATATAGTCTCTAGATATACGTACAAAGTGTTGTTTCTAGATGTCATACAAATCGCTGTCTCTGACGTGTACTTTAAACCCGTTATCAATGTGTTGATTGCACCTTGTTTTATGTCCGTTGGAGAGTTGCATCACCCAAGGCTGATACAGACAGACCAGGATTTGAAAAATATAAACATCAAGCTACATCACTCATATCATTGGATATATTTACTTATATGTTAAGAAAATTAACGAAAGCAAAACGGAGGAAGACATTTTGAACATGTTAACTGTATACGAGGAATTGTTCTAGTAAAGGTATATTATATGAAGGTATACATGTACTTTATTGTTTGACCCATTATTCTTATGATAGGGTAGGTTACCCGCTTCATTGCTGGATAAATTGAGAGTTTGAAGGGTCATTCCCTGCCCCACACTGAGACATGAGTTGAAAGACTTGTGGTGTCACCCTGGGTAAGTGACTTAGTTCGAAGTGTGCCTCTGTCTACCTAGCAGTAAATGGGTACCTGGCATGATACGATGGTAGTCTGAATTCGAACCTTGAGCGTCTGACAGGCGACCGGTTGTAATCTCCTACGGGAGTGTTCTGTACTCGTTGACCAGGGGTAATATGTCGAACAGCGCTTTGAGCATGCAGTGTGCATGGATATATGCGCTATATAAATGGTCTATTACTATTACTATTACTATATTATAATTACTTAACTTAATAATAATCTTATTTTTTGCAATCTCTCATTTTAATTCGTAACTATAATACACAGAAAATTTAGCCTCAAATGATACCGTAACGAGATTCATATGAAGTCGAACATATATTTTGCATAACGATTTGACTTGCCCTTGTTACAGGATGTTGCGGATGTTTTGGTGCTCGCCATGTCTTGGGACTACTTTCTTTCCTCGGATTTATCAACCTGTTTGCATTGCGCGTAAATATCAGCGTGGCTCTGGTTGCCATGGTTAACAGTTCCTATCTTGACAATGGCAACGCGTCAGTCAGCAACGAGTGTGGAGGGAATCTCGGGAATACTTCAAGCAAAACATACCACAATGTGAGCCCATCATCACTTCAAATTGTATTTCACCAATTGTCATGTAAATTCAAACAAATAATAATACGACATGTCAGTGCTTCGTAGCCACCAACCAAAACTACTGGACTTTTTGGAAAATGCTTGATGACGTTTTTCTGTTGCCATTGAAACATTGTTTCGAAATACATAATTTATTATTGCTTAATGGATAAACGTGTTTATTGTAACATTACTTCGGTTTAAAACTAAATTTGTGGGTAACTATGAATCCCGCAAAGTAAACGAGAGGTGCATTTATTAACTTCAATATGGTTGTCAGAATGCTCGCCAATTAAACCATGTAACCTTTATTCACATTGAATCTCAACATAGTATCTAAAGCATAATGTTCATGTATCCTTGTTCTTTGACTGGGTCTATTCGTCAGTTACACCCAGAAGTCGGCAGTTTCTGCTGCAATGTTAATTCACCATTTGCACGACACAGCGGTATCTGCATGCGGAATGGATACATCCGTACTGATATGATTCTGTTTGTATACAATACTCATAGTAGTCCTGTCTTGAGAAGATGTGTTAAGTGCAGACAACTATATACGTTACATCTCACAAATATTTGATTGAGATCCTCTCCTGCCGACAATTTTACTTGTGTATCACATACCATATTACCATACTTGACCTACATACATTTGACAAAAGAAGATAAAGTGATTCCAATAAAATAAATGACTAACTTAAATAGGATTCAATAATAACATTGATATTAAGTGAACTTATAACCTAATATTAACTCTATGAACACCAAGCATAAGGACTAGCGAGCATTGTGTTCAATGGTTGATGTTCGAGATTGGTGAAACGGACTTTTCGCTAGATGTACAGTGCGACCTTGACGAAACATCACATTAAGATTGACTGTTTTGGCATTTCTCCTCCATGCAGACGGGCAAGTTCGAGTGGGACGAGCAAACCCAGGGTTACCTGCTTGGTGCTTTCTTCTACGGCTACTCTCTGGCCCAGCTGCCCGGGGGGTGGCTCGCAGAGCGTATAGGGGGTAAGCGTCTGTTCGGAATGGGGATCCTTATCCCCGCCCTCCTCTCTATCGCCACGCCCTATGCCGCCACCTTTCATCTGGGGGCTGTGATCACCATACGTGTGGCCCAAGGAGTATGTCAGGTGGGTGCGTTTTTTGTGTGGATATCATTCTTTTTTCGAAAAGGTTACTTTCCATTTGGGGAGAAATCACTTGAGTAATCACTGTGGGGAGAGATTTGTCTTTTACTGGAGATCGATAATGTTCCTTGTCCCAGCACTACTGTAGAGTCGGAAAAAAAAGTATTTTCTCGGAAAGGCGCCCCGGTGTCTATTTTTGAAACCTTCCGCCCAGCATCAACTAAAGCATTCGAGACCCGGCGTCTATTCGAAGAAAATACGGTAATATGCGTTATAATACGTGTATGCTCAAAGCGCAATAGAGAGCATCAGTTACATACATAATAGAACACAATATCTAATGTATCATGTACATACCTGTCCTTTTGGCATATTATGGTCCATCTGCATAAAAAAAAAGTATATAAAGGTGTTGTTTATTGGTTTAATGGAGTGAAGGTAGATAATCTTTTGTATGTGAAGGTATTAGATTGCATCATATGAAATCATTTAATCGTATTCTCACTCAATTTGTTTACAGCACTCGTAAAAAATTTATGCATATGCTGTCATTTAATCCTTCGAAGGTAAAATGTAAAAGAACTGTGTAAAATTAGAAAGAGGCCCAGTGTTAATATGACATTGTAACTCGTCATTATTTAATAAACTTGCAACAGCCCGGAAGGCCTCGGCTCTAACACTGATCAATGAAGAACTTCTCGGGCATAAACATCAACATATACATAAACATGAAGCTTGTTTTTAAAAAAAAAAAATATATGGATTCAAAATTATAAATAATTCCATGTATTCACTGCGTAGCTTTTAGCAAGTATCCAACACAGTCCAGGAGGTAGACCATTGTTTGGTGAGTACCAGTTTGACACTGTCCCCACCCGTGTTGCAGGGGGTGGTGTACCCGGCGATGCACTCGCTCTGGGGTAGATGGGCGCCCGTCATGGAGAGGAGCAGACTCGTCACTGTCACATACGCTGGTCAGTTTAAACTGGACACTGGTCAATAACCTTATTTCTGATGATGAAATGAGGTATCTTGCATGCAATATATAATCTGCGGATATGAAATACTTTAGTCACATGTTTTCTACATGTCTAGCCAGAACGTCCAACCAATTTCAATATCACCACATGAATCGATTATATGCCTGTTACACAAACCTTCGTCACCATAAGGATTCTAAAAAGTTCTAAAATGCATATTGTTATGTCGCATGTTAAGGTAATATTATAAGTTATAACAGTCAGTAGAGGGTGACATCGTAATTTATCAGACCCGCGTTAGTGTAACACTAACAAGGGTCTGATAAATTACGATGTCACCCGAACAAACTGAATGTTATAACGTATTTATCTATTAAATTTTGACAGAACAGCTGATCGATCGACAAACTATGACCTTTTACTTATGTCACGTGACATGGAATGATTAACGTGGATGCATGCTTTATTCATGTTGCGGGATATAAAACATTTATCACCCTCGGGAAGATTTATCAACCCGTATGACGGTGTTTATTGATATTTGTTCATTGTCACGTGGACCAATCAGGGATCGACATTCTTACATGAGGTAGGATAAAATTGTCTGTTTATCTTTTTTGAAACAGAGATCTTTGAACTCATGAATTTGTAAATTATTTAGAATATGACTAGCGGACTATGTGTTCAGAACGGTCTTTATCATGAAAACACACTTTATCCGAAATCGTTGATTCAAGTATGCAACATAATCATCAAACTTAAATCAACAAAAATACTGATCTTGCAGGTGCGCAGCTGGGGACGGTGGTAGCTATGCTGGGGGCGGGCTACTTATGTGAGTACGGGTTTGCCGGGGGGTGGCCCTCCGTCTTCTACGTGTTCGGTGGGATGGGGGTCCTGTGGTCCGTGTTCTGGTTCGGTCTGGTACACGATACCCCCGCTCAGCACCCCCGCATCTCTCAGAGGGAGAGGGAGTACATTGAACGGTCCATAGGCAAACATCACCATGTAAGTCTCTCACCTTACAATCACGATATTACATTGAACGTTTTAATATAATTGGCAAAAGCTGAGGTTCATTCACAAGACGACTTCATTGAATCTCCTTAGCAGTCATCTGAGATGTATATCCTTGTTCTTCAGATATATTTGATTAAACACCACCATAACTGTATCATCACTAATGAATTTCGTGCATCCAATTGAAGAGCTTACATACACTATCTGATACACTTTTAACCATAATTCCATATGTTATGAAAATGTTACCTTTGAGAACATGATGACAGAATATACACCGTTCATACAGACATGGCTGAATCTCTTTAACTGGACCAGTTAAGACGTATCCTCTAGTGTAGTGTAGTGTAGTGTAGTGTAGTGTAGTGTAGTGTAGTGTAGTGTAGTGTAGTGTAGTGTAGTGTAGTGTAGTGTAGTGTAGTGTAGTGTAGTGTAGTCTAACTACTGTTATAACAAGGTGAAGTAGCAGTATTTGTAGCATCCTGTATATGTTACCACAACTTCTTCAACAACGTTGTTTCTACTAACCTGTATATCCACCCTGATGTCAGATCTTTACAGTAACCAGTATACATAGACAAATGTATGGTACTTTAAAGGCAGTATGTGCTATTTGAGCAACAAACCTATATGGTATTTTATCAATGGATAATCTGTTGAACAGGACCCTTGTCCACCGTGGCGTAAGATCTTCACATCCAAGGCAGTGTGGGCTATAGTGGCGGCCCATGTAGCTAACGACTGGGGGTGTTTCACCACCATCACCTGCCTCCCCCAGTACATGAAACAGGTGCTCAAGTTCGACATCCAGGAGGTGAATACATTTATAATATTATTAAATTATGCTATAAATATCTTACCATGCTCTTTCCTCTTGATCGATATATCCTCTAATATGATAGTGTTGACATTGATCGTTATAGAATTTTTGGAAAAAATTGATACAGTGCGTTAAATGTTTTAAATGTCAGAATTAATAAAATATGCAACTTCCTTCAACGAGTTTAACGTAGTTTTCAAGAAGAGCTGTTCTGTTGTAATAAGTCCAAGATCTCGTCTCGACCTGATATAACTCCTTACTAGAGGCTCCAGAATTAAAAACAGTACTACTGTAAGCTGGGATGTTGAACCTATCGTTATTTTACTTCATCGGTTTGCAGGACGGAGTCGTATCGTCCCTGCCCTACATCACGCTCTGGTTCATCAACACTATCTGCGGTCCTATAGCCGACTCTATGCGGGGCCATGCTTGTCTCAGCACCAAGAATACAAGGAAAGTCATGAATTCCATTGGTAAGTTTTTTCAAAACAATATTTGAAATATATAAACATTACTAAAAAGGTCATATATATTATATATATAGTAATTCCAAAGATATTCTACCAGATAACCAGACCATCGAAGACATGTGGCTGAAGTTTATACGACAATGTCACGCCATCGCTACATTTCAAGACGTTTGAAGAACTCAGCTGTTTTAATGCAGTAAAACTGATCAAGACAAGAAGTCATCGGAAGACCGACCAGTCTACCATTCGAGAGGACACCTGTGACATAATCAACCAATCTCACACTGTGAATGATCTGGGTGCCCCTACTGCTACCAGAACCATATACAATTATGAATAAATATGTATGTAACTTATGTAAGGAACCTCTGGCCGGAGAGTCAAGCAGGAGTTTATGATAAATACAAAGTTGTCTTCCTTCGTCATGCCACGGCCCTGTGAGTTTATGAATAACTACTGTAACATCACTTGCTTGATAACGATGATAGTATCTGCATCGAAACGTCGCAATCATATCAATAAAGAAGTTGACTATCCATAGAACTTGTTCTCATTCATAACTACTGTACCATGGCATTATTAACTACATAACGATTCATATATCTCTCCTCCAGGTTTGTTTATTCCGGCTGGTCTGATGGTTGGTGTGGGTTATGCAGGCTGTAACCCCACCCTGGCAGTTCTACTCCTGTGTCTGGGGGTGGGCTTCAGTGGTTTTACCATGTCCGGCTACAGCGTCAACCACCTCGACCTCGCACCCAAGTTTGCAGGTGAACATCAGTTAACGGAGAAGAGAAACGATACAGATATGTAATAGAAGACAACTTAATCATCAAACAAAAAACTTCAACAACTACCAGAAACAAATAACAATAACAGGTACAAATAACTCCTCTAATATCGATTTGGCATGCACGGTTAACTAATGAAGAATTTGTCTCTTGTTCCAGGTATCTTGATGGGAATCACAAATACATTTGGAACAACAACTGGTTTTATAGGCCCAGCAATAGTCGGGGCTCTCACAAACAATAATGTACGTGCAGTTGACATGATTCTATATTACTACTCTAGTTCAAAATACACCACCTATTTTTATCAATAACCTGAAAAACTAAACACATGTTTTATAATCTTTAGAAAATTGCAACGCCCACAGATTGCCACCAATAATCAAGACGTTTAATTATTCATTTTATCAATAAATCAATATTTAAATATATACTAAATATATCTACTTAACCAAAGTTAAGAATAACGATGTAAATAAAATATATACCTGTTTCAAAATATATTTCAGCCGTCAGCGGGTCAATGGCGGATATTTTTCTTCATCACTGCCGGTGTGTTTTTATTCGGCGGGTTGGTGTTCGCTCTGTTCGCGGAAGGAGAAGAACAACAATGGTATATAGACGCTACCAGGAACAGTCGACTCCCCCAGGTGTTGAGCATACAGGCGGGGGAGGATATCGAAGACTCGGCAACTGAGGAGTTCAGGAAGAAATCCACCTGAGTTGGAACCGATGTATCGTCTGTGTTCCTTCATCCAATAGTTAATCGTCATTGCAATCTCATGGACTTCAGTGATACAAGAGCAGCTGGTTTTCAGGAAATGTGAGAATCTTCAGTGTGTTTGTTTTCTTCGGTATCGTCACTGTGTAACTTGTAACGATAAGCCGCTAGTTGGCGACAAGGTTGCCATCTAAAGGAGTTAGCTTATATAAGCAAGAGACAACAATGGTAGGTCCTCTTTTTTTAAGCTGGAACGATCAAAAGAGCGACTTGCTTCGAACTTGTCTTCAGAGTGTTTGTGACACGTTTGTTTAACATATGAAGTTTGTCTGGTGTATGTGATGGGATCTTGGTGTGTAATCCCATCAGAGGTTTGTGGTGTGGAAACCGGTGTCAACCTCCGGTGAACTTTGGGGAGTGACTCCCCTTTAACCTGTTTACCATGTGACATAGGTACATGGTTGTCAGAGTCATTATCACATCTTCTACAGATCGACATTACTTTATCAATTGACTTAGAATTTATTTAAACACATCGGTTGAACAATAATGTCAATACTTACAAATGAAAAAGTCATTATAAAAAGAGAGTAGCAATTTATTTCATTATACACCACGTGGTGTGGTTATCAGGTCAATATCAGAGGTAGTTATTTTTAGATAACCGACCTCCAAGCAACCGAGAGGTCGGTTATCAAGAGGTTGGTTATCAGATAACCAACCTCGTGATAACCGACCTCTCGGTTCGATATGGTGAACATGTCTCGGCTCCGCCTCGGCATATTCACCATATCGCACCTCGAAAAAAACTTTACCCTCGGCTTGCGGGTCTAAATGACCCTTTGCCTCTATTTGTGACTTTCGACATTCTTTAAATAATTTTTTTCTGTCAGTTTTGTCATGCCAATATTTTCATTTAGTTTACACAAAATACGACAAATAAGCTGATTTAAAGAATATCAAAGATCGCAAATACGTGTATATGAAAGAAAACATGAGACAGAATCCACATAATTTATTAACCATCATTTTAATTTGTTTAATGTTCACACACATATTCTTGTTATCCGTGTTATAGGTACGATGAAACGAGTCACTTAGTTTGTTAATATCCCGTAATTCAGCACACACTATTGATGGTGGTCCTTGATGCTGTCTTTTCTTAATGACGACTCCAGCTAAATTCGTTTGGTTATCCCTGAAAAAAGCAAAAGTTACACAAAAGTAACAGAATCATGATGAATGAATTATTGAGGGGGTGGGATTTCTGATGTATCATCTTGTATTAGTTCAGTTGACTTGTGTATGTGTGATATAGGCTACTTCCTTTTACTTTACTTAAAGGTGCATCCATTGCGCCGTTTGGGGTCACATATGCCAAATGTTATAAATGGTGTTGTTTTATCTGGAAGTTCTGGCTGTTGCCGAAAATTGCCATGTTGGTGATTATCGACTCAAAACATCATCACAAATTATGGTTGATAATGTTGAATATAGGTCATGGCTACTGTACATGAAAATGGGACGTGTAGTTTCGGTTTCTACACATGCATAATGACGTTGCTCGATTTAAATTGGAAACTATTAGTTATGATATATTTTACGATTGGGGATGGGTATGTAAGTTGAGTGAAACTATTTGAACTTAAATCCGCCCTTATGGAATGTTGGCATGTATTAAAGTCGAATAAAAAAGTATGAAACAATAATAGATGCATCTTTAATAGCAGAATATTTACGAAATATCTAAATGATAAAATTACAAATATTGATAGCAAGAAAATCAACGACATCAATTTAACACTCGATATTGATTATCGATAAAGAGCTATTCATTTTTGAAGTCAATGAAAATGACATGCAAAAGTATACGAGACGGTAATGTCAAAATGGTAAAGACAATCATTCCACGCCCTGGTTAAAATCATTATTACGATTTGTCAAGCAAAGCTGTATGATATTGTGAATGAAACACTAGTATCGTGAACATGTTTATATTTCGTTTGGTCACTCGAAAACGCCCTATTACATGAGCTAAAATGTCAAATACGGTTAAACAGCAAATGAATTAGTGTCAAATACAATGTAACTCACCTTCAGTTCGCTCCGAAAAGACCTTGAAACTCTTATTATGTGTACTATTGTTTGAAACATCAGACCACTCCATTTTGGCCACCTCTTCGCAACCACGCGCTTTTGATTGTGTGCAGCACGTGAAGTTAGAAACGTAGCTTGGCAACATGACATTCATAATGTCCGTGCATCACAAGATGCAATGAACAATGTCCGTGCAGCCACGGCGTTAACGCCAGTAGAGTGTTGGTCATGGACTGAATGGCTTATAATATAATGTAATATGTAATATGTTGTCAGAAACAATCTTATAAATGTTTGTTTGTATATATTCAAAGAAAGGTGATGTAGTTTCTGTAGTAAAAACGAAAATAAACAGTTGGTTACTTGCTAGGAATTTCTGTTTGACAACAATGAATGTACACGACTCGATTTGCACGTGAATTTCGCGAAGTGTACACGTGATGTTGAAGCAATGTTTAGAGTAGAATTCACTCAAGCATTACAACATTACAACTATTTCAAAACGTTCAATTAAAGTCACTATTTCGTATTTAAATTAATGAAAATAAAAACGACTTGTCACTTTGTCAATCATAACCATGTGGTGTATATGAAATAATGACCTCGACCTCGTGAATATCTGTGATAACCATCTCGCGTACCGCTCGATGGTTATCACAGATATTCACTCGGTCTGCGGTCATTATTTCAACCACAACAACGTTTTCTCATAATTGTAACGACCATTGCAACATGTCATTCATGTCACAAAAAGTAATAATATCGTTTTGAAAGGACCTATGTTTGAAAAGGTGATCGTTGTAATAGCATCAACGTTTATGGTACATTCAACATGTCAGGACATTTAGTGCATTTAATATTTACGTTCATACCAAATGGAATGGTATAAAGTGAAATGCCAGCTGTAACGAAGACAACATTCTGTTCGTGATGAAGTAACTAGGCAGGAATGTCATGATGCTGAGTGTTAACGATACTGGTATATCAGGTGCAGGCCCTGCCTGTGTGTCCATAAATGTAAATCTCTGCAATCATTCAGACTGTGAAACATGTAAACTATTTCATACAATACTTGAAGGACATTCATATGTAGTTTTGAAAGCACTAACGTTAGTAATGTGACTTTCCTTGTGGTGAAGACGGTTGATTGTATATTCCTCGTGAAACGCCAACTAATAATTGGATCTCTGAGAGACATATATTGTAAAGAATGTTCTGCAAAGATTTTATTTTGTTCGAATGGATTGTTTGTAAGGGAACACAACGTTTGTAGACCAACTCCGATTCGTTCATCAGAATGCCATTAAACCTAGGTCAACTTTGTGCACAGCGATTCTCTTTGTAATAAATTCATAATTTGAAATTTAAGCGATATGCTCTCTGCTGATTGGATTAAACAAGATCATGTGACCGGTATACATTCAATACTTTAATCACATTCCTTCTGAACAACGGTTTGCGCTTGGTGACACAAGTGATGCGGTGTTATTGTGGGCGGATCTAAGATTTAAGACTATACTAAACATTTGTTTTATCATGCACTGTACATTTGTTGCAGATATTTTTTATTTTCCAAAGTTTATTTAATTACTGATTAGAAATCGCTTAAATTGCAAAGTTTGAATTTATAAGAAATAGATTTAAGTTCAACTTAAACTGTAAATTAAATGCCGTCGGCAAGGTCCGGCATTTATACCAGTTTAACTTGCACATTTCAAAACGTTTATAAGCCAGTGAATAAGCACATTATGAAATCTATCTAATTATTTAAAGCCTGGATTTGGTTCGAATCTTCTCCACCTACGATAAAGCGTATATGAATCTGAAGCGCTCATAATATCTCCCTCAGTTCATTGACCTCCTATTAATTTCGAGGCTCGTGTAAACATGCAGAAGTTGGCTATCATTCTTACCGAAAATTTTCAAAACTTACAAATATTAATATATTACAATACATTAACTTACAATTACATATATTAATATATTACACTATATTAACCTTTGCAATGAGATGTTTTGTTTGGTTCACACAGGGTCCCTTTTTTCGGTCAACCTTTTTCATGCTGATGCGATTGATGTTTTCTTATATATCACTCATGGTTATCACTCGCATATGACCTGTTAATACTTGATCGATATTTTATTTATCAGATTTTACATTATGAACAATATATACATTTTCGGTATTTATCTACAGGTTATTATGATCGGGGTAGTGCACAGCAATGCAAATAAATAACTTATATCCGCCACGATAACGTAGACAGCTAATGCAATCACAAAACAAACCACAGTGCATGAGGTGTATTAAATGAACGGGTATAAGCTGTGTGCACAGTGGATACATGTGTATTACATACATGCTAGGGTCAACTCAGGTTATGTGAACATACGCATAAATATACACCATGTGGTCATGCCCTTCAGTGTCCTCCGGATCATTCACCACCTCGTCTTAAGTTGAATAACGTTATGAGGTACTCGCATGCTTCAGTTCAGTTCCAAATGTCTGATGTCTCCGGAGGTGACGGAGTAGCGTAACGTTGGGAGGAAAACATCATCACGTACACAAACGGGTGAAACATTCAGACCCACGGCCTGGTGAAGCAACAAACAATCGGCCAAGATCGCACGCCGTCGACGTGACTTTGATGGAGATGGGTTATAAAGATGTTTCCCCAAAAAAGTAAGACTGTTGATATCAATGAGTGAACTGGTGGATCCTAGTGTGATAGTGTAATAGTTCCACACAGTTTAAACATTATTTGGAATACAGTTGTTGAGGAATTCCAGCTTACAGATGATGAATTATTACAGGTATTCGTGTTGATCCGTGGACAAAGAAGCGGAAGCGACGTGAAAACAATGAAAAATACACTCTAAAGAAGACAATGTAACATAAGGTTTGATGCAGGGGAAGCACGTTTTGCTCAGGGGTCAACATGTGAATATAGACTAATTCCGAGCACTGTTCAATAACCTACATGTAAGGTTTTGAAAGAGTGAAAAGGTTGGTTACAGAATACCAGAGCGGATACGAACAATACACCTCTGAAGGATACAAGCAGGAAGGCAAATCAAGGTTCACCCTCTGGAGACATCAGGAAGCTTTTACAGATGCAACTTATGGGTATGTTCTTCATGTATTTAATGTATGTGGAAGATATCGTAATCGGTCTGTAATAATTCTCTTTTCTTTTGCATTTTGTGTATATCAATATTAAATCGTGTATTTGAGTGTATTGTTTATTTCACAGTTTAGAAAGTTAAATACATAGAATGTAGAGAATAAATACAAATGGAACACATGTTTATTTACGGAGTGCAACTTGAAGTTTCACTCACATAAAGATCATCAGGTATATACAAATATCGGTCCTTCATTAAAAATAATTAAATGTTGACAATATATCGTATAGTATCAAACCCAACATAATTAAATTTTCCGTATTTTGAACTCCAGCACAACATAATTTCCATATTTTAACATATCGATTTGTACTAAAGATGTAAAACATATGTATCAAATAAAGTCTTTAAGAAATAAAACAAGAAAAATTATCATGTTAATTCAGGAGTATTACAAATTCAATGTTTTATTCATACCCGATATATCATAAGCATGGTCATTATTCTTTCAATTTAATTTTACAATTTAACTGTATTGTCGACAATATGCTGAGTTAGCTCTAAGTTAAATAGAGCATTGAACCCCAGCTGTAGGTGAACTGTTCTGATCGGCTGTGCTGGACACGTAGAGATTACTTCACTCGCCTGGGCACATTTATAGAGATTATTACCAGAGGAAGTGTGCCATATGACATTTACGAAACGAGGCGGAATTTTTGTATTGAACGAGCTTTGTAAAAAGTGATATGGCGCACTTTCGAGTGTAATGATTTCTTTATTACCCATAGTAATCCATTTGATTAAAAATAAGTCAAGTAACGGTCCACTTCTCACAGACGACGAAATACATTAAGTCGCGGTGAAACTTTGGTTGCAAGGCAAACGTGATATGTACACATGTGCTCATATCAATAATATTAACTCGGATATTTTCAATCGTACGGGTAAACTAGGTAGGACACCGCAGCTGCCAAGCCCCCATCCTTTATGCTGAAATTTGGATCATGTGGGTGCGACCCGCGTTAAGGTCATGCAGAAAGCAATTCATCAGTAGTTATTGTAATTCGTTATTTAGGATGTTTATAAGCTGATGTTTGGGTTTTTTTTTCAAATTAAAAAAAAACAACATTTTCAATAATGTGTGATTGTATAAGCCGAGTGATAGATATTGAATTATATGCGCGAGGCACATGTCATATTAGAGTTGAACGATAAGTAGGGACAGTATCCGTCCTTTACCAGGAGGACCCGGATTCGATTCCCGGTCGCCCCATACACAACACGTTCAAAGATGAGTGTTGCTCGTGCTCAGTGACGCACCGAGGCTGCTGGGTGCATTTGACGAAACAAATTCCAATTATGTAGTTGTCCTGAATTATTGACATATCCGTAAGTGAATCATTGGCATGTTTGGAAAATTACGTAAAATGCATTTTTCCATAAAACGTGAGGCTACAATCCAGGTGAATAATTGAAACGCTGTTATGAAACACTTGATAACGAGGTTAGTATCTGCACTGATAAGCTACACTGAAACGGCGCATTGGCTTCAGTGGAGAAATTATAATTTCATATAATATGTCATCCTCGTTATATTCAATATGCGGGATGCGACAATATATTTTCTTGTTTTCCAAAGTTGTCTTCTTCGTTGCAAAAAGATAGTATCTCTAAAATGATAATGCTTTCATTTCCATAGTGAAATTCAGTACAGAGACATTATTGTGTGAACAAGCTGTCGTTTACCCGATGAAGGTTTAAATTCAATTCCTCAACGTCAAGACAACCAGAATCTTTCCACACGTACATCCACAGCACAGTGTCGGTTTGTCAGTGTTGTTTTCATGATAGCGGAACCTTTATTTTGGATAAACGTGTCGAAAATTATTTACACTGAAAAATACTTGGATATGATTATAGGGGATGTGCTACCAGCTTCAATTAACGTTTGGTTCACTATCGATGAATTCTCGGTCACCCACAACTTTCCTACGCAAGGCATAAATCTTGCCAGTCTCTATTACTGCCTGACGTATGCCTTGCAGTATTTCCTTCGCTATTCCGTGCCAAGATAGTGGATCGTTGCCTTGCGTAGGGAAGTTGGGTCACCCAGGGCTTTTTGTTCAGATCCTCTACACATATCACCCCAAGACTCTTCATGAGGAAACCGCATACTGAAGGTGGATAATTTGAGGCATGTAATGATAACATTAACCAATGACGTGGAATGATGGAAATATGTTAAATGGCGTGAGATATGTTAAACATGTCCCTGCTCTGATTGGCTGAAAACTCCAATTGCGAGCTAAAACCATAATATAGAGCAGAATTCCTTGTCGATTGGCCATATCTGGTAGTCAGTCGCATTTTCATTGGTTCGCAAGTCCAATCGACGGAGCAGCCTCATTGGCTATATTTGAACAGATCAACATAATGAAAAATCACAGGGGTTCATTCGTAACATTAAAGTTAACCCTGGGCAACCAAGGATGTTTTCGTATTTATTGACACATCTGTAGTTATGCGATAAATATCACTATCAATAACACATCTGTTTATTATAGAGTTTATCATATTCGCACATGGATAGCTAAACATGCTAGCATGGATTTGTGGCGTCCAAGCGTGTTCATCTCCTGGCCAGAACTGTTCAGTATAACACCGGCTCTGGAATAGAGTAACAAACCTTTCGGTTATTAATCAACAAGGTTTTGCTTTACTAATGGGTGTACCCGTATTGCTAAATGTGAAATGAATTGTGAAAAGGATTAACCTGACAAATCGAGGATGCGTTTTAGAAAAACTGTTTCCACCAACTTGCAAGGAATGTTTCAGTAATATAGCATTCTATCAATATTTGCGGGCCAATATTTGGAATTTACGACGATTTAGAAACCTACGCCTGATCCACGACGACCGTGTTGTTCCCCAGATGAGTGATGCAGCGGGGACGCTGTTTGATATCGACTTTGCTGAATTCTTTGGTCCCATGGAGTTTCGTGTGGATCCCCTCCTTGTCCGAATAGACATATTCGTCGGCTGTGTCAAAAAAAAATAAAAATTGCAGCTTCCATTGCATGATATTATACTGACAGGACTTAATGTTAAATTATCTTGTGAGTGGAATGAATGAATGAATGAAACGGAGCTTGTTCCCATAGGTTTTCAAGTGTTCTCTGTCGGCTGAGTCATATGTTACACAATTGATCCCCATATTCCACCGTAGCGCTTTGGCTAAATTGCATTGTAGTATATACCTTCCTTTGGAAACTGAACGTGGTAGACCTGTCTATGTAAGTTTTGTGACTCCCATTCTGTGGAAGATGAATTTCATTTTCTGGTCATTTGTCCTTTTTATTCAGACAGATACAGATTTCTAATTGGGATTCACCAGTTTGACTTTGCTTTCTCTTTGTTGTCTGCCGACCAACAAGCTAATTTTTTATATACGTAATGAAAAAACACTTGAATGGTTAAACCTCTGACAGCACTTGTTCACCGTATGTACAGGAGGAGAGTGTTGGACATCACTTAGTGTATGAGTGTATGATTGTTAGGAGAGTGTTGGACATCACTTAGTGAATGAGTGTATTATTGTTAGGAGAGTGTTGGACATCACTCAGTAAATGAGTGTATGATTGTTAGGAGAGTGTTGGACATCACTCAGTAAATGAGTGTATGATTGTTAGGAGAGTGTTGGACATCACTTAGTGTATGAGTGTATGATTGTTAGGAGAGTGTTGGACATCACTTAGTGTATGAGTGTATGATTGTTAGGAGAGTGTTGGACATCACTTAGTGTATGATTGTATGATTGTTAGGAGAGTGTTGGACATCACTTAGTGTATGAGCGTATGATTGTTAGGAGAGTGTTGGACATCACTTAGTGTATGAGTGTATGATTGTTAGGAGAGTGTTGGACATCACTTAGTGTATGAGTGTATGATTGTTAGGAGAGTGTTGGACATCACTCAGTAAATGAGTGTATGATTGTTAGGAGAGTGTTGGACATCACTTAGTGTATGAGTGTATGATTGTTAGGAGAGTGTTGGACATCACTTAGTGTATGAGTGTATGATTGTTAGGAGAGTGTTGGACATCACTTAGTGTATGAGTGTATGATTGTTAGGAGAGTGTTGGACATCACTCAGTAAATGAGTGTATGATTGTTAGGAGAGTGTTGGACATCACTTAGTGAATGAGTGTATGATTGTTAGGAGAGTGTTGGACATCACTTAGTGAATGAGTGTATGATTGTTAGAAGAGTGTTGGACATCACTTAGTGTACGAGTGTATGATTGTTAGGAGAGTGTTGGACATCACTCAGTAAATGAGTGTATGATTGTTAGGAGAGTGTTGGACATCACTTAGTGTATGAGTGTATGATTGTTAGGAGAGTGTTGGACATCACTTAGTGTATGAGTGTATGATTGTTAGGAGAGTGTTGGACATCACTTAGTGTATGAGTGTATGAGTGTTAGGAGAGTGTTGGACATCACTTAGTGAATGAGTGTATGATTGTTAGAAGAGTGTTGGACATCACTTAGTGAATGAGTGTATGATTGTTAGAAGAGTGTTGGACATCACTTAGTGTATGAGTGTATGATTGTTAGGAGAGTGTTGGACATCACTTAGTGAATGAGTGTATGATTGTTAGGAGAGGGTTGGACATCACTTAGTGAATGAGTGTATGAGTGTTAGGAGAGTGTTGGACATCACTTAGTGAATGAGTGTATGATTGTTAGAAGAGTGTTGGACATCACTTAGTGTATGAGTGTATGATTGTTAGGAGAGTGTTGGACATCACTTAGTGAATGAGTGTATGATTGTTAGGAGAGGGTTGGACATCACTTAGTGTATGAGTGTATGATTGTTAGGAGAGGGTTGGACATCACTTAGTGAAAGAGTGTATGATTGTTAGGAGAGTGTTGGACATCACTTAGTGAATGAGTGTATGATTGTTAGGAGAGTGTTGGACATCACTTAGTGAATGAGTGTATGATTGTTAGGAGAGTGTTGGACATCACTTAGTGAATGAGTGTATGAGTGTTAGGAGAGTGTTGGACATCACTTAGTGAATGAGTGTATGATTGTTAGAAGAGTGTTGGACATCACTTAGTGTATGAGTGTATGATTGTTAGAAGAGTGTTGGACATCACTTAGTGTATGAGTGTATGATTGTTAGGAGAGTGTTGGACATCACTTAGTGAATGAGTGTATGATTGTTAGGAGAGTGTTGGACATCACTTAGTGAATGAGTGTATGATTGTTAGGAGAGTGTTGGACATCACTTAGTGAATGAGTGTATGAGTGTTAGGAGAGTGTTGGACATCACTTAGTGAATGAGTGTATGATTGTTAGAAGAGTGTTGGACATCACTTAGTGTATGAGTGTATGATTGTTAGGAGAGTGTTGGACATCACTTAGTGAATGAGTGTATGAGTGTTAGGAGAGTGTTGGACATCACTTAGTGAATGAGTGTATGATTGTTAGAAGAGTGTTGGACATCACTTAGTGTATGAGTGTATGATTGTTAGGAGAGTGTTGGACATCACTTAGTGAATGAGTGTATGATTGTTAGGAGAGTGTTGGACATCACTTAGTGAAAGAGTGTATGATTGTTAGGAGAGCGTTGGACATCACTTAGTGTATGAGTGTATGATTGTTAGGAGAGTGTTGGACATCACTTAGTGAATGAGTGTATGAGTGTTAGGAGAGTGTTGGACATCACTTAGTGAATGAGTGTATGATTGTTAGAAGAGTGTTGGACATCACTTAGTGAATGAGTGTATGATTGTTAGGAGAGTGTTGGACATCACTTAGTGTATGAGTGTATGATTGTTAGGAGAGTGTTGGACATCACTTAGTGTATGAGTGTATGATTGTTAGGAGAGTGTTGGACATCACTTAGTTTATGAGTGTATGATTGTTAGGAGAGTGTTGGACATCACTCAGTAAATGAGTGTATGATTGTTAGGAGAGTGTTGGACATCACTTAGTGAATGAGTGTATGATTGTTAGGAGAGGGTTGGACATCACTTAGTGAAAGAGTGTATGATTGTTAGAAGAGTGTTGGACATCACTTAGTGTATGAGTGTATGATTGTTAGGAGAGTGTTGGACATCACTTAGTGAATGAGTGTATGATTGTTAGGAGAGTGTTGGACATCACTTAGTGTATGAGTGTATGAGTGTTAGGAGAGTGTTGGACATCACTTAGTGAATGAGTGTATGATTGTTAGGAGAGTGTTGGACATCACTTAGTGTATGAGTGTATGATTGTTAGGAGAGTGTTGGACATCACTTAGTGTATGAGTGTATGATTGTTAGGAGAGTGTTGGACATCACTTAGTGTATGAGTGTATGATTGTTAGGAGAGTGTTGGACATCACTTAGTGTATGAGTGTATGATTGTTAGGAGAGTGTTGGACATCACTTAGTGAATGAGTGTATGATTGTTAGGAGAGTGTTGGACATCACTTAGTGAATGAGTGTATGAGTGTTAGGAGAGTGTTGGACATCACTTAGTGAATGAGTGTATGATTGTTAGGAGAGTGTTGGACATCACTTAGTGTATGAGTGTATGATTGTTAGGAGAGTGTTGGACATCACTTAGTGTATGAGTGTATGATTGTTAGGAGAGTGTTGGACATCACTTAGTGTATGAGTGTATGATTGTTAGGAGAGTGTTGGACATCACTTAGTGTATGAGTGTATGATTGTTAGGAGAGTGTTGGACATCACTTAGTGAATGAGTGTATGATTGTTAGGAGAGTGTTGGACATCACTTAGTGAAAGAGTGTATGATTGTTAGGAGAGTGTTGGACATCACTTAGTGAATGAGTGTATGATTGTTAGGAGAGGGTTGGACATCACTTAGTGAAAGAGTGTATGATTGTTAGGAGAGCGTTGGACATCACTTAGTGTATGAGTGTATGATTGTTAGGAGAGTGTTGGACATCACTTAGTGTATGAGTGTATGATTGTTAGGAGAGTGTTGGACATCACTTAGTTTATGAGTGTATGATTGTTAGGAGAGTGTTGGACATCACTCAGTAAATGAGTGTATGATTGTTAGGAGAGTGTTGGACATCACTTAGTGAATGAGTGTATGATTGTTAGGAGAGTGTTGGACATCACTTAGTGAATGAGTGTATGATTGTTAGAAGAGTGTTGGACATCACTTAGTGTATGAGTGTATGATTGTTAGGAGAGTGTTGGACACCACTTAGTGTATGAGTGTATGATTGTTAGGAGACTGTTGAACATCACTTAGTGAATGAGTGTATGAGTGTTAGGAGAGTGTTGGACACCACTTAGTGTATGAGTGTATGATTGTTAGGAGAGTGTTGGACATCACTTAGTGAATGAGTGTATGAGTGTTAGGAGAGTGTTGGACACCACTTAGTGAATGAGTGTATGATTGTTAGGAGAGTGTTGAACATCACTTAGTGTATGAGTGTATGATTGTTAGGAGAGTGTTGGACACCACTTAGTGTATGAGTGTATGAGTGTTAGGAGAGTGTTGGACATCACTTAGTGTATGAGTTTATGATTGTCAGGAGAGTGTTGGACATCACTTAGTGTATGAGTGTATGAGTGTTAGGAGAGTGTTGGACATCACTTAGTGTATGAGTGTATGATTGTCAGGAGAGTGTTGGACATCACTTAGTGTATGAGTGTTAGGAGAGTGTTGGACACCACTTAGTGTATGATTGTCAGGAGAGTGTTGGACATCACTTAGTGAATGAGTGTATGAGTGTTAGGAGAGTGTTGGACATCACTTAGTGTATGAGTGTATGAGTGTTAGGAGAGTGTTGGACATCACTTAGTGTATGAGTGTATGACTGTTAGGAGAGTGTTGGACATCACTTAGTGTATGAGTGTATGATTGTTAGGAGAGTGTTGGACATCACTTAGTGTATGAGTGTATGATTGTTAGGAGAGGGTTGGACATCACTTAGTGTATGAGTGTATGATTGTTAGGAGAGTGTTGGACACCACTTAGTGTATGAGTGTATGATTGTTAGGAGAGTGTTGGACATCACTTAGTGTATGATTGTTAGGAGAGTGTTGGACACCACTTAGTGTATGATTGTCAGGAGAGTGTTGGACATCACTTAGTGAATGAGTGTATGAGTGTTAGGAGAGTGTTGGACATCACTTAGTGTATGAGTGTATGATTGTTAGGAGAGTGTTGGACATCACTTAGTGTATGAGTGTATGATTGTTAGGAGAGTGTTGGACATCACTTAGTGTATGAGTGTATGATTGTTAGGAGAGTGTTGGACATCACTTAGTGTATGAGTGTATGATTGTTAGGAGAGGGTTGGACATCACTTAGTGTATGAGTGTATGATTGTTAGGAGAGTGTTGGACATCACTTAGTGTATGAGTGTATGATTGTCAGGAGAGTGTTGGACATCACTTAGTGTATGAGTCTATGATTGTTAGGAGAGTGTTGGACATCACTTAGTGTATGAGTGTATGATTGTTAGGAGAGTTTTGGACATCACTTAGTGTATGAGTGTATGATTGTTAGGAGAGGGTTGGACATCACTTAGTGTATGAGTGTATGATTGTTAGGAGAGTGTTGGACACCACTTAGTGTATGAGTGTATGAGTGTTAGGAGAGTGTTGGACATCACTTAGTGTATGAGTGTATGAGTGTTAGGAGAGTGTTGGACATCACTTAGTGTATGAGTGTATGATTGTTAGGAGAGTGTTGGACATCACTTAGTGTATGAGTTTATGATTGTTAGGAGAGTGTTGGACATCACTTAGTGTATGATTGTCAGGAGAGTGTTGGACATCACTTAGTGTATGATTGTTAGGAGAGTGTTGGACATCACTTAGTGTATGATTGTTAGGAGAGTGTTGGACATCACTTAGTGTATGATTGTCAGGAGAGTGTTGGACACCACTTAGTGTATGATTGTTAGGAGAGTGTTGGACATCACTTAGTGTATGATTGTTAGGAGAGTGTTGGACACCACTTAGTGTATGATTGTCAGGAGAGTGTTGGACATCACTTAGTGTATGAGTGTATGATTGTTAGGAGAGTGTTGGACATCACTTAGTGTATGAGTGTATGATTGTTAGGAGAGTGTTGGACATCACTTAGTGTATGAGTTTATGATTGTTAGGAGAGTGTTGGACATCACTTAGTGTATGAGTGTATGATTGTTAGGAGAGTGTTGGACATCACTTAGTGTATGAGTTTATGATTGTTAGGAGAGTGTTGGACATCACTTAGTGTATGAGTGTATGAGTGTTAGGAGAGTGTTTGACATCACTTAGTGTATGAGTGTATGATTGTTAGGAGAGTGTTGGACATCACTTAGTGTATGAGTGTATGATTGTTAGGAGAGGGTTGGACATCACTTAGTGTATGAGTGTATGATTGTTAGGAGAGTGTTGGACATCACTTAGTGTATGAGTTTATGATTGTTAGGAGAGTGTTGGACATCACTTAGTGTATGAGTGTATGATTGTTAGGAGAGTGTTGGACATCACTTAGTGTATGAGTTTATGATTGTTAGGAGAGTGTTGGACATCACTTAGTGTATGATTGTTAGGAGTGTGTTGGACATCACTTAGTGTATGATTGTTAGGAGAGTGTTGGACATCACTTAGTGTATGATTGTTAGGAGAGTGTTGGACATCACTTAGTGTATGACTGTCAGGAGAGTGTTGGACACCACTTAGTGTATGATTGTTAGGAGAGTGTTGGACATCACTTAGTGTATGATTGTTAGGAGAGTGTTGGACACCACTTAGTGTATGATTGTCAGGAGAGTGTTGGACATCACTTAGTGTATGAGTGTATGATTGTTAGGAGAGTGTTGGACATCACTTAGTGTATGAGTGTATGATTGTTAGGAGAGTGTTGGACATCACTTAGTGTATGAGTGTATGATTGTTAGTAGAGTGTTGGACATCACTTAGTGTATGAGTGTATGATTGTTAGGAGAGTGTTGGACATCACTTAGTGTATGAGTGTATGATTGTTAGGAGAGTGTTGGACATCACTTAGTGTATGAGTTTATGATTGTTAGGAGAGTGCTGGACATCACTTAGTGTATGAGTGTATGAGTGTTAGGAGAGTGTTGGACATCACTTAGTGTATGAGTGTATGATTGTTAGGAGAGTGTTGGACATCACTTAGTGTATGAGTGTATGATTGTTAGGAGAGGGTTGGACATCACTTAGTGTATGAGTGTATGATTGTTAGGAGAGTGTTGGACATCACTTAGTGTATGAGTTTATGATTGTTAGGAGAGTGTTGGACATCACTTAGTGTATGAGTGTATGATTGTTAGGAGAGTGTTGGACATCACTTAGTGTATGAGTTTATGATTGTTAGGAGAGTGTTGGACATCACTTAGTGTATGAGTGTATGATTGTTAGGAGAGTGTTGGACATCACTTAGTGTATGAGTTTATGATTGTTAGGAGAGTGTTGGACATCACTTAGTGTATGAGTGTATGATTGTTAGGAGAGTGTTGGACATCACTTAGTGTATGAGTGTATGATTGTTAGGAGAGTGTTGGACATCACTTAGTGTATGAGTTTATGATTGTTAGGAGAGTGGTGCCTTCATTTATTTCCGAAATAAGAGTGCTTGTGTACAAGGCAAGTGTGTGTGTGTGTGTGTGTGTGTGTGTATGTATTATTTTATATGTTAAAAAGAAATTTAAAAAAAAATTAAATTGTGTCTCGTAGGCCATACGGCCGGACGCTGTTTTAAAGAATGTGATTTTATACTGAATGGTATTTTAATGTAAATTTCAGCGTGTGACACATTAATAAAAATATTTCTTCTTTTTCTTCTCTGAATGAGACTACTGACACTTACCTGCTTGATTGTAGAGTATATCAAGAACTTTGGTAAAGGTCCACTTCAGCAGGACTCGCTGCTTCTTACCGTCATAGTCGCATTCTCGTAGCTTCTTCTCGAACGATGACATGTATATCACCTTCCTAGACAATAAAACGCTCATCTTTTAATATATTATGATAAGAAATTCACTAAGCAACATTTGAAATAGTCAGGTATTATTTTTCCATTACGGTCTTGCTTGTGTTACACTTAGACTCGGAAATTAATATATATATATATATATATATATATATATATATTGAAAAGGAACCTCTTTTTACAGAAAAAAATCATTTCTTACAGTCTCCTTTTCAATATTTGATAACATGGTGATATTTCAGATTAAATACTTTTTTCAGAGTATTGGTGTGAGGTCTTGCATGTTGAATAAAATCATGATATCGTATTGAAATCTCAAAAGGCACATTTGGTAAGGTTATTTCATAAAATGCAACAGGCATTGAAATAATCGACATCATCTTATCTAAATGAGAGAATATTTAAAAAGGGTTAACATGTGATGGAACAAATAGAAGTAGGGAACATTAAGTTCTTTGATAATAAAATTGACAATTAAAGTGTATCCGACTGTATTCTATTAGGTAACATGTTACATCGACACCGTCATGAACCCTTTTAATCCCTGTATTACTGTCCGAATCATGACGGTGTCGATGTAACATGTTACTTAATAGAATACGGTTAGGTGTAATAACGCCTACAGTGACAAACTTGTTTGTTTAAGACTGTAGGCGATCGTCCCTGTAGGCGTTAGTAGACTCCACCCTTAAAAGTAGTTCCGTCAGTTAATTGGTGTCAATAAGTTTAACCCCGGCGTTAACATTTTGTGAACTCATTTTCTCATTATGTTGTAAAATTAAGCGTATCACGTAACCTATCGTGAACTTAGGATGCTGTATAACCAATTAGATTGAGGCTACACAGTGGAAAATAAGTACATTAGTACATTAGAGCAGCTATTGAACAACTGCATAGATATGGCATTTGGCAAACAGGGAACTGTCAACAGATGAACTATGAGATTACTTTCTAGCCGTATCAGTGACGATCTGGTCCTCGAAGTAACTGTCCCCCTGTGCAATGCTGACTGCGCATGTCTGCTGGAGCGGACTGGTGTCGAGATGGACCCGGATGACACCGTATGTTGTCCGTCCCTTACACATCCCTAGCGTGAAGAGATAGTGGACGGACATGTCGACCGCCAAACCGTGTATCGAGGAATCTGCAAATTATCATAGACTATATATATACTAGCACTACAGTATGCTGATATTGCTAAAATAGCCTGAAAGAGAATTTGCTGTAAAGCAGATGATATGTACATAAATGAAGCAGCAATTCATATGAAAACTAATCGAGTTTAGAAACAAAACCAACACCACACGAATCCAAGAATAATGGACGTATCAAGTAACACATACTATATGTCACCAGGGTCCTCCTTGGTGCAGAGTTAAGTTTCGTGTGTGCAGTGAAATCTTCACATTCTTCGACAAAATATTATAGCAACATCTGATGACGGTGAAAGTAGTGTTTACTATAATACATTAAGGTTAAACCGAGTGTAATATTTATTTGGCTGTAATAGTACTTGCCGAAATAACACATAATGCTGATTTGCACTCGAAGTGGAATTTCATACCAAATCGCCAAATATATGAAGTTGATTATTTGTTTTCACTAAAAATCGAGCAGCAGCCTTATTAGCAATGGCTAGCCAAGTGCAGAAATGCAAATTACCATTCTCCTTTTCACGCACATAAGTTCTATGACCTAATTTATATAAACATTATCAACCCAAATTTGTATTTTTTACGTTATTTCTATACGTTTCCAACATTACGTTTAATCGGCTAGCCGCGTTATATCATCCGGATTTCCAAAATAAACCTCGACTTCCCCTTTTATATTGTCATTAAAGTGAATGAGCCAGCTTTAAAATGGTAATTTCAGCAACACTTCTTCAGATACACTAAGATACAAAAACAAACCATTTATGAAACTTGAAATTATGCGACTCAAACAACATACAATTTCATAAGCATATATTGTGCATGTCCATTTCCATAAAGTATGTATTTTAAAAAAATAAGTGGATTGTTTTAAACACGCTACAGCGTTTTGGTAGGTACTCGGTGCAGTTTGAAATTTGCTTTATTTATTCTATGACATGACGCAGGCCAATAACTTAATCTCCATTTGCTGGCAATCCATAACAATTTGGCAACAATCGTTATTCGCATATCAATGGTGGAATATGGTATATCATTTGAGATTAAATGATATTATATGGTTTATGCACCAATAGACATAGATTTGATAGTACTGGTATCGTGTCACGTGCTGTGTTTTTTGTATTCATCAGCGGAAAGAACGCCCAATAATCTCGACATAATCTGAACCATTTAAACAGTTTTATGGCATTTAGAAGTGGTATGAATAAGAAAAATAAGTGGAATGAATAAGAAAAAGAAGTTATATACATATAAAAAATATAAGTGGTATAAATAAGAAAATATAAGTGGATTTAAATAAGAAAAGCATGCTTTGCGGATAAACACTTCTTTATTGTGAACATAACAGACGTTTATTTTACCTACTGAGCTACAAGTCCCGAGTATTTAACGTTCCTACTCCTTCATCATGTATCATTTGATCAAACTGGCTTGTTAATGTTATACCGTTATCCTAACGCATACCCATTACTAGAAATCAAATAATTTTGTAATTATCCCAAGGCTGTGAAGATGTCATATATGACAGAGTTACAGGTTCTAAAATAAACCTTGGAGGAGGAAAATGTAAAGTTGGAGCTTAAAGTAAAACTTTTATTACCAGATACAATGATGTACTTCTTAAATACTACATGCGGTGGCTCGCCTTTCTTCGGCTTGTCAACGTTTGAGCGATGTATTTCTCCATATTTGGTCACAAAGAGTGTTCTCAGCGTCGGGATGTAAACCAAACCATACACATGGGCCCCTGATGTTAACAAACACACGATTCAAATGGTTACATTGCTATTTGACTTTGGCGTTTCCTCATATAAAACTGTCTCCTCAATTACTTCTTTGAAAAAGTTTAGTTCTGCCAGCATACCGCGTCTGGTTTCCACTTTTCAAATCTTTGATCAAGATGTATACCTTACTTCAAAATGAATAACATTTTATTTTAAAAATCGTATCTGTCTTCTAACTACACAATAACATCGCACTTGGTATGGGCATGTATCTTTATAGAACCATCTTTAATATTTTAAATGTAAAAAAGGTCGTTATGTCAAAATGCATGCAGGACGCATTATTTCAAAAGTTCCAAATGTTCACGAAGGCCATCAAACGAAAGTATCAAATGGACCAATCAAATAGTCTTGTTAACCAATGCTGCATCCTTGTTCCAATATAGATTTACCTGTATTGACGGCCAATCTCCAGGACTGATCAGCAACATGATATACATACAGACATGAAGAGTGCACCACAAACAGGTAATCTTGCCCCTCTGATGGCTCTACAAAAGATCGAATTATTATTGAGCAGTTACATGTTAAATAGCGTTAATTTTAGACATCTTCTGCGAATGCATTTCGGTTCCCAAAATTGTTCTCAAAACATGTCATTGCTTTATATGTTTGTTATACGAACATTTAGTTAGATCAAGTTAGATCCACCGTGATCACTTCGTATAAGGTATGGCAATATCCCCTCATTGATAAATGCATCCCTTTATCCTACCTCATGTAAGAATGTCGATCATTAACAAATATCAATAAACACCGTCATACGGGTTAATAAATTTTCCCGAGGTTGATTAATGTGTTAAATCCCGCAACATGAATAAAGCATGCATCTACGTCAATCATTCCATGTCACGTGACACAAGTTAAAGGTCATAGGTTGTCGATCGATCAGCTGTTTTCTGTCAACATTTAAAAAAAATTTATATTTTGAGACATGCGGTAAAATAAATACGTTATAACTTTCAGTTTGTTCGGGTGACATCGTAATTTATCATACCCTTGTTAGTGTTTATGAACACTAACGCAGGTCTGATAAATTACGATGTCACCCTCCACTGAATGTTATAACTAATATGTACACTGCCTGTACGGAAACCCGGTTGTTTTGGTTTGGAGGGACGATGAAACAAGATCATACTGATATGACTATAGTAGTTAAATTTCTAAATGACATTTATATATAAAGCATA
Source organism: Gibbula magus (assembly GCA_936450465.1). NCBI lineage: Eukaryota > Metazoa > Mollusca > Gastropoda > Trochida > Trochidae > Gibbula > Gibbula magus. The sequence goes on along the minus strand of OW388289.1, from coordinate 102,926,263 downwards.
TTATCATTTCTCTTGATTATATGACTGCAAAAATGTCAAGACAGTATAAATGAAACAGTGTTATATTTGGAAACACTATCTGCGATAGTACTAACTATTGTACTTTTTTCGGGACGAGTCCCTTGCATGATTCGACCCCATCCCCTCAAAGTCATGCACCAAGAGCAAGCACTTACGGTACCAACAACGTATCCATTCAGCTATCGAGACCTACTTCTAAATATTAATGAAAACTTGAAGTGATCGAAAAAGGATATTGTTAGGTAGAGAACAGTATTTCCACCTTGCCCTCTCTTCTGGACTAGCTTCTCCCAGATCAGCATGTTGGTAGAACTCGTCTTGTTCTGGGTCTTACTGCCATTGTGTACACAGCACTGCAGGTCTCGAGTCCTGTGGTCGAATCCAGTACATCTAGTGTGTACACAGACCCGCGCACAGTCTATGTCATCCTCCTTGACTTCGATTAAATTGCATTGAAGTCCCGAAAAGATTTCATCTTTTATCTTAAATGTTGTAATTAGTGAGGCGGTTGACACAGACAGAGTAAGGAATAGTAACATTAACGACATCATCTCTGTCGGTCAGAGATCATGTTATGAATCTTATAAACCGTCTAACCATGACTACGGAAAACGTGGGATATCGGATCGTCTGTATCAAGATTCATCGACATAAATAATGGATCGGTATTCATCATTATCTTGATAGCCTATACAACCAGTAGGAGCGGGCAGGAGTTTCGTCATGACTTCATCACTTGACAACCCCCAAAAATATACTTGGACTCCTTTTTGGGGGCTGGCGCACCCCCTCTGATTTGATCTGAAAGGTTTGGACATGTATTGGAACGTAAACTGACAGGCAAAAGAAAGTATACACTTTTTAAAATGAAATTATGGAAACTGGATATTATTGATGTTGACAGTAAGCATCCGATACACAGGGCCTAAACATTAACTTTTGTTTTTTAAAGTTGAACTTAAACCAGATTAACACATTTTGGACAAAATTGGAAAATATTGATAACCACGTGACCTCCATACTGGTGTAAAGTCACGTGACACATAAGTAAAATTGCTACACATTATTAATGTTGGCCATCCCATCTGTGCAAAACACAACCTGAAACCCGTCAAAAGTATCACCAGAAACACTCGAATAACTCCTGAAATTTTGACAAAAGTTGGGCAATGGATACCAAAGCTACAAGAATCGCCGTTGTTCCTGCACTTCTAAGGTAAATGTGTTGTCAAATTACAGCCGAGTTGGGGAGACATTTGACAATCCCAGAACACACAAAACAATGGTCTTTTTGCCCCATGAAGGCTGATAGACCGCCGCCAACGCTATCTCTGAGTGACGTCATTGACGACGACCACCATAGATCGGCGTGTCACTATGCACACGTGCACCAGAAGACCTTGAACTGGTAGAGTCGAAGTTTTTCGACAACTCAATAGACAGGTACTGACCGCTTAACTTTGATGTATGGCTAATGTCATTATGGCTGTGACAACGTCAGTTTGACTTGCAACGTTACAGCTTTACAATAATTTCTATTTTCTCAAGACTTGTCGCTGATTGGACAACTGTCAGACGGTCCACAATGACGTGTTAGAATCAAACCATTCCCTCCAGTTAATGAACAAGGTCGATACAGGTTTTGCATGAACACAGAAACAGCTGTCAGGTGACGTCATAAGACATTTTTAATTCTCGATCAGACAGTGCATTTCATAATGCCTGACACACGAATCGACCACATTTGGCACCCATGTGGCACATTTTACAAATTGAAAGACTTAAGGGAATAGAAAGAATTAAAATTAACGTGTTTTGGTTGTGTTTTTTTACCCCTACATCGTTTGGATTTCTTGATTGCCAAACTGGCTAATTAAACATTAAAGTTTAGGATTTGGACGTTTCCCGAAATGAATGAACTATCCAATGTACTTTATATAAAACTTCTACCATATTTATTTTTTTAATTAATAGTGATTTAAAAAGAGGTGTTCACTTTCTTTTGCCTGCCAGTTTATATTGAGACATGTATTGGAACGTATATTGGGTGCATGTATTAGGCCGTATATTGGAACTTTTATTGGGACGTATATTGAGACAGGTATTGGAACGTATATTGGTACATGTATTGGGACGTATATTTGGACATGTATTGGGACGTATATTGCGACATGTATTGGAACGTATATTGGGACATGTATTGGAACGTATATTGATACATGTATTGGGACGTATATTTGGACATGTATTGGAACGTATATTGGGACATGTATTGGAACGTATATTGGGACATGTATTGGAACGTATATTGATACATGTATTGGGACGTATATTTGGACATGTATTGGAACGTATATTGCGACATGTATTGGAACGTATATTGGGACATGTATTGGGACGTATATTTGGACATGTATTGGGACGTATATTGGGACATGTATTGGAACGTATATTGATACATGTATTGGAACGTATATTGATACATGTATTGGGACGTATATTTGGACATGTATTGGAACGTATATTGGGACATGTATTGGAACGTATATTGATACATGTATTGGGACGTATATTTGGACATGTATTGGGACGTATATTGCGACATGTATTGGAACGTATATTGGGACATGTATTGGAACGTATATTGATACATGTATTGGGACGTATATTTGGACATGTATTGGAACGTATATTGGGACATGTATTGGAACGTATATTGGGACATGTATTGGAACGTATATTGATACATGTATTGGGACGTATATTTGGACATGTATTGGAACGTATATTGGGACATGTATTGGAACGTATATTGGGACATGTATTGGAACGTATATTGATACATGTATTGGAACGTATATTGATACATGTATTGGGACGTATATTTGGACATGTATTGGGACGTATATTGCGACATGTATTGGAACGTATATTGGGACATGTATTGGAACGTATATTGATACATGTATTGGGACGTATATTTGGACATGTATTGGAACGTATATTACGACATGTATTGGAACGTATATTGGGACATGTATTGGAACGTATATTGATACATGTATTGGGACGTATATTTGGACATGTATTGGAACGTATATTGGGACATGTATTGGAACGTATATTGGGACATGTATTGGAACGTATATTGATACATGTATTGGGACGTATATTTGGACATGTATTGGAACGTATATTGCGACATGTATTGGAACGTATATTGGGACATGTATTGGGACGTATATTTGGACATGTATTGGGACGTATATTGGGACATGTATTGGAACGTATATTGATACATGTATTGGAACGTATATTGATACATGTATTGGGACGTATATTTGGACATGTATTGGAACGTATATTGGGACATGTATTGGAACGTATATTGATACATGTATTGGGACGTATATTTGGACATGTATTGGGACGTATATTGCGACATGTATTGGAACGTATATTGGGACATGTATTGGAACGTATATTGATACATGTATTGGGACGTATATTTGGACATGTATTGGAACGTATATTGGGACATGTATTGGAACGTATATTGGGACATGTATTGGAACGTATATTGATACATGTATTGGGACGTATATTTGGACATGTATTGGAACGTATATTGGGACATGTATTGGAACGTATATTGGGACATGTATTGGAACGTATATTGATACATGTATTGGAACGTATATTGATACATGTATTGGGACGTATATTTGGACATGTATTGGGACGTATATTGCGACATGTATTGGAACGTATATTGGGACATGTATTGGAACGTATATTGATACATGTATTGGGACGTATATTTGGACATGTATTGGAACGTATATTACGACATGTATTGGGACGTATATTTGGACATGTATTGGAACGTATATTGGGACATATATTCGGCCATATATTGGGATATGTATTGGAACGCATATTTGGACATGTATTGGGACGTATATTGATACATGTATTGGGACGTATATTGAGACAGGTATTGGAACGTATATTGAGACATTTTTTGGACCGTATATTGCGACATGTATTGGGACGTATATTTGGACATGTATTGGAACGTATATTGGGACATATATTCGGCCATATATTGGGATATGTATTGGAACGCATATTTGGACATGTATTGGGACGTATATTGATACATGTATTGGGACGTATATTGAGACATGTATTGGACCGTATATTGCGACATGTATTGGGACGTATATTTGGACATGTATTGGAACGTATATTGGGACATGTATTGGAACGTATATTGATACATGTATTGGAACGTATATTGGGACGTGTATTGGAACGTATATTGATACATGTATTGGGACGTATATTTGGACATGTATTGGGACGTATATTGCGACATGTATTGGAACGTATATTGGGACATGTATTGGAACGTATATTGATACATGTATTGGGACGTATATTTGGACATGTATTGGAACGTATATTGGGACATGTATTGGAACGTATATTGGGACATGTATTGGAACGTATATTGATACATGTATTGGAACGTATATTGATACATGTATTGGGACGTATATTTGGACATGTATTGGGACGTATATTTGGACATGTATTGGAACGTATATTGGGACATGTATTGGAACGTATATTGGGACATGTATTGGAACGTATATTGATACATGTATTGGAACGTATATTGATACATGTATTGGGACGTATATTTGGACATGTATTGGGACGTATATTGCGACATGTATTGGAACGTATATTGGGACATGTATTTGAACGTATATTGATACATGTATTGGGACGTATATTTGGACATGTATTGGAACGTATATTGGGACATATATTCGGCCATATATTGGGATATGTATTGGAACGCATATTTGGACATGTATTGGGACGTATATTGATACATGTATTGGGACGTATATTGAGACAGGTATTGGAACGTATATTGAGACATTTTTTGGACCGTATATTGCGACATGTATTGGGACGTATATTTGGACATGTATTGGAACGTATATTGGGACATATATTCGGCCATATATTGGGATATGTATTGGAACGCATAGTTGGACATGTATTGGGACGTATATTGATACATGTATTGGGACGTATATTGAGACAGGTATTGGAACGTATATTGAGACATGTATTGGACCGTATATTGCGACATGTATTGGGACGTATATTTGAACATGTAATGGAACGTATATTGGGACATGTATTGGAACGTATATTGATACATGTATTGGAACGTATATTGAGACAGGTATTGGACCGTATATTGCGACAGGTATTGGAACGTATATTTGGACATGTATTGGAACGTATATTGAGACATGTATTGGAACGTATATTGAGACATGTATTGGAACGTATATTGATACATGTATTGGAACGTATATTGAGACAGGTATTGGAACGTATATTGAGACATGTATTGGAACGTATATTGAGACGTGTATTGGAACGTATATTGCGAGATGTATTGGGACGGATATTCTGACATATTTTGGAACAAATAAAGGGACATATATTTGGACATGTATTGGAATGTATATTAATTGGAACGTATATTGCGACATGTATTGGAACGTATGTTGAGACATATATTGGGCCATGTATTTGGACGTATATTGCGACATGTATTGGAACGTATATTTGGACATGTATTGGAACGTATATTGAGACATGTATTGGAACGTATATTGAGACATGTATTGGAACGTATATTGAGACATGTATTGGAACGTATATTGAGACATGTATTGGAACGTATATTGATACATGTATTGGAACGTATATTGAGACAGGTATTGGAACGTATATTGAGATAGGTATTGGACCGTATATTGCGACATGTATTGGAACGTATATTTAGACATGTATTGGGACGTATATTTGGACATGTATTGGAACGTATATTTGGACATGTATTGGAACGTATATTGCGACATGTATTGGAACGTATATTGCGACATGTATTGAACGTATATTGGGACATGTATTGGAACGTATATTGCGACATGTCTTGGAACGTATATTGCGACATGTATTGGAACGTATATTGAGACATGTATTGGAACGTATATTGCGACATGTATTGGAACGTATATTGAGACATGTATTGGAACGTATATTGAGACGTGTATTGGAACGTATATTGCGAGATGTATTGGGACGTATATTCTGACATATTTTGGAACAAATAAAGGGACATATATTGGGACATGTATTGGAATGTATATTAATTGGAACGTATATTGCGACATGTATTGGAACGTATGTTGAGACATATATTGGGCCATGTATTTGGACGTATATTGCGACATGTATTGAACGTATATTGCGACATGTATTGAGCGTATATTTGGACATGTATTGGGACGTATATTGATACATGTATTGGAACGTATATTTGGACATGTATTGGAACGTATATTGCGACATGTATTGGAACGTATATTGGGATATGTATTGGAACGTATATTTGGACATGTATTGGGACGTATATTGATACATGTATTGGAACGTATATTGGGACATGTGTTGAAACGTATATTGCGACATGTATTGGAACGTATATTGGGACATGTATTGTGACGTATATTGGGACATGTATTGGAACGTATATTGGGACATGTATTGGGACGTATATTGATACATGTATTGGAACGTATATTGGGACATGTATTGAACGTATATTGCGACATGTATTGGGACGTATATTTGGACATGTATTGGAACGTATATTGGGACATGTATTGGAACGTATATTGATACATGTATTGGAACGTATATTGATACATGTATTGGGACGTATATTTGGACATGTATTGGAACGTATATTGGGACATGTATTGGAACGTATATTTGGACATGTATTGGAACGTATATTGATACATGTATTTGAACGTATATTGAGACAGGTATTGGAACGTATATTACGACATGTGTTGGAACGTATATTACGACATGTATTGGAACGTATATTTGGACATGTATTGGAACATATAAAGGGACATGTATTTGAACGTATATTGGGACATGTATTGGAACGTATATTGGGACATGTATTGGAACGTATATTAATTGGAACGTATATTAATTGGAACGTATATTTGTTTCGACGTATATTGAGACATGTATTGGAACGTATATTGGGATATGTATTAGAACGTATATTGATACATGTATTGGAACGTATATTGATACATGTATTTGAACGTATATTGAGATAGGTATTGGAGCGTATATTGGGACATGTATTGGAACGTATATTAATTGGAACGTATATTAATTGGAACGTATATTTGTTTCGACGTATATTGAGACATGTATTGGAACGTATATTGGGATATGTATTGGAACGTATATTGATACATGTATTGGAACGTATATTGATACATGTATTTGAACGTATTTTGGGACATGTATTGTGACGTATATTGGGACATGTATTGGAACGTATATTGGGACATGTATTGGGACGTATATTGATACATGTATTGGAACGTATATTGGGACATGTATTGAACGTATATTGCGACATGTATTGGGACGTATATTTGGACATGTATTGGAACGTATATTGGGACATGTATTGGAACGTATATTGATACATGTATTGGAACGTATATTGGGACATGTATTGGAACGTATATTGGGACATGTATTGGAACGTATATTGGGACATGTATTGGAACGTATATTGGGACATGTATTGGAACGTATATTAATTGGAACGTATATTAATTGGAACGTATATTTGTTTCGACGTATATTTGGACATGTATTGGAACGTATATTGGGACATGTATTGGAACGTATATTTGGACATGTATTGGAACATATATTGATACATGTATTTGAACGTATATTGAGACAGGTATTGGAACGTATATTACGACATGTGTTGGAACGTATATTACGACATGTATTGGAACGTATATTTGGACATGTATTGGAACATATAAAGGGACATGTATTTGAACGTATATTGGGACATGTATTGGAACGTATATTAATTGGAACGTATATTAATTGGAACGTATATTTGTTTCGACGTATATTGAGACATGTATTGGAACGTATATTGGGATATGTATTAGAACGTATATTGATACATGTATTTGAACGTATATTGAGATAGGTATTGGAGCGTATATTGGGACATGTATTGGAACGTATAATAATTGGAACGTATATTAATTGGAACGTATATTTGTTTCGACGTATATTGAGACATGTATTGGAACGTATATTGGGATATGTATTGGAACGTATATTGATACATGTATTGGAACGTATATTGATACATGTATTTGAACGTATATTGGGACATGTATTGTGACGTATATTGGGACATGTATTGGAACGTATATTGGGACATGTATTGGGACGTATATTGATACATGTATTGGAACGTATATTGGGACATGTATTGAACGTATATTGCGACATGTATTGGGACGTATATTTGGACATGTATTGGAACGTATATTGGGACATGTATTGGAACGTATATTGATACATGTATTGGAACGTATATTGGGACATGTATTGGAACGTATATTGGGACATGTATTGGAACGTATATTGGGACATGTATTGGAACGTATATTGGGACATGTATTGGAACGTATATTAATTGGAACGTATATTAATTGGAACGTATATTTGTTTCGACGTATATTTGGACATGTATTGGAACGTATATTGGGACATGTATTGGAACGTATATTTGGACATGTATTGGAACATATATTGATACATGTATTTGAACGTATATTGAGACAGGTATTGGAACGTATATTACGACATGTGTTGGAACGTATATTACGACATGTATTGGAACGTATATTTGGACATGTATTGGAACATATAAAGGGACATGTATTTGAACGTATATTGGGACATGTATTGGAACGTATATTGGGACATGTATTGGAACGTATATTAATTGGAACGTATATTAATTGGAACGTATAATTGTTTCGACGTATATTGAGACATGTATTGGAACGTATATTGGGATATGTATTAGAACGTATATTGATACATGTATTGGAACGTATATTGATACATGTATTTGAACGTATATTGAGATAGGTATTGGAGCGTATATTGGGACATGTATTGGAACGTATATTAATTGGAACGTATATTAATTGGAACGTATATTTGTTTCGACGTATATTGAGACATGTATTGGAACGTATATTGGGATATGTATTGGAACGTATATTGATACATGTATTGGAACGTATATTGATACATGTATTTGAACGTATATTGGGACATGTATTGTGACGTATATTGGGACATGTATTGGAACGTATATTGGGACATGTATTGGGACGTATATTGATACATGTATTGGAACGTATATTGGGACATGTATTGAACGTATATTGCGACATGTATTGGGACGTATATTTGGACATGTATTGGAACGTATATTGGGACATGTATTGGAACGTATATTGATACATGTATTGGAACGTATATTGGGACATGTATTGGAACGTATATTGGGACATGTATTGGAACGTATATTGGGACATGTATTGGAACGTATATTAATTGGAACGTATATTAATTGGAACGTATATTTGTTTCGACGTATATTGAGACATGTATTGGAACGTATATTGGGACATGTGTTGGGATATATTTGAGAACAAAATATAAATTAAATGACTCTACAAGTCTAGCCAGGTGTAATATAGACATTTTACGATGCGAACATGTGAAACTATATATGACTACAATGAATATCAAATGAACCGTTTTAATTAATGACCAAATACCCGCCCAGTTTCTGACGCAATGATGAGCTAATCGTACTGTCCTGCTGGGTCCATTCCAATGGTAGTCTAGCCCTTGGGCATTTTGTGTGCATTTATTGTGTAATTAACGCAGTCCTCAACAATACCTCCGTAGAAGATTGCGTCTGTATTAAGCAAGGTACATTAGCCACGTCTTCATCTTTGACACACTGCCAACTTCGATGATATATTCTGCAGCTGCTCTCAATATACAGACTGAAAGGCGTCTTTACTTGTTGTTTCTCATGGTGTCATGTTGAGGCAAATATATTTTATATTCCAGGCAAATATGCCATCATACAAAACAATCTTTCCTCTAACGTTTGATGTTTTCTAAGTTTAAACTCAAATATTGGGACAGTGGAGTTTATTGGTGTAGTAGTTGGCATGCTGTCCTCTCACCCCAAAGGCCCAGGTTCGAATCCCGGTGGAGACACCAAATATTTGTGATCTTATACTGTGTTGTGTCACTGGGCCAGGCACTTCACCCAGCTGTTTAAATGGGTACCTGAAAACAGGAAGCAGGGACCTATATGGTCGCGCGGAACGTTAAGTAGCGGCACCGAAAGTGCAATTCCTTCAGGACCAGTGCTTGCATTGGATATTAGGCGTTAAAATGTATATTATTATTATCATTATTATTGAATTTTAAGCAACAGTTGACCTGCCTCCCCGCTTCGATTCGCAACGCTGTGAGTAAATTTAAGCAGTTAGGACTTCATCAGAAAGAGAAAGCAGATAATAGTCGGTAATCAATGATCGGCGGCGCAGGTTGCAGTTTGTCATAATAAACGGATGATATGATGATTTTTGCATCAAATTTGAGTGTCAAATACATGTAGATACAACCACTTTAACATTCGTAAAATCGGCACGTTCAAAGCTATGTTACACCGTATGCCTTATTCCCCGTTATACTCTACTAGTAACATTGAATGTGTATTAATCCATATATATATATATGGTAATCGAGTGAGTTTCATTACTTGAATGTTAATAGGATATTGACAATACAAAGAGAATAAATTTGAATGCAAACATATCATTCATGATAGATTTCAGTGGCAATAATTGTTCGTTGTATGTAGCTCGTACTTCACAGTTAAAAAGTTTAAGTCAGTCAGCAATCTTGTCTGCGATATAGAAAGTGGGTGATTTATGGAATACCTCAACACATACTGTAAACAATCGGTTTTATGTGAAGAGAAACTTTTCTAAAATTGACAAGCACAAGATGGTGGAATTGCAACAAACTGGTATTTGGTGGACAATTTTTCAGCATGCATATCGGTCCTACTTTAGTACTTCAGAGTCAGTCAGCCATATTGTCTGTAATAGAAAGTTAATCAATCCAAAATTAAACAGATGAGTGACGATAGACGTCAGTGACAATACAATTTATGCTATGAGCGACCAACGTTGAGGAACACAAATGGAGCAGATACCTAATGTATCTATTGACTCTGATCTATGAAATTTATACTTATAGTCCTATTTAACTTTTAAATATTAATATATTGGTCTACCACCAACATAATATATCACCTCTTTACCATGGGACATACAATACCGCATATGAAACTGTATTCCACAACCTTGCGTTATTATACAGCAAACATAATTTGCGATATACACGATAGCTATATATATTACACTAAGCGATATGATTAAAATACAAACAATACTTTTGATCATATATAGCAATTGCAACCTTTCTATTGTCAACTAACTAACGTTAAAGTGATGATTTTCAGTAACAGTCAGTTCTTCTTGATAAAATAACACCATTTATAACGTTTGACATAATTTGACGAACAACATACTTATAATGTTGCTTGGCGCTCATCTATATATATTCAGTGCTCACTAACTTATAAAAGAAATCAAATTCTTTCCATAAAACAGCATGAAAGAACACCATGAAGAATAATACTACCTATATATATATATACATGACCCAATTACAACTGACACAGTAAACGGTGTATACTCTATATATAGAGCTGCAGGCAGATGGAACGTGTATATTTCTTTGTGACCTTCGACCTGGTAAGTTCTGTCTTATATAGGTCAAGTCACTAACTCTCAGTGCCATGGAGAAAACTGCTTTGTATAAGAATATATCACACCGTGTTAGTCTAATTGAACGACGTTGTTCATAGATATTCCATTACATACACTATGTTTGATGTGCCGAAATGTTACAACGTATTATATGCCTCCACAACAGATATCTCTTACATAACACCATATCTGAATTTACTTATAAATACTGGTATAACGAAGCGTGACCGTGAATCGGCCCTCCACTGGCATTGATAGTAAGATATACAGCATACTAGATATACAGAGTGAATTTAAAGCACGTATCGACCACGCTACACTGGGATACAGTGCTTGTTATGTCCTGATGAGACAGTGTTAACAAGAACAAGTGAAAGTTAATAACGACAGTGACAGCTTTTGCTGTCTACCAGAGAACATGTGATGTTTATCAACCAACTGGTATATCCGAGTGTGTATTAGAACCACGGTAGCGGATAATGCCGTCGACGTGAGACGGGTTCAAAGCGTTGCTGAGTGCCCTAGACAGGTTGTTGCACTTGGCGTCTAGTGTTAACAGACGGTATGGGTAAGTACATGTTCTTCGTCCTTTATATTTGGAACTCTTCGCCAACTGAGTAAGAGGGGAGAATTAGATCATACGGAATAAGAGTGTTGTTTGGCATCTGCGGAAGGATACTGTATGGGAACATGTAAGAGTGTGTTAGAGATGCTGTGAGAGAATTAAGGAGAGTTACAGAGATGTAGTGAGCGAATTAAGGAGAGTTATAGAGATGAATTAATTAAGTGAGCGAATTAATATTATATATAAGGAGAGTTATAGAGATAAGGTGAACGAATAAAGGAGAATGGTAGAGATGAAGTGAGAGAATGAAGGATAATTATAGAGGTCAGAGGTGACGTGAGACAATTAAGGAGAGTGATAGACGATGAAACTAGAGAATGAAGGAGAGTCTTAAAGACGCTGTAGCACGATTTTCTTACTGAGTAAAGTGCTCTCAAAGATATAAATATAAGTGTTACCAATCGCTAAATAATAAAAAGAGTTCTAAAACGAATCTACGTGGTTCGGTTAAGCCATGCGAGTCCATGTCCAATCGTACGACCATTTTAATGTGTTCACATTCAAATGGGCGCTCGAAGGTAGTTCAAGTGATCTGACTCATTTAGCGATATCTAAATAGAGTTTTAAATATGGTACAATGATGGAATGGTCAACTACCTTTCTGTCTGAACTCTCGATTCTCATGAGACCTATACATGTACCTCTCACACTGACAAGTTCCACACCCCTGACGATTTATGCGTCGTACCTTTTTCTTTTAATGCGGATTGCTGTTTTCTATAGATATGGCTTGTCGGGTCGTGTAATGAGATGGTTTACTCATTAATATACCAATGTATTGTATGCCCTTTAATAATAAATGGCATATTTGAGAAAATTTATATGCAAAAAAAGATGATACAGTCAGGCAGGGGGCAGCTTGGACGTGTAGTTTGAAAAGAAACATGTTGCTGTCACTTTCAACATACCATAGCCATGTCGCTGTATGCTTCCGTGTCTCCCATACCGATACGTGCACAATGGTACTCAATGTTGATGACGTCACTTTATTATAGTGGCTTACTTTTCGGTATCCTCTGCTCATCAATTTTCCAGGTCACGAGGGTTGTCAGGTTTTTAAATGTTCAGTTACATACACGGTTTACCAGTGTTCATCTTTCAAAATTGATGTATTTTATTTATCTTGGTATCATACGAATAAGATCTTAGCATAAACCATATAGTCTTCAAAGGTCACTTGATGTGTTAAACTACCGTATTTCAGGGGCCGGGCCTCTAATAGCAGCCGGAGGGGAGGGGATTAATTTTTTTAGAAGTTTTTGTACTTTTTGACTGCGATTTGTTTTAAAACAATTGGCATAATGTAGACTGAACATTTTCTAAATACCCAACTCCAATGCCTCACCAAATTTATAATCATGTTTGGATTGTACTCACACAATGACAAAATTAATCATATTATACTTTTGACCGATATCCATGTATGTCTCAATGATCAAACTTGATACTCGTTCTTCTGGGGCAATTCCTGAAATTCTAAAAGAAATATGCAAAATCGGAAAAATCATAGCTAGAAAAAAAAACAGGTAAGGGTCCGGTTCCACAAAGCAATCGTAAAGTTACAATCAATTGTAGCCCATTCTTTCAACGTTGGTTACAATCAATTGTAGCCCATTCTTTCAACGTTGGTTACAATCAATTGTAGCCCATTCTTTCAACGTTTGTTACAATCAATTGTAGCACCTTCTTTCAACGTAAAGTTACAATCAATTGTAGCCCATTCTATCAACGTAAAATTACAATCAATTGTAGCCCATTCTATCAACGTTGGTTACAATCAATTGTAGCCCATTCTATCAACGTAAAATTACAATCAATTGTAGCCCATTCTTTCAACGTTGGTTACAATCAATTGTAGCCCATTCTATCAACGTTGGTTACAATCAATCGTAGCCCATTCTTTCAACGTTGGTTACAATCAATTGTAGCTCATTCAATCAACGTTGGTTACAATCAATTGTAGCCCATTATAACAACGTTGGTTACAATCAATTGTAGCCCATTCTATCAACGTTGGTTACAATCAATTGTAGCCCATTCTATCAACGTTGGTTACAATCAATTGTAGGTCATTCTACCAACGTTGTATACAATCAATTGTAGCCCATTCTATCAACGTTGGTTACAATCAATTGTAGCCCATTCTATCAACGTTGGTTACAATCAATTGTAGCCCATTCTTTCAACGTTGGTTACAATCAATTTTAGCCCATTATATGAACGTTGGTTACAATCAATTGTAGCCCATTATATCAACGTTGGTTAGAATCAATTGTAGCACCTTCTTTCAACGTAAAGTTACAATCAATTGTAGCCCATTCTATCAACGTAAAATTACAATCAATTGTAGCCCATTCTATCAACGTTGGTTACAATCAATTGTAGCCCATTCTATCAACGTAAAATTACAATCAATTGTAGCCCATTCTTTCAACGTTGGTTACAATCAATTGTAGCCCATTCTTTCAACGTTGGTTACAATCAATTGTAGCACCTTCTTTCAACGTTGTTTACAATCAATTGTACCCCATTCTATCAACGTTGGTTACAATCAATTGTGGCCCATTCTATCAACGTTTGTTACAATCAATTGTAGCCCATTCTTTCAACGTTGGCTACATTGATTGTACTAGACTTAAAATCGATCGTAAGTGTGTTGAGGAATAGGACCCAGCTTCTTACACTGAGTAATGGAAACATTTACAAGTCAAAGTTGGATTGGTTGAAGCGCCCATAAAATATCGATACCACATTCTGTGCCCAAATATTAGTTCTATCCATTACTTATCTATTCTCTTCCCACATATGTTACTCCCTTCAGATTTCCGATCCTAACCTCTTTTCCTCTATAAGAACGTTCACGGCTAGAAAACTCGATTGGTTGCATTTAAATCTATTTGTATATTCAGCGACGCGACATTTGCCGATAACATGTCATAATGCTATTTGTGAAACATTTTTTTACTCGTTTAATGTGTTTTCCCAGAAATATGCTATTTAATTTTGTGAAAACAATTGATCATGCATCATAGACATGCTGATAAACACAGAGGCAAAAACTGATTTCGTTGTGCTGTTTACAACAGACGTATTCGAATGGCATATATGCTAATTAGCAAGACCCTTTACAGTCAAATACTAATTAAGGTCTTTAAAGTCACTCGGCCAACGCAGCTGATGAATAAAGCGTTTTCATTTGATAAGAGGCAAGAATACAGTATGGAATTTTGAAGGAACCGAGATACATTGCCTAATATAACACTGCATAGGTGAGGTGAGGTGAGTTAGGGTTTAACGCCGCTTTCAAGATTATTTCACTTATATCGCGGCTGCTAGTATTATGGCAGGGAGAAAGCCCACAACGCCATGTGGCTATGCATTGCGGTGAAACCTGCGAGCATCGGCTGGAACTAGCGAGCCATGGGTGGTACTACGCTGACATTGCACCCAAACCTTACTGCGTGTAGAACAGTTGCCGTGCCCCTGGCGGGATTCGAACCTCTTGATCCGAAGCCGAACGCGCTAACCACTGCGCTATCCCGCCCCCTATAACACTGTATATTACGGAAATCTGTTGGAAGAGAAGATATTCAGCGTCCCTAAATATACATGTATGTCCTTTTATTAGCTTAATAACATAAAAAGTTGATATATTCACCGCCTTTGTTTGTTGTATGAAATGTATGTATGCATTATGGAATATAAAAAAACCCCAACAAAAATCAACAAAAAATATTTCACATCGCTTCAAGTGAAAGTTTTGTGTTGCACATGCGTGGATGAATGACATTCACGAGGATCGTAACTACGTGTACCATATATGCTATGAATGAGCACCGAAATCTGCAAAATAATATTAATGTTGGGTGTCATTATTGAAATTTATTGTTTACAATGCAGTATAATCATATAGTATGTTTTGTGACGTCATACATGGATCATTATGGAGCATGCATTCGGAGCAGTGGATTCGTTAAAAATAATCTATTCGCCCCTTCGGACGGGTGCCTTGAATATTGTTTAACGAATCCATTCCCCCGAATGCATTCTCGATGACATAATCAACTCGTTTCTCATTGATTGTTTATAATGAATCCACATCTCAGAATGCATTCTCTGTTAAACATGTAACACTGATATATACACTATGTTCCCTGACATAAGTTTATCTAACTGCAAACATATAGACAGATCCCACCACATGGCAGTAACCTTGCTTCTGCGCACATCCATATAACTTTTAAAAAAAATGTTTTATATATATTGCGCACACGCTAAAAACAGCTTATATCCTACTCGCTCGCACGTCAAACCCTTCTCACTTATACCCACTCACTCAAGTATCATTTGATCTGTTATCCCCGTTTACCCGGAGAAGGTGGAAGTTTGATTTTGAACGAGATATAAGAACTCTTAAAACATTAAAGTTAAACGTTCTGATAAAGCACTATTTCTTCAAATTTATGAGTCAAATGTCTTCTTTTTGTCCCAGTGTACTCATATAATTTCTTGAAGTACATGTCAGAAAATTCTTTCCCATCGTTGTCTTCTTGACGGGCACCTGCTGGGAGATACTAGTCTGTCATTCAGACCCCGGAATTGCTTAATCGCCTAGGCAAGTCTACAACAAGACTCTGAGATCAGTTTAAGGCTGAAAATGAACACATCTCAGAGGCTCCTTTTTATTTTATTTTTTTCTTCATTTTTTAAAATGTATACAACAAAATTCATTTTAGAAGCTAAATGTTAAATAAGGGAGATGCGTGCTTCTCATCTTGAGGTGGTTGCCTGTGGGTGGTTGCTTGGATTTTGAAGATGACATCAGATATGAAGATATTTGGGTGTGACGGATAAAACTGTTGGTTGAAATGAGAGTGAAATGATTCTGCTGCATTATTTGTTCTCTTAGAGCTTGACGGTGCTAATACAAACTAGTTTGTCTGTCTGTCATATAGCAATCAATCAATATGTGCGCAATGGGCATACGCCCCTACTGGCACAGCACTGACGTTCATGTGAACCGTACACACATTCTCTCGTGTGTACACTGGCAGTCCGGTGGCTGCACACCACCAGCTGACAACAGGACGAGGTGACTATTGATTGTAGAAACCTTTGACCCGCTGTGACCTTTATCCAACAGTGGCTAGTCCTTGTGGAGAGATGTATTGAGACATGACGCTTTTCCTACACGGTATTTATTCATAGTTTTATCTTTGTGTAGCTGTTTTACTGTATGCAATTGTCCATATCATCGATATGCAGTGGACAATATAAATGTGCATCCCTTTAAATCAACATGGTTCACAGTGATAATGATGATGACCAGAGCACCAAGCGTCTCTCCCAAAGCAAGTAAATGCAGAACTGTATGACCTACCTCCACCCCAAGTCTTGGTAACATGACTATATATTATAGATACGAGTTTTACGCAAGAATATTTACTGTTTGCATTGAATATTGTTTTAGCTTTCTGTGGTTTTGTTTCCTCAACATTTTCACACAGGCTTGCCGTATATTACATGTGATGTACAATGCCCCTATATTCGTAACTGTAATAGAAAGCAAATACATGTATTCGGAAAGTGTGTCTTCTTTTCGTGGAATCTTGCTGTTCTCATGTATTCCATTTGTGTACTACATAAATACGTGTTCAAAGAAAGAGAGCGAAAGTCAGGTTGATTATACAGGACGTTGTTCAGTAAGAGGGTTTATCAAGAATTTCTTGTAAACAAACGAGAATTATTTGAACTGGTTGCTGAGAAACTCACAACACGAACAGCCTTCGTTTAACTTAGTATAATCTATTCACGTTATTATATTTTTTACTTTAAATTCACGACAATACAATGATATTATTTTGGTTTATATATATATTTTTTTTTATCTTTTTGTCATTAAAAGGTTCATTTAGAATAAAGAAATACCCTCTAGATTCGTGACGACCAGACAACCATCACCATGACTTCAGTCTCGAGTAGTCATGCTCGTTTTCGGGTTTTCCACAGTCTTGAAAAAAATTAATAAACAATAATAAAATTGTAATAGTTCGTGTTATCAAAATGTTTCATTGCAAACAATGTTTTGTATTTGTATGCATGGGAACACTCAGTGTGATTATCAATTCGGTTACATCACGATGACACCACTGTTATATCACATATGGTAGCCTACTGATATCACACCCACTTGTTAGCAATTATGGCGACTGTGTTTCTGAAGTGTAAAGATATGTTATCTACATGTTACCATACGTCAGTGATGTTGTATGACGGCTTCCACGGGTACTCGAGTACTTGAGCACGAGTCGGGTTTAGCTGGACTCGAGTCCATTTTCTGGGACTCGAGGACTCGGTAAAAGATCACATTAATTAATTTAAGTCATCTTGTACAAGTTATATACATTGAACATGTCGTGCCTGAATATATATATATATCAACTGTAGTGGACCCCGTATGTCGTGGCACCCGAGGTACAAGTTCTATACCACGTTTCAAGTAGCCCTCGTCGCATCGGCTACTTTCAGTATCACAGCCACAAAGTTCAGTTAAACTTGTGCAATGCAACCAAATAAAACATTGAATTGATGATATCAGATGAAGTTTATACCAACAAATGTAAATACATAATATGAAGCTTATATGGACAAGTTGGTCGATATACTGATGTCAAATATAAACTTGTGTTTATCAATTGTATGTTGGTCGAGTTGACAAGCGACAGTAGACGGGTTTCATATCTAATACTGAATGTTACGCTTTTTCATAAGGTAAAATAAATGCATTCTGTTATTATTTCAGTATATTTTTGAAATAAAAAGGCAATAATCGAATCACCATAAAACCAATCAAAATGCGAGAATTTTGCTTGGATGTAACTCAATCCAAATATGGTATGTGAAACAGGTTACAGATCTAGAAGGAATGTAAATCTATAAGCAGTCCATTTCTTAGTAGGGATGTGAATATTGAATTGAATAAATAGTACCTTTCTAAACCTATGTACAAGTAAGATACTATTTTTCTTTTAAATTGTGTTTGTTTATTATGCCTTAACTATTAATATTAAGTATCTAAATCTCAACTAGGTTCTACTTGTATACTTGCTACCCTTCATGAAATGATCAAGACAATTCTTTGTTTATAAAAATGGCGACCATCGTCTTAAACACTGTAATGATTTTCAAGATTATCGATTATGGTTTCGAATATTAACATTAGATGTCAAATTCCATCCTAGCTATTTCATATCTATCTATTCCTACCCTTCGAGTACTCGAGTCCAATATTTTGGACCCGTGGAAGCGTAACAAATATATGTTGTCGTATAAAGACGTGTTACCCGTCTGACGTAGAGCGTAAGTAACACGTACATAACATACTGGCGACCCCACTGATTGTTACTGAGTGGTCACACAATTATTACTGATATATGTGACGACGATTTTTTAATATGAAAAACATTTATATTAATTATAAACTAATTTATCTATATTCACAAATACTGATGGAAGAGCGATTGATAGTGTTTTGCAAGTTGAAAGCTATGTATGTTTTGAGGTGAACCTTGACGTTTTCATATTTACAATAGTGTAGTAATAATAGAGCTTCCGAGGGAGCTTGTTCCTTACACATAGTTTACTCAAGTCGTTTCTTTCCATGTTACCTTTGTTATAAGTGGACCATTTTCTTGGCTGGAAAAGGAGAATTTTGATTGGCTGCAATCAAAGTTATTTGTGCAATCAGCGACTCTTTTGTAAAGGTGATTTTGCAATTGTAAGTTATAATGATATTAATTTAAAACGAAATATAGGACAAACGTTTACTGTGTGATATTTGTGAATTGTTTAAGCTAT
The DNA here is from genome assembly GCA_936450465.1 of Gibbula magus. NCBI lineage: Eukaryota > Metazoa > Mollusca > Gastropoda > Trochida > Trochidae > Gibbula > Gibbula magus. Next base: position 102,905,866 of record OW388289.1, on the reverse strand, counting down.
AAACATGTTGATGTATAAGAAGACAAATTCAAAGTACATTATAAAGACTATTTTCAGTCAAAGGCTAAGACATTTAATGTAACTCGATGTTAGTAAATTTGAAACATGATTTCATTTGAAAGAAGTAAGGAGAACAATCGTGGTACGAGTTTTGCCGCTTTTGTAAGAGAGGTTACGCGAGAAGAAATGAATTAAGTAACCTATCAGTATGTGGTCAGAACATGATGCTACATCGTATGGCAAAGGATCTGTGTCCTTACTGTGCTGTTACTTGCGTTACTTGCGTTACTTGCGTTACTGATATGTCCCCAAATTGTTACTAATATGCTATCATTATTTCAACACAAATATTACTGTTTTGTCATAAATGTTTTTATTGATATGTGACACACTTATTTTTGTTCTGTTACACAATTATTATCGATATTTCACGCGACCATTACTGATATGTCACACAACTGTTCATTATATACCCCAAATTGCTATTGATATATCTCACACGCATTCCTGTATGTCACACAATTATTACATGCATGACACATGCTATTTGTTGATATATCACGCAATTGATGATGACAACCAATTGGTAGTGGGATATTATACAGATTTGACATGTATGACACATGGTATTGCTGTTATATCACGCAATTGTTGATGATATGTCACGCAGTAAAGGTGCTGGAATGTCACGCACGTTTTATTGGCATGTCATGTCATGTCATGTCATTATGGTTTTGATTTTGTTTGCCGATAACTGTAAACTATAATGTTACTATGTTCACGTATATGGTACTGCTACAGTAGATGCGCTTGTCATAATATATTTCATGTTATAATATGGAATGGACAAATCTGTGCCAGCTGCTAACTACTATGTAACTACTGTGTGGTAAATGATGACCAGGAGTGGCATTATGAAAACTTGCGAGGCCTAAACCTAAACCTAAACGACAGTGACAAGGTTATTATTTGACTTTCACTCCAGAAGAACTAAAAATCTTGGAACAAACGTAATGCCTGATTCATTTGTAAAATTAATATTTTATATACTTTATAAGTACATTCTTCGGGTTTATATGTCATGCGAGACAAACATGGTTTTTATAATAGGCCTACTGACCATGGGGCTTTCTTAAAGCCAACCTGCGCAAAATGGCATTGTATATGACCTTCACCTATTTAAGCACAAGAAATGATCCATCACACGGAGTAAGTGAGAACTTAGTCTAACATTTAGCCTCTGAAATGAATTATTTTATAAAATTTAAAAAAATAAAAGATAAAATAAAATAAAAAGGAGCCTCTGAGATGTGTTCATTTTCATAAACTGAGCTCAGCGTCTTGTTGTAGTCTTGCCTAGACGCTTAAAAAATTAAGGGGTCTTGATGACAGACTATATGGTGAGAACTATGTGGGCGCCAGTACGACAGTGTTAACTCTTTCCCTGCAGGTGCGTGTAGACGACTCCCGGCGCGGCACGTGCTGGCTGGCATGGCCTTCCTTGGCTGTGTGAACCTCTTCACGCTCAGAGTGAACCTCAGTGTGGCTTTGGTTGCCATGGTGAACCACACCCGTCTCCACAACACGTCATCCAACACAGGGGACAGCGAGTATCATGACACCCAAACTGAGGTGTATGCAGACCAACAGGTAAATGTCAAATTTCACAGAAGAGAACATAAATTTAGATTTATTTAGAAGCAGAGATGATACTTGACCATCAGTTTGGTAAGCCATGGAAATAGTGACAGGTGAAGAATAATGCAATATAAGTGACGTAATCCGATTTTTAGAGGACGTACATTTTGGAATCAGTAACCTACATTGTGCATACGTGGGGAGATTGATGAGCATGCAAGTATGTGGCTAATTCAGCTTATTTGGTATTTTGTATTAACAACAAACTTTAAGAATGACTAAAAGAATGCCAACCTCTGACTGGTTCGGTTCCATAAACACGGTCTTCAAGTGTCTGTAAGTGTCTCTTGATTTTCAAAGCTCTGGGTGTACATATCTCAATACATTGCGAATCTCATCCTCAATTCTCTCCTTGGTAAGGTCCGATATTCCTCAAAGTATATACCCCGTACTAAGGCTAACTTGCAGTTTCATTGCAGAGGTATACGCTTTTAATGACAACTATGAACCAACATATTTAAAAATTGAATATGTACATGGGCTTTATCTTAATCTAAAATACAATGACGGTTCATTTTCATTTAAAAAGCTGTACATTTGGAATGACAAAATAAACAAAATAGGACCAATTGTTGTGCAGACCAGTCTTTGGATGGTTAGAAATGTAAATTCATACACAATCTATTAAATCGTTCTCCTGATATCGCACAACCCCTTACTTTGACTTGACAAGCACAAGAAGTGAGAATTGTTGATTGATGCCGCCGATATGATACCAAATTCTAACAAACGTAAACACAATGTCACTGACATTACCAAACTTACTTCTACGTCAGCAAAGTCATCTCTATTGGTCATTCTAACTGAAATCAGATCAAACGTTACATTCGAACCTCGTACCTAGGAGGTACGAGTGTTACGTTCGATCTGATTTCAATGAGATTGCTCTAATGGTGTAACTTTTACTTGAACTGAATAACATTACAGGTACTATTCTTCTCCCCAGAGCGGCAGGTTCGACTGGGACCCCCAGCTACAGGGTCACATCCTGGCCTCTTTCTTCTACGGGTACTGTCTGACCCAGATCCTGGGGGGTTGGCTATCGGGGCGATTTGGGGGTAAGCGGGTGCTCGGGGGGTCAGTGCTCGTCACGTCCGTCCTCAGTCTCCTCACACCCGCAGCAGCAGCTGTCGACGTCTTCGCGCTCATCGCAGTCAGAGTGTTGCAGGGAGTTGCACAGGTGAGGTGGAGAGCATCATCGACACCAACATGCTTTGATATCATTTAGTACTTGACTCACAATATTACGTAAATATCCAGATGACATCATTGTTCTAAACTTATAATATCACGCAACGAATATAATAAGAAGTGATTTCATGATCTTGTTTTTGATCTTGATGCCACCAGATTGCACGTTTCTCTGTCTACCTGCAGGGCTTCGCCTTCCCGTCTATCCACTGCATCTGGTCCTCCTGGGCGCCCGTCAAGGAGAGGAGTCGTCTCGTCGCCTTCTCGTATGCAGGTATGGGTGTCCAGGTTTAACCATGCAGCCAGTTTAGTTAAGAGACGAACTTTAAGGGGTGTTTGTCCGAACTTTAAGGGGTGTTTGTCGCTATTCGATTTTATTTGTATATTTGTGTTGTCAATTTTTACATCTAAATAATATGTCAACAAGTAAATTTAAACTGAACTGTGTTTTGATGACGAATTATATGCATACATGTTAGGTTATAATCGCAGTTGGTCTCCAAAATACCCCTACCAATATATGTTCCTGTAACTGCTGTAATGCGGCAGGAGTAGCCGGGCAAAGAGCTCTCCCTATCCTGGTTATTGAGGCCATGTACATGTTGTAGGCGCCCAGGTGGGGACTGTGATCGCCATGCCTCTGACCGGTGTCCTCTGTGAACAGTCCTTCCTCGGGGGGTGGCCAGCTGCCTTCTATGTCTTCGGTGAGTCCAATATGATATCAATCTAGATTTCATTATAAAATAAGGATACCTATCCATGGCAGTAACTCTACATTGCGGGTTCAAACCCAGAACACAAGAACCAGGGAATAAAACGGTAGCTATTTATAACCGAATTCCAGAAATCAAGTCACAATGTTGTTCAATTGATATGCCCGGCTTCACATAGTGTATTCTACGCTGTCCCGGTACTACCTAAAATTGAAATTACGCTTTCCCGTGTACCTTCACATAGTATGTCAAGATACACGTGTGTATTCTGAAACACGGCAACGTCAGCCTTTAAAGTGATTCAGTATGAGTAGTATTTGAACCTGCTTCCTTCATTGACACACGATTTCACCAATTATTGGCGACCCATTGTCTGACATTTTCATCAAACATCAAATACGTCTACCAACATGAGCTGTACCCATACCTAAATATCTGCAGGCGGTCTGGGGGTGCTGTGGTCTGTGCTCTGGTCCCTACTGGTGTACGACACGCCCAGTCTCCACCCCCGCATATCCCAGAGAGAGAAGTCGTACATACTCACCTCGCTCGGCGGACAAAGACAGGTGAATTGATGCCAAGGTGTGAATTTATGATTAAATTAACCGCTTTAGTTAACAAAACGGTTGAAATAGACTTGCAGTAAGATTAACAATAGAAAGACGACAAATATTATTGCCTGTCAAATTAGGCGCACGAACTAAATGTTCAAAAAGAATGAGGTCGTCTTATTAGCGTAGCTCTGCGATAATGGAAATTGAAGGTGACTTCTAAAAAGAATAAAAATCGGTTGGATTTTCAATGTTTAGGTAACTTTAACATTCTTACAATTTGTTTATTTTGTATATTTCCTTAATTGTATATTTTGTCTATGCTTCAAAGTACTATATTTATCATTTCTAAATATTACGGCTGTTGTGAATTTGTTAGAGAAATATATCAGTCATGTTTATTTTTGGGGTCTATTATTTCCAGTTCATTTTTGGCAGAAGTCAATCAGTTGATTCAAGTATATTACTCCCAACCGTACTGAGTATTACATGAATTAAATTCTATTTTTAGGCCTTGATCTTGGTGAATCAAACGTGTATTTTCAATCGTTTTGTCATTGGCGATGATAAACTGTAACTTATTTTGTTTAAAAGGGATTTTGAAAGTGTCCGTGTATCAGATATCAGGACTGTTCGGGTGAAACAGTCCTGATATCGATAATAAACAAGACACTTTTATGAATGGTTGCTACGGGCAACGAGGTCTTAGTGGGATTTCATCATTGTAACTCCAAAGGGGACGACGTTTCTCGAAAAACCGTTTAAGATAGAATAACCAAATTTTGTTGTGAGTTTTGAGGGTATCAATAACTTGATGGAGTTAGAAAAAAGAGTGGTGAGATTATTTTTTCCTGGAGTTATTGCTCTTTTTCTGGGTTTATTTTGACTCCTAAGGGGACAGCTTTTCTCTGAAACCGTATAAGATGGGATAATAAAATGTAGTGCTTAAGTTCGAAAATGGTTTTTAGTTCTTAGTTTTGATGAGAACCAATACGTCGGTTGATATTATTGACCATGTCTTCTAGTTTGGCCATTAAATTGATAATATCACAGTTTTTGGCTCTTTCATTCACTTACATTAATTCAGTATTACAAAAATCGATAACATATCACAAATCTTTTGCTATGGTTTATTTCGACAAATTGAAAATTCAACATAACTTACGATCGAAGTTCTACACTACTAAAAGCGTTTGTAAAGCAGATAGAACTGTTTCGTTTCAGCCCCTGAATAAGAAGGCGCCGTGGTGCTCCATAATGTGTACGCCTGCAGTATGGGCGATCATTGCAGCTCACTTCGCCTACGACTGGGGGTGCTTCACTTCGCTCACCATGCTGCCCCAGTTCATGAGTGAAGTGCTCAGGTTCGACATTAAACAGGTATCTCAATGGCAATCTGTTTCAAAAGGGCTCCAATTACTACATGGGAAATGATTTTGAGAAAAATGCAGTATTCTTTAGCAATAAAAACTATATTATGATAGTTTATTATACGCTTGATGACGATACTATAATGATAACGAGCTGTACCGACACGTCTCCAGAAGAAGATTTTCATCCATAACTTGCATTGTCTTCTCATTAGCTCTAGAATTCTACTAAAATCGTTATTTGTTCACCAATTTTATTAAAATTGGAATAAAATTGGCGATATATGTAAAGGAAATAACTGGTTGGGAAATTTTTATTTTCAGAAATAAGTATGCAAACAGTGAGTCGCTCTCTTGTGATCTATTCAAAATATGGATACAGTGATTCAACTTTTGACATGATTTACTGTTGAAAGGAACAAACACGCTGTTAGGTGTCGAGGTTGCGTACCAGGCCAATAAAACAAGCTTTCATGTCATTGGCTGAGGGTTACGCGTTATGAAAACTAACCGTTATAGGTAGTTTATTATATCTAATATATCGACAGAGTTATTTGAGTGCCATTTTAAAAGTTAACATGAAGCACAGTCAACATACAAGAGCAATTGTTTTTGAAGGCAACTATTCTGAGAATGTGTTGTTTCGACATAGGTCGATGTTACGTTGTCACAGAATATTGTCAAATAGTTAGTTGTCAAGATTAAAGAACTATTGAGTATGTTGTTGGCTTCAAGCGATATGTAAAGCGATATTTATGGTGTTATGTTATGGAGAAGAACTGTAACTTGTTATTATCAATTTAATGCTAGTTTAATCAGTATTGTAGCAATATAAAGGTGATTGAAAGTCGCGATGTATGATCGAAAATCGGATAATGACGCGCGTAAAATGGTCAAACGTAATTTTGAAAACTAATCTATAACAGACAAAAAGTCAGATGTGGGTTGGTAATGTTTAATATGTTCTTTAAATATTGTGAATATATATGGGGCGTTTAATGTTGGTTTCTGCACATGTCTTGTAAGACTGTTGCTTGATTTTTATGATCAAGTAATAATCATATGATATTTGGCGATAGGGTATGACTATGCAAGTCAAGTAAAATTGTTTGAATTTAAATCAGGAAATGTGGTCTTTCGTCACGTATGAAAGCCAAATACCACATCATGTAAAATATTCATTGGCACCTTAATGCCACTACTTGACAATGTAACAAGGAGCTGTGTGGAAACGTCACGAATTGGAGATCTATGTGAGATACTGTTGCAGCACTTGATTTGCCTTCCAGTACTCGGCGAGGGTCTGGTCCACACGCTGATAGAATTCCCGTCACGTGATATCTTAATTGAGCACACGATCTACTTTATCTTAAATGTGACATGTAGGGAAATCGAACGGCTTTGTTATGAACTGCGACAGGTGTGTTTGACTTTAGAAAAATGTCATATCACTAATGTTCTTGTTTTGATAAAATTTAATAAAGTTAATGTTCATTAATTATTGATATAAAATAAACATACACTGGCTGATATGTGATTTGACTGTCAATGTCCAAAATTACTGTTGTACTGAAGAGCCTGTCTCATACGTGCGATACATGTGAAATAGCGTTCAGTTCAGAAGATTTATATGCATTGGTTAACAGTTCAAAAGAAGATTTATATACCCAGCAGTTAACATTTCAATAGAATAGTCATATGCATTGGTTAACAGTTCAGAAGAAGATTTATACACATTGGTTAACAGTTCAGAAGAAAGTTAACAGTTCAAAAGAAGATTTATATACATTGGTTAACAGTTCAGAAGAAGATTTATACATTGGTTAACAGTTCAAAAGATGATATATACATTGGTTAACAGTTCACAAGAAGATTTATATACATTGGTTAACAGTTCAGAAGAAGATTTATACATTGGTTAACAGTTCAAAAGAAGATATATACATTGGTTAACAGTTCAGAAGAAGATATATACATTGGTTAACAGTTCAGAAGAAGATATATGCATTGGTTAACAGTTCAAAAGAAGGTTTATATACTTTGGTTAACAGATCAGAAGAAGATGTATACATTGGGTAACAGTTCAAAAGAAGGTTTATACATTGGTTAACAGTTCAAAAGAAGATTTATACATTGGGTAACAGTTCAAAAGAAGATTTATATACATTGGTTAACAGTTCAGAAGAAGATATATGCATTGGTTAACAGTTCAAAAGAAGGTTTATACATTGGTTAACAGTTCAAAAGAAGATGTATACATTGGGTAACAGTTCAAAAGAAGATTTATACATTGGTTAACAGTTCAGAAGAAGGTTAACAGTTCAGAAGAAGATCTATATATGTTGGTTAACAGTTCAGAAGAAGGTTAACAGTTCAGAAGAAGATTTATATACATTGGTTAACAGTTCAAAAGAAGATTTATATACCCAGCAGTTAACATTTCAATAGAATAGTCATATGCATTGGTTAACAGTTCAGAAGAAGATTTATACACATTGGTTAACAGTTCAGAAGAAGGTTAACAGTTCAAAAGAAGAGTTATATACATTGGTTAACAGTTCAAAAGAAGATTTATACATTGGTTAACAGTTCAAAAGAAGATTTATACATTGGTTAACAGTTCAAAAGAAGATTTATACATTGGTTAACAGTTCAAAAGAAGATTTATACATTGGTTAACAGTTCAGAAGAAGATTTATATACATTGGTTCACAGTTCAAAAGAAGAGTTATATACATTGGTTAACAGTTCAGAAGAAGAGTTATATACATTGGTTCACAGTTCAGAAGACGATTTATATACACGTATCAGATAAGAGTCTTTTTCGATATTTGTCTTGAAAGAATTTTCGATTTGTGGTGGACGTATTTCTCAATTTGTTGTGAACTTCTGTCCGAGTTTGTCTTGAACGTCTGGATAGGTTGCAGGCTGATAAAGGAAGCACATATCAGTTGAACTTATGACCTTTGAGGTTGGATTGGGGTCAGTTGATACGAACTCCAGTCTCGAGGCAACAAGAGGAGCTGGGGAGAACGACACGTCTTGTATACTGCCCGGCAACTGCTCCGCAAGGCATCACTGGCTAATTTAAGATTTGCCGCATTTTCTTAATGTTTCTGTGCTAGCAAATCAGAGCCCACAATGTATTTCAAGTGCAGCGCTCCACGATGTTAGCATGGAGAAGTTAAGTAAATGCTACAAGGTTAAATTAGGCAGCGATGGAGACTGACGCATATTGCGGGTCATATCATATCGTTACGAACTGATTTTAAAGAAGCTAAATCATTAGCGCAACTTAACAGGAATCATCTGCAAGACATATATACACACATACGTCCTTTAATGAATGAGGACTCACTGACTCGTCGAGGCTTTGTGCTAATTATTGGCTGTGTTCGGCATTTATTCCCTGCGTAAGCCGTGATAGATATATATTATAAATAATGTATGTAAGAACGAATATATCTAGTAAGCACATTAAGTATGACAACATCGTTCACATTTCCTGAACCACAACCGTTTGTATTTTCTTTAAGATAAAACCTTACCTGACTTACGATATACACTTACAAGACATACAGTATATGACACTAGTTGTGAAATATACATGATAGTTACTAGTTTGTTCAAAATATCTAATAAAACTATTATTATGTAATCTTTAGCAATATTACTCCTGCAAACGTTCGCTTCGATAAAAAAAAAAGTCGTGCACGATCTATATACAGTCAAGTATATCGATGGCGATACTGTCAGACACCGTTTTATCCACACCATTTGGTTACAGATGAAAATCGTCAGGACAGAGAGTCATGCGTTTAAGCGAATCATCATTTGCATAAAATTGTATAGAGAAGATTTGAAATACTACGTGCGGATGGCCGGTTTCTGGATAAATGTGTCCGGGTAACGAGGTCTGACTGAATAGGACTTTCCTTTATACATAAATACTTATTTGAATGTGACAGTTTGCAAATAAAATGTATCAACGCTGTTCCAGAATGGAGGTTTATCAGCACTACCGTACCTCGTGTTGTGGATGACCAACTGTATTTGCGGCCCAGTAGCTGATGCATTGAAGAACAGACATCTGTCTACAGCTACTACCAGGAAGATAATGAACTCCTTGGGTTTGTCACTATTAATGAACTATTTCGTTTGGTATCTAGTGACTTTGTAATCCGTCGTGTGAAATATGTTCCCTTAAGGTAAATTTCAGAAAAACGAAATCCAGAAAACATCAAACGTGTATTTTTGACCCCCGTACCAAAGGTAGAAGTTTACGCACATATATTTAATTTCATTCCTGTTTTAAAGAATAACATTTAAAATCCTTAATTGTCAGGCTTTGCAATTCTCTACATGTATCACAGTTGGAAAATATCCTTGAATTTACTCGAATTCCGACAACTAAACGAAAAGTTAAAACTCAAAAGAACTATTTGTTGTTCGTCTACTTAACTTCTAACGTATTGTTTTCAGGAATACTGAAAATAAAAATTTATTTCTGCCCCAAAACACTAAATTGCTTCCTGAGAAACATTAAATTGCTTCCTGAGAAATGTCTCGTTTATCCTCTGTCTTTTCAACTTTTAGAATGAATCTTAAAGAAGGACGTCAATATACATACATATTAATCGCCTCTTCTTCGCCCTACTATCAGCGACAATGCAAAGCAGCGTCCTCTGTGTGTTTTCAGGTCTGTTGGTTCCTGCTGGTTTGATGGTGGGGGTGGGGTATGTCGGATATAACCCCACCCTAGCAGTCACACTTCTAACTTTGGGGGTCGGGATGAGTGGTTTCACCCTCGCTGGATTCAGTGTCAACCACATCGACATCGCCCCCGGATTCGCAGGTAACCCTTTCGTCGTTCAAGTACGAATCCTCTGAGGAAGTGAAATTCTGAAAACTGATTTTTGACAACATACCGGTATATCGCAATGCTATGAGACGAAGAGGAGCCGACGTCATTAAGAGATCACTGGATTCATGTATATGATTTGTTTATTGTTCATAAACCCTACTTTTTGTTTCTCGTAACTTGAGATACTTAGAGAGGTGTTCAGGAAATAGAAGTGATGAAATAATGTGTATATACACGTATAAGCATAGTAACCCTGAGATATACATATGAAGAATCGAATGTATCTAATGGGGTGACGGTTTTGTTCTACAGGTCTACTAATGGGTATCTCGAACAGTTTCGGGACCACAGCAGGATTCATAGGACCAGTGGTGGCAGGTGCCCTCACCAACGAGAACGTGAGTTTATCTAGAGACTTATAGACGGTTGTAGAACTTGAGTTTATACAGAGACTTATAGCCGGTTGAACGTGAGTTTACAGACTTATACACAGTTGTAGAATGTGAGTTTACAGACTTATACACAGTTGTAGAATGTGAGTTTACAGACTTATAGTTATAGACTGTTGTAGCACGTGAGTTTAGAGACTTGTAGATAATTGAAGAACGTGAGTTTAGAGACTTGTAGATAGTTGTAGAACGTGAGTTTAGAGACTTATAGATAGTTGTAGAACGTGAGTTTAGAGACTTATAGATATACACAGTAAAACAAGTTAAGCACCCCCAAATTAAAAGGTGTATACCATTTTGGATTTTATGATCATGCTATTCAATTCGAGAGACAGGCCAAATATGGTATTCTGGATGGGAATTGGTGTGGTTTCTGTTATGGAACGGTTCTCACGAACGGAGCTATTGGCATGCATATCATGCAACCCATGATTTCAGCAAAATGCAGTTTCACCCTTCGACTTACCATGGCTAAATAAACGCCTTTTACGGCTTCCATGTCAGTTCAATACACAAAATTCAAGAACAATGCCACGAAGGATATTGTCCGAGGCTACGAGATGGCAAATTATTGGACAGCATTTAGCAGGTTTCTCGTACAAGGAAATTGGGAGAAGAACTGGTTACCACTTTTCGGTCATCAGTTGTTTAGTGAGGAAACATGCCCAAACTAACCATGTTCTCGATCGACCACGTTCCGGAAGGCCCCGAGCTACCACATTGCAAGAGGACAGGAACCTATTGCGTCATCAACGACGTCAACCGTTTGCGTCAAGTACCGTCTTGAAACAAGCCTGGCTACCCTATAGACGTATCAACAATCAAACGGTGAGGAACCGCCTCAAAGCAGCAGGTTTAAGGTCTCGACGTGTCATCAGACGTCCAAACCTTACTAATCGTCATAAACGGGATCGTAGGATGTGGTGTGGTGACCGGCAGCGTTGGAACCTGAGGTCATGGAGACGTATCCACTGGTCAGACGAAAGTCGCTTCCTCCTCCATCAGAGTTTGCAGAGTCAAGAACAGTCGATACACACCAAGGAACATTCTTCCAAGGGTTCCATATGGTGGAGGATCCGTTATGGTGTGGGGTTGCTTTTCTTTTGATTGCAAGTTGGATTTGGTGACACTACAAGGCACACTTACCGGCGCCCGCTACATTGCAAAAGTGTTGGATCCAGTTGCTATTGACCATTTTGATGATCACAGACTTGCAACTCGACCCCTGTTCATGGATGATAATGCTCGGCCTCACCGTTCACGAGCTGTGACTCAACATCTGGAGAACAATGCTGTTTCTCGTATCCCCTGGCCAGCATTGTCTCCTGATTTGAATCCTATCGAGCATGTCTGGGACATGATTGGTCGACGTCTACAGAGAAGGAACCCTGCTCCACACAATCTAAGACAACTGGAGGCCGCACTTCACGATGAGTGGCAGCAAATCCCCATGGAAGAATTAAAGAACCTTGTCAGGGGTATGCCCAGAAGACTGGCAGCAGTACTTCAGGCACGCACACGATATTCACACTAAATCGTTCCTAAGACAATGGCACGGGTTATTCAGTATGATTTCTTCATCATGTTCAGCCGTCAAACTTGAAATGACAATACATTTATGAGTCTGTGTTTTTCACCATTTTCCAGTCAATTTTTGTTTCCTGTTTTTGGTCATTTGAATTCTCTGAAGATTACACAAAAATGGCAACGAATAAAAAAATTAATTACACTTGCTCCTGAAATTCGTTTTTCCCCTGTGGGATCTTTAGTTTTGATTTTATGGGTCTCTGAAACATACCCCTATCAAAAAAAAGAAGGGGGTGCTTAACTTTTTTAGAGTTTAGAGACTTGTAGATAGTTGTAGAACGTGAGTTTAGAGACTTGTAGATAGTTGTAGAACGTGAGTTTAGAGACTTTTGGACATTTGTAGAACGTGAGTTTAGAGACTTCTAGACATTTGTAGAACGTGAGTTTAGAGACTTCTAAACATTTGTAGCACGTGAGTTAAGAGATTTATAGAGTTCTAGAACTTGAGTTTACAGACTTGTACACAGTTGTAACAGGTGAGTTTACAGACTTATACACAGTTGTAACAGGTGAGTTTACAGACTTATACACAGTTGTAACAGGTGAGTTTACAGACTTATACACAGTTGTAACAGGTGAGATTACAGACTTATACACAGTTGTAACAGGTGAGATTACAGACTTATACACAGTTGTAACAGGTGAGTTTACAGACTTATACACAGTTGTAACAGGTGAGTTTACAGACTTATACACAGTTGTAACAGGTGAGTTTACAGACTTATACACAGTTGTAACAGGTGAGTTTACAGACTTATACACAGTTGTAACAGGTGAGATTACAGACTTATACACAGTTGTAACAGGTGAGTTTACAGACTTATACACAGTTGTAACAGGTGAGTTTACAGACTTATACACAGTTGTAACAGGTGAGTTTACAGACTTATACACAGTTGTAACAGGTGAGTTTACAGACTTATACACAGTTGTAACAGGTGAGTTTTGGGACTTCTAGACAGCTGATGCACGTGAGTTTGCTTCCTTCGAGATCAGTATAACATGTATTCATGATAGCCATATGAATCATTTTTGTTGATAAACATGTTCATTGCATGTCTCTATTTTTAAACCCAGAAATAGTTAACGTTTACCAGAGGTTATCGGAGGAAGTACTCAACCCAATTTCACCTTTCAATGTTTCAGCCGTCCATGGACCAGTGGAGGATATTCTTCTTCATAACAGCATCATTATATGCTTTCGGGGGAATAGTATTTCTTATATTTTCTGAGGGTGAGGAAATTGAATGGGCACAAACACGAGGGGCCATCTCAAGAACAAAGAGTACAAATTTCACATTGATTATCTCCCCTGATTTAGAGAAGTGTGTCTCTCCTGATTTGGAGAAGTATGCCATCGAACCAGAGTGTGAACAACTGCAAGATCTTTGTGCACAGGATCCCTCTTTAACAAAAGACAGTTTAGTTAAAGATACAAAACTGAATATTTTTAATGAACAAGGGCTACAGGAGAAGGAAAATATTCCTGAAACAGTCACGTGACAGGAGTCAGTAGCATCAAGATTCAATGTATATGCTTCAAGTTTATATGCTTTCAGTGAAGGCCCAAACTGCTTGAACACATGATTTGAAGGGGTTATGAAAATATGATGATCAGAAACTCTCAAAATATTACATGGAGATATTAAGGATAACACTACCTTCAAAAGTACAAGTACTTTTTTTCTCTCAAAATATTTATAAATTTTAAATTTCATTTTATGATTTTTGAGGGTGTTTGAACTGCTATTAATATCAATGATCAACTGTTTGAGAGTCATTCTAGAAGTTGGTGTGATGACAAGGAGGAAGATATTTATGGATGATCAATTTCTTTATTTACCAATTGCAATTTAACTGTTTGAGAGTCATTCTAGAAGTTGGTGTGATGACAAAGACAAAGATATTTATGGATGAACAACTTCTTTATTAACAATAGCGACATTTCGGTAAAGATGCTTATACGGTTATCAAGCATATATAAGCATCTATACCGAAACGTCGCTATTGTTAATAAAGAAGTTGATCATCTATAAACATCCTTGCCTTCTTAATATCTATGACAGGTTAGTTATCGAGTTTGATTCATAAATATGAAAATTAATTGATCTACATATATGTGTATATAACTAAGAACTTTTCCCATCAACAGCAACTCATACCAATGTTATCCTGCAACTCATAATAATTTGATAGAACTTTTAATATGATGAAAGATGTTCAATTTTATCACAATGAATCTTGTGTTTTGTTACATCTCTCCCTAAAATCATTTCATATGATATTTCATAAAAAAAAGTTGAGCTTCGATATATAGAATCTGTTATTTTTCATGTGAAATGACTGGCAATAATGGCTTTGTATGTTTGAGAGGAATATCTGTTTTATTGAAACCTATGTCAAATATATTCCATCTACCGTTTGCATGAACTTCGAAGTAAATAAAACCATATTACTACGTGTTTGTAAAATATTAATTTGCCAAATGTATTTTCACTCACTTCAAGTCACGCTGAATCTTAACAGGGGCGATGAATCTTAACAGGGGCGATGAATCTTAACAGGAGCGGATAAAGGATCCTTATTTGGTAGGAGGGAGGGTACGACAAAATTGAGGTCACAAGTTCAAGCACTCCATGTAGTATATTTGGAAATTTCTTGCAATTCATCCTGCGCTGAGAATCCCCTAAAGGCAAATCTAAATTGTTCAGATATGGAACTGTGGTTTGACTCATGTTCTAACTGACCAGTGGTTTCTTATATTTCCATATACAAGGTATCGGAGAGACCAGACCCCCTGTAAGAACAGATGATGTAGAGAACCTCTACTGGGGAAAACACAACCAATCAGATGAGGGAGTTTATAATTTATTTTGCAAAAATAGAAAAATAGGAATTTCACATTTCACATTGACAAGGTATGAAATCCAATGAAAAATATTTTCGTATTAAACAAAACACCAACAAGTGAAAATGAAGCATCTTTAAAAATGTCAATTCCAACATGAAAATGCACTACATAAAGATTTCTGATAAACAAAATATATGTTTTATTGTAATATAAGGTAAAAGTGGAATGTTTTAAAAGAAGCTTAAAAACTAGCATTGAATAAATTTCAAACTAGATGTGATCGGTAACAGAAATGTTTTGTAGACCTATTGCACATTTCAACAAGCACCCAGGAACACTGTACATATTACATAGAGGAGGAAACAGCTTGGTGGCCAGTTTGTCATAAAAGTTGGACCATAAGGCATGAACAAGTTGTAATAATTACACTTTCAAAACATACTTAAAAGGAGGGTTCTATCGGGGTATTTTTTGTGGAAACGAAATTCAAGGGGATATCCCTGTTTACACATATGTTATTAATACATGATTAAAACACGGTCAAATTGAAAGATAGTAATGGGGGTAATCTTTTGAAAACTTTATATTTCATTACTTGATGAACACAAAAATAAAAACTGACAACTGAAGCCATTCATTGGCGCTGCAAGTGGGGAAAACTTCACTACAGCATAATAGCAAATTGTTTATTAATTTTATGATATGTTATGTGTTACTGTATGAATACTCTATCAGTGTATGTCTTTAATTATTAAAGTTGTAAAATTAGGTACAATATAGCGTGTTTTCATTTCGCGAAAGGCAAAAAATCCAATATGGCCACAGAATCCTCCCTTTAAAAAGAGGGTTCTATCAGGGTATTTTTTGTGGAAACAAAATTCGAGAGGATATTCCCGTTTACACATTTATGCTGTTAATACATGATTTAAACATAGTCAAATTGAAAGATATTAATGAAGTTATACTTTGATGACTTTATAGTTCACAACTTGATAACGACAAGAGCACATTTGTTGAAAAATAAAAACAGTGACAATTGAAGCCATTCATCGAAGCTTTGCTACGGACGGATAGCATATTGTTTGTTAGTTTTATGATACGTTATGTGTTACTATGTGAATATTCTATCAGTGTATATGTTTTATTATTACAAAAATATAAAATAGGGTTAAATATAGCGTGTTTTCATTTCACGAAATGCCAAGAAACCAAGATGGCGGATGCTACCAATAGAACAGTGATAGAACTTTCCCTTTAATATAGTTATAACAAAGATATTGGCTAAAGGTGTTTGTCTGTGAGAATCTAATTTCTAAATCATTCTCCTGCATATTCAACAAAAGAGAACTTGATAACGTGAGGGCATATATACTGCACAGTACAAAGGGGCGTGCTCAAAGTGCACATTAAAACTCTGGTGTAAACTCCCTTTTTCATTCTCAACTCCCTCGGAATTGAGATTTTCGAGCCATTATTTAGCAATATGGTTACCGTTTCACAAAAACGTTGTTGTAGAAAGAACATAAACAACAGAGATATAAATATCAATATCCACAGCAGTTTCCATTGTGAAAACATTATGCATCAAAGATTCAATTTGAACAATATGGTTAACAAACTACCACAATATGTAGTTAGATAATGTAAAACATATTTAGAATACAGAATATTTAAACAAAATTTATCAATAACCAACATATTAAAATCCTTATAAAGTTGAAATTTCAAGAATGAAATATTCATTCCATGTATAATACTGTATAATGTCATGTAATAAAAGATGACAAAACAAATATTGCTGTTATAAAAAATGTACCAAAGGAAATTATTAAAATAACAAGTTCAAATTAAATATCTTTTCAGCAATAATATTCTTTAGAAAAAAAAAAGTTGTATAGTATAATTTGCTAAATCTTTTTCATTGTCAAGGTTGAAATTGTTTATATGTCACATGTTTCTAACTTGCTATTTGCTTTTTTTGGGGATCATTTTTGTGACATTCAGAATCAGTGATTATACAGACTTATAACTTATTGTGACATTAATCAACAGATGTTTAGAGTAAATGCTACATTTCTTTATAGGAATATTTACTTATTCTCATTCTGTTACAATAAAAAACATATTCTAAAGTAAACATGCATAAATCAATATTTGCTAGTTGAAACAAATTGCATTTTGAGTTGTCTACAATTGGAATGCCCATTAGCTTGTTCAAAAATGTTGAGAATCTTTCTCTTAATAGAAATAATATAACTCCTAAAACATACAATGAAAGTTGATATCAACTAAATGTTTTGAGCAAATATGTACAAGATATCATTGCACACAAGAATGAATAAAAGAACAGTAAACTTGCAATTAAAAGTCATGGAGTCAGTATCACAGTTCATATCACAGTAACTAAACCACACAATCCATCAGATGGCTTGTAGTTTATCAATCACTGCAGCAAGACCGGCAAGTGAGAACTTCATGAAAAAGGGCATGTATGATAAAAACTTTGGCTACAATGTTCTTTAGTTAATTTGGCCATTTAATGCCATTAAATGACAGTAAAAGACATGCCAATGGTACATCGGCTAACCAGCACAGGATAACTGTCAAAGAAGTTGTGAATTAAAAGTTGACAAAACTATATCTATATTTCAATCTAGTGTGTGATGTTCACGATGACTTTCTGCAATCAGTTATCATTAGTAATGAGATAATCAACATGTTCACTCGTCCGTAACGTTTGACGCTATGAAAGTAAGGCACTCTCCATCATTCAGTTCAGAACTAATCTGGTTCCAACAAACAGCAGTTATACAGCTTTAACTATTTCACGTGGACTGAGTTATTTGAGTAGAGAATATCGGATGCACCATTGAGCAGGAACCTTTCTGGAGAGCCTGCCAAAGAGGGAATCTCCAAGACAAAGACCCGTATAACATGACACATGAAGGTTAAGATTCAGAGTATGGTGGAGGTGGAGGTATAATAATCTCTTGGTTGTACTGAGGGGGGCGCCCCTCTTGGTTCTGTATACTGACACTCCCCCCGGATGTGACGCTGTCTGATTTGGGTCTCTCCCTCGCCCACGGCATCTCGTTCCCTTTAGCCAGGAGCACGTAGACAAGTCCTCCGAACACGTAAATACCCGCTGCCAGGAAGAAAACCTGTCGCCATCCATCCACCGTCTCCTGTAATACATATATATAATTTGCTGCAAAATCCTTGTTCAATCATTTATTGCAAAGAATGATCAGTGACAAATTAACACGGGCATAACATGCTATACTTGAATATTCCTGGAAGTTCACATAAAGGGTTAATGAAACTACAGTTTCTCATTAATTCAATTATATACACAGTCAGCTACCGTCTACTGCAAATACTTATCAGATGTTTATCAACATGTTGAGGGATATGTTGAAGTTGTCTACATCAGAAAGTCAGCATATCTGGATGTCAATTTTGCAAGAAAAACATATACCGGTACTATGAAAGAAGTTTGAAAGATTTCGTATTTCCGTCGTAAATTTTTCAATCATGTTTTGGCACTTTAATTTCTGTAACAACCACTGGTATTTTATTAACCACTGACAATATGGATTACTTAAAGTGACATCCCTTGTGTGCAACAACATTTTATTCGGCTTTAATACGTGGCAATATATCATGTGTACTGATTTCAGTTAAAACAAGCAGTTGTCACTATGGTGACATGATCCCGCGCCACAAATTAATATTTTTTTTGTGTTGAAAATGTCAAGGTCAACAACATTTTCTGGGCTATGAATAATCCCTAGGAGAAACTATGTGTAAGATGTGAAGAGAGTCCATCGAAGAGTTCTTGAGATATCCCGCTGACAAACTTAACATGCAATGTGACATGTCGAAAAATTCAAAGTTTTACTGTGACCCTGAGAATAATGTAATGGTCACAAAATCTGAACAGCCCTTTATCTTCCCTAGGAGAAGCATTGTGTAAGATAAAAAGAGAATCCAGTAACCATTTTTGAGAAATTAAGGGTAAATCAAATAGTAACAGTCGCTACTCCTTTGTAAACAACAGCATTAATAACGTTTGGCATATGAGAACCCCAATAACACAATGGATGTCCCTTTAAATGATAAGATTATCATTTGTATTTGCAATCCAGGTACAGGGCAAATATCCCCAAATCTATGTGATTCCTGGAAAAGACATAATAATATTGTTATTAGGATAAAGACAAGTTTTATGAACTCACATTGTTTCCTGTCATGTACCCGACAACCATGGGTGCCACGAAACTTGGAATATTCCCCAAACCGTTGGTGATCCCCATTAGTACGCCTGCACAGAAAACACATCCTAAACTTTCTTGTTGAGGAACATCATTTGTGACTTGTCACTTGAACAATAGAAAATATAAAGAACAGATTTGCAAATACATTGAAGTGGAACCTATTTTGAGAATATTCGACTTTGTTAATGCATTGAATACAAGTTTTGGTGCAGATACTAACAATGTTCTCAGGTGTATGATAGTAACTTTGAATGACAGATAGACATCCACTACTAGATAATGAAGATTACTGAAATGTAAATGTAATAAAAACTTCCTTTCACCTTCAAATCAGAACAACACAACCTTCCTATCTACACATAAGTTATTTACATTAACCCTTAACTTGCGGGTCCCGTATTGATCCGGGAGGCTCATAGAGAAAAATGTTTTACCCCTTGGCAAGATGCGTACGTTGGACTTAGTGCATATACCGGGTCAGTAATAATTATATTTGGTCTCCAGGCGAAATGCGAGAAGAAGTGTGTCCGTGGATCGCCACATGAAAACTTGTTTATATACATCTCGCAATTCGCCACGATAACGAGACTTTGTCAATGTCTGATCGAAATGTCCAGCAAAAATAACACCAAATTGTGTGTGCATTGTTGACCCGTAACGCATCGATAACAAGTGTTTGCCACTAACATGGCAATGTCCCCCGCCAGTGACATTGAGTTAGTAAGACACATCATTAGAGCTAATTTATATATTGCATTACTGGTAAAAAGTGCCATGATGATCAGCAAATTTTAAGACTTTGGGTGCTTGGGTTCATGATATATCGTGTTAATAAGAATTCTAAAAGTGGTCAAAGTGTTGTGCTGACCTTGAAAATAAGGTGAAGGTCACCAAATCGAATGGTTTCTGCGTCATTCTCCAATGTAGACTGACACCAAATTTGAAAGCATTTGGTCCAACCAGTCATGATATATCCCATAAGCAAGCGTTTGAAAAGTGGTCAAAGTGTCGCGGTGACCTTGAAAAAAGGTCAAGGTCACCAAAATTGACTGGTGTCTGCGTCTTCGCCCAATGTAGGCTGACACCAAATTTTAAGTCTTTGGATGCAACACCTCATGAGATATCGCGTTAACAAGAGTTAAAAAACTGGTCAAAGTGTAGAGGTGACCTTAAAAATAAGGTCACGGTCACCAAATCGCCTGGTGTCTGCGTCATCCTCCAATGTAGACTGACATCAAATTTTAAAACATTTGGTCCAACCGGTCATGATATATACCGTAAGCAAGAGTTTGAAAAGTGGTCAAAGTGTCGCGGTGACCTTGAAAAAAGGTAAAGGTCACCAAAATTAATTGGTGTCTGCGTCTTCGCCCAATGTAGACTGACACCTATTTTGAAAACTTTGGGTCCAACAGGTCATGATAAATAGTGATAACAAGAGTTCGAAAAGTGGTCAAAGTGTGACTGTGAAAATAAGGTCAAGGTCACCAAAATCCGCTGGTGTCTGCGTCATCCCCCAGTGTAGACTGACACCAAGTTTGAAGACTTTGAGTCCAACCGGTCAAGATATATATCGTATTAACAAGAGTTAGAAAAGTGGTCGCGGTGACCTTAACCCTTACGTTGCGTATATATATTTTACCCTTTTTAGCCCCTGTGGCGGAATTTACAGGCTCGCAGCTCGCAGCAGTAGTTTGAGCTTAGGCACTAACGAGCTCTGCTGGCGGAATTTCCAGGCGGCGATTCCGGTACCGTTTTTACGAAATATACCGCATCTACATGGCGAATACGGGCTATATACGGGCGTTGAATACAAATTCAAGTCGCGGCACCCGTACACAAATGGTTGCTTTATACCCGCATCTTTGAATTATTTTTTTACGATTTTTCTTTACTTTTCTATTACTTTGTAAAGATTGTCTTTAATTCGGGCCTTATAACATCATGAATTTGGAGCGCGCTACTGAAATTTGTATATGGACTTGAAGACCAGATGTTTGTCTTTACAATGATATAAAAAATATTAGAATGCGACCTATGGTTATAATTCTATTGTCATCTAAAGTTTGTCTTTATTTCCAGCTTCATGAAATCAAAACTCCTGAGCGCGCATATTGCGAAATTTATATGTGCTTGTAGATAGTTTATTCCTCTTTACAATGACGTAAAAATTATTAGAATACGACTCATGGTTCAGAAAATATAACCAACCAAAGGAGAGTGACGCTACCCCGACAGTACCACGTGAATGGTCCCGACGCGCACCAAGTTACTGGCACTGCTTGGTCCCCCCGGGACTGTGCTAATTACAGTACCGTTACCTCCTCGAGACCTCCTCGAGACCTCCTCGAGGGTGCCAGAGCCGAGCGCGCGTGGAACTAATGGGTACTAATGAGCACAGCATACACTAATCACCGCGGCGAACGCAATACATGTTGCGCGGTGTAAAGTTTGTCTTTATTTCCAGCTTTATAAAATCGTAAATTATTTCGCGCGCATGCGAAACACGTATGTACTTGAAGACAATTTATTCCTCTTTACAATGATATAAAAATTATTGGAATACGTCAAATGGTTCGCAATATATGAAGAGCGTAAGGAAGGCACCCCCAGTACTTAGAAAATTCATTTTTAAAAACTAACTTTTTGCGACATCTGGCGCATCATTTGCCGCATGTTTATTTTTCGCTGCGCATATACATATGATACATGGAATTGAAGACAATTTATTGCTCTTTACGATGATGTAAAAAGAAAAAAAATGCGCAACTTCGTTCGGAAGCTATAGCGTGCCAAATGAAGGTACCCTCGGTACTTTGAGGCAACTTTTTGACTATCGCGCATATCGGGACACGTGCCGCAACTTTAGTTTTTCGTGCGCATGTATAAATTTTATATTGAATCAAAGCCGAATCTTTCCTCTTTACCCCATGTAAGTTTTATGAAAATCGGCCACCCGGTTCAGCATTTATGGGTGTTTTTTTATGATGCGGTTCTGGCTGAACTTCCAATGAAAGCTCGCATTCACTTTCTCTGTCTCTTTGATAAAATAAAGAATATTTTATTTGCAATGACATGTATTACAATGAAATTACAATGCATTTATGTACAAATATACACAATATTTACCTGCGGTTGTGCGCAGAACAGCTTTAGGGACCTAACAAGGTATGTATATAATGTGTATATACTAGTCCACACTTCGGCTCTCTTTACTTTCAATTTTCTTCTTCTTCATTCCCTTCTTCATTTCTTTCTTTTTCCGTGGCAGTGATGTAAGCCCTGGAATAGTCAGTGGCGGTGTGGTACAGTTTGAAGCATGGTGCGGCGCACAGAGAAACATTACAATCTGTACATTCATAAGAAGACTCTCTGCCTACTCGTTTTTTCTTCCTTGCTGGCCCATTGCCTTCTTCAATCTGTTTTGCGAGGACGGCGCGTTTTGCCTTAGAGCATACCACACACATCCTTGTGACGTTTTTCTTCCTTCCGACAGGCTCAATCTTCGTCGGAAAGTGACGTCCATGAAGACGAGTGACACTCTCGTCGCTCGTGCTCGGCCGACCACGGGGACGTCTGCAAAGTGATGGAACTTGTTCCTTGTCCGCAAATGTTACTATATGTTGCGCCAAAGCCTTCCTGTATTCCCGACTTGTTTTTAGAGGTTTATCTTTGCTGTATTCTTTATAAACGATGTAAGAGTTCAACATGGCAACGTTGAGAACGTGAAACCAAACCCGTTTCCACCACTTCAGGGTCTTCACTCGGAACGGCGTGTACGACAACATCTGGTCGGCCCGATCAACACCTCCCATGTACTTGTTGTACGTTGTTACAATGCGCGGCTTGAGAACTGGTTCCCCTGTTGCCCGGTTCTTCTTCCCTGTTTGTTCAAGTTGTGTATCTTCAACAGTAGACATGAGAAGCACTGATTTTCTATCTTCGTAGCGAAGAACGAGTAGGCCATGGTTGTGAGAAACTGTCATGTCCCCTTGCTTGGCTTTCTTTTTAGGTTTCTTGACTGAATCAGGAAGTCCCTTTCGATTGGCTCTCAACGTCCCCGTGGCACCTATTCCCCGCTCCCACAAATTTATGTACAGATTTGTGGACGAATAGTAGTTGTCCATAAAGATGTGATGCCCCTGTCCAACGTAGTCGTTCACCAAGTCCATGACTACATCATAAGTTTTGCCACCTTCAGAAACCGGTTCATTCGTTTTTCCAGTGTAGAGTTTGAACTTGCAAACGTATCCGTTGTGCGAGTCACACAACATGAAAGCCTTTATCCCATACTTCTTAGGCTTGTCGGGAAGATAAACTTTGAAAGATAAGTTACCTTTCCAGGGCACCATGCCCTCGTCGACTGAAATGTTTTGATGCGGTTTATACACTCTTGAAAAACGGTGAACTATCCGGTTATACAAGTGTCCCAGTTTATTTATTGGTGAAAAGCACGGGGTGTTACGGCCCGGCATCCTCCTGTTGTCAGCCAAGTGTAGGTAGGTTATAAGAAGCCAAAACCTGTCTCGGGGCATGCACTTGGCGAAGAAAGGCGTTGAGGTAACATCACTTGTTGACCAGTAATCAGCAAAGTTTCTCTGCACAACCAATGACATGGCAATTGTCATGGCTACAAATACCTTCATCTCTTCTGCATTAGTGTCTTGCCACTGTTGCATTCTTGAACGGGGTCTTAGAATTTTGTCCTCCATTGCTTGTTTGAAATATCTATTGGTTTCCGTTGCCATATCCTCATAGTCATCATTATGTATAAACAAATTGAAAAAGTCAATAGGTTCAGGGTTCTCAGGAAGTTCTATGAACTGGCGCAACCCAGTTTGACCAGTGAAAGGCAAGTTTACACGTGGCCGCGGACCATCCACCCACTCATCAAACGTCTGTGAATTATCATGATTATATTGTGGTATTTCGGCAAACTCCTCCTCAAAACCACTAAAGTCTTCTTCGGTGGAATTACCGGCGGCTAGAATCTTTCTGGCAATCTCTGTCTCTATATCACTCAGAGCATCTGTGTCACCATGTTCACTATCTATTACAGTGTCCCGATCATATGCATCATCACTGTCTAAACCACTGCTACCATCACTGTCAGTTGACTCCATATCAGAGGCTTCATCAGCATGGATCTCGTTGATGAAGTCGTCGTCGCTTGAAACGGCTTCAAAGCTGCGTGTCCTAGTATGCAAGGCCCTAGGCCGTCGCAGGGCCTTGCGTCCACGTCCGCGCAGCATTCTGCTTCAACCTGTAAATGATTGAAAATGCGTTAGATGTATGCAACATATAACATGTGATTAGAGACAATAAACATACAGAGATAATGAATGTGAGCTTCATGGACGTTCATTTGCCAGTTTCAGAACCTCCCGGCGCATCTAGGACGACTGCGCCGCAAGCGCCGACGGCGCCGACGGCTTCTGACATCGCGCCGATTTTTCCGACGCATATGTCAAACGGACCATTTTCTGATTTCCTCGGCGACGTGTAGCACCGGGCGCGAGGCCCGGAAAATAAACTACTATGTCAGGGAAGCTCGGGTTGTCAGTTGCCGAATGACTTCTCTTTTCGAGAAGCAGAGCATCCAAGGAGCGGTCTCTCGAGGCGGAGCCCGGACCCATGGGAGCATACTCCCATGCTCTCCGGGAATTCCCGTCCCCGTCTTCCGCGGCGGACCCCGGATTCAATCGCGGGACAGGTTTCCCATGTTCTCTTTTGAGAACGAGAGACTCCGAGGAACAATCCTATGGGACGAACCCCGGATTCTATTGGGAATGGGTTCCCATGCCCTCTCGACATATATAGCAGAAACCTTCATACCTCGGAATGACACGAACCTTTATTTCAAAGTAGAAACAAAAAAATAATTTGCACAAAAAGTTTGGGGGGTGGCGACCAAAAGCGGGGGGGTCCGCGCACCCCCCGGTAGATATTTATACTTGTGGGTCGGTCCCGAAGATGACGGACCACGCCCATTTTCATGGGAATTTTTTCTCATTATGTCATGGCGAATCCCGTCGGAAATTCCCCTGCTCACGAAAAAACTAATACCTAAAAAAGTAATTGTGATACAAAAGAACTTTGGTAATAAAAGTGGTGAGGAATCAAATTCTCCATCTGCTCAGTTCAGTCCGCTACACATATAAATAATTCTTCAAATCTTATTGAATGAAACGTCTTTTATTCAATAATGTAAAAGATAAAATAATAAATTCAATTCAAATGGTTTGGAAAGGTGCGCCCTCGCATTTGAATTTTAGAAATAAAAACCTTTCGCAAATGGCATCAGTAACAAAAATGTTCACGCATTTTTAGAAACTCCGAAAAGTGAAATATTTTCCTGAGAAAATATTCCCACGAAAAGGCTTTTCCCCGAGCGGCGGGTCCCGTACTCAAATATATTTTCGCTTTTATGTTATAATTTTTTTTCCAAAACTGGAAACAAAATTCCGTCATGACAGTTGTTCATCGTTTATAAAGCTCTATATTTGCGTATCAAAAGAACAGTATTTTAGTTATATATTATCATACTTCTTCACTTATGCGTACATCAATATTGCGGCTCTTCGCGCATGCATAGTTCTTCCCAAAAACATGCGCATTATATCTGGAATTAAAGACAATGTTTTTCTCTTTACAATGATGTAAAAATTATAAAAATCGGACTTGCGGTTCAAAAGTTATGAAGTGCGAAAATTATACCTTTTGGCGCGGCGCTTTGCGCATGCAGAGTTCTTCCCGAAAACATGCGCATTATACATGGAATTGAAGACAATGTTTTTCTCTTTACAATGATGTAAAAATTATAAAAATCGGACTTGCGGTTCACAAGTTATAAAGCCCGTAATGATGGTATATGCTAAGAGCGCCACTTATTCAAAGCCGAATATCACCTTCTGCGCGACACCTGGCGCATCAAAAGTTATTGCCGAAAATACACGTATTTTATATGGAATTGAAGACAATTCTTTTATCTATATACTGATAAAAAAATTATGAAAATATCCCAAGTAGTTTCTAAGAAATAGAGCGCCGAGGCATGTTGGGGTAAATGCGCCACATGTATCAAAATTCAAAAGTGCGAAAGTCGGCTATCTCTGTGCGATTGCTGTATTTTCAGTTATGTTAGCGCAATTGCGATTTTTATATGGGAATAAAGGCCATTCTTTCCTCTTTATTTTGGTATAAAAAAAAATGAAAACAACCAATTGGTTCATATGATACGAAGTGCGAGAGAAAGGTATCTTATCGCAATATCTTCCCGTAATTAGAAGCTATCTGCCCATGTGGCGAGATGCGAGACAGATAAGCATAGGCTATCTGCCCATGTGGCGGGATGCGAGACAGATAAGCCTGTACGGGCCTATCTCACCCCGGGGCAGTGCAGACACTTAGGTGCTAATTAGCCGCCGGGCAGTGTAGCCATCGGAGCGAAGCAGGACAAAATTGGCCTTTTGTAAAGCTAATTATCGATGCGTTACGGGTCAACAATGCACACGCAAATTGGTGTGAATTTTGCTGGACGTTCTGACCAGACACTGAAGAAAGTTTTATTCTCATTGCGGGCTGCGAGGCATAAATACAGCCATTCTCATGCAGCGAGTCGCGGAAACAATCGACTCGGGACCCGGTATGGAGGCTAGCCCAGTACATAGACAGGCGTGAATTATTCTAAGTAAGCGATCCGGGATCCGTACTGGAGTACCTACGAATCGCTTATAGCCCGCCCGGATAATTCCGGGACCCGCATGTTAAGGGTTAAAATAAGGTCTAGGTCACCAAAAATCAACTGGTGTCTGTGTCTTTCCCCAATGTAGGGTGACAACTTATTTGAAGGCTTTGGATGCAATGTTTCATGAGATATCGCGTTAACAAGAGTTCAAAGAGTGGTCAAAGTGTCGCAGAGACCTTAAAATAAGGTCAAGGTCACCAAAATCTACTGGTGTCTGTGTCTTTCCCCAATGTAGGCTGACAACTAATTTGAAGACTTTGGATGCAATGTTTCATGAGCTATAGCGTTAACAAGAGTTCAAAGAGTGGTCAAAGTGTCGCAGTGACCTTAAAATAAGGTCTAGGTCACCAAAAATCAACTGGTGTCTGTGTCTTTCCCCAATGTAGGGTGACAACTTATTTGAAGACTTTGGATGCAATGTTTCATGAGATATCGCGTTAACAAGAGTTAAAAAATAGAGCCATGGCCTCTGTAGCTCATCAGGAGATAATAAGTGGGGTATGTTATGGAGTGGACTTTATAGCAATGGTCAGATAATGGAATGTAGTAATAAGAATCTAGGTAGTGAAACGATTAAAGCAGTTTAAAAATATTTTGTTACCATAACTTTGCCAATCTGCTATATATATGTGTTGAAAGAGCAACACAAAGCTTGGAAATAAATTGCTGGTATCAAACATATAATAATGTGGTGGAGAGATCATACTATTTTTTAAGATCGTACACACATTATATAATAATGAATATACCGGGTACAATTCTTTGCATACAATTCACCACTGTAAGCTATTGCAATAATGGCCTGGGGCTGTAGAAGAAAACGAAAAAAACCTTTTTAGGTCATGACCCCTGTTAATTATTATCAAAATTGGTTACACATAAATCAACATTCGTTATGAATATCATACACCTTTGCATTATATTGTTTTAATTCTTAATTGCATTATGGCAATACCAACATTTATTACATAATGAATAGGAGCCTCAGTTTTTGAAAATCCCATTACTCATAGGCTCCATTTCAATACTTAATAAATTGGTGAATTTTTTTTAGTAAATTCTTTTTCACCATTTCTTATAGGCTCCTTTTCAATATTTGATAAAATGGTGATATTCTATGAATAAATTCTTTTTTAGAGTCAGTGGAAGACTAAAGCAGTCTCACGCACAGTCTATGATAACACAGTGCTGCACAGTAGTTTGAAGTAACCTGAAACCTCTGTGTAACTATCAGTTTTCATTCTTCTGCCAGGAAGAGGTCAACACAATGCAATTACATAACATGCAGACACTGGACTCACAGCCAGTAAAATTTATATGTTAGATGCAGTTTTTCCTACAATTAATTATTTTTCTGTACTGGAGAAGATGATGAAAATAGGTGTGATGTCACAATCTCATATAGCTACTTCTTTTATAGTCCTATGTTATCACCAGTCATCACTAGTCATATTCAGTTCACATATCTCATGTAAAATGAAAAAATTTAATTCCTCTTCAAGTTATTCCTTCAAAGGGTATTCAATAGTTCTCATTTCAAATAGATTCACATTAAACATGTCCATGATGTAGACATCTATCTCATTTCTTGTTCCTATTGAATGAAATTAACTGCAAAGTTAATAGAAAACTAAATCAGTTATAAAGTATAAAATATGATATAAATAAGGTATACCAAATTGACTCGTACTGGAAATTCTCAATAATTAATTAATTAATTCTCCAAATAATTACACAATATCATGAGATATTAAAAAACTCCATTATTTACTCTTAAATTACAAAGAACATAATATTAGATTTAATAAAAGATTCTGTATTAAGTCTTTAGAATACTTTTAGACTTGTGTACCTTTATCAGCAAATTCACTTGCAAAATACAAATAATTACTCATATGTGAAATGTGAGACAAAGATAAAATATGACTTATAATTTTTGTTAGACCTCCAATTCTAAGTTTTTAATTCTAAATATCTCTTTTTCATCAGACATATTATATTCTCAAAGCACATGTTAGAACTCTCACATCAGCTGTTTTCTTTAAAATTACCTCCCTTACCTAATTACTGATTGAAGTGCACATATAATCTCAGAAAGATGCTGTAAACTGAAATAGGCTTTTAGGTTATGATCTCTGTGACCCATATTTGGGGTCACAGACTCACCAAATTTACAATTTAGAATCCCTTACAGCCAAGGAGTCTGTACATAAAATTTCAGCTCGCTTGAGCCATTGGGACTGGAGATGAAGATGAAAATAGCATTTTAGGTCATTGCCTCTGTGACCCAATATTTGGAGTCTCACTGTCACCAAATTTACAATTTAGAATCCCCTTCAGTCAAGGAGTATGTACATAAAATTTCAGCTCTCTACGTTCATTGGGACTGGAGAAGATGATGAAAATAGTTTTTTTTAGGTAATGACCCCTGTGAGCCACACTTGGGGTCACAGGGTCACCAAATCTACAATTTAGAATCCCTTTCAGCCAAGGAGTCTGTACATAAAATTTCAGCTCTCTGGAGTCATTGGTTCTGGAGAAGAAGATGAAAATAGCTTTTAAGGTTATGACCCCTGTGACCCACATTTGGGGTCACAGGGTCACCAAATTTACAATTTAGTATCCCCTTCAGCCAAGGAGTCTGTACATTAAATTTCAGCTCTCTGGAGTCATTGGTTCTGGAGAAGAAGTCGAAAAAGCGAAAAGTTTACGGACGGACGGACGGATGGACGGACGCCATCCCATGCCATAAGCCCATCGGGCCTTTCAGGCCAGATGAGCTAAAAAGTGGTCAAAGTGTCGTGGTGACCTTGAAAATAAGGCCAAGGTCACCAAAATTGACTGGTGTTTGCGTCTTCCCACAATGTATGCAGACATCAAATTCGAAGACTTTGGATGCAACGCTTCATAAGATATTGCGTAAACAAGAAATGTGACGCCGCTGAATTCATAGTCGCCCGTTCCGGCGGGGGACAATTAGCTTTACAAAAGGCCAATTTTGTCTGGCTTCGCCCCAAAGCCTAATCTCCCTGGGGGCTAATTATCACCCACGTGTTTGCATTGCCTCGGGTTTGCATTGCCCGTACATGCTATCTGCCTCACATCTAGCGGGACGGGAAAAAAAATTGGTAGCTTGCCTTACTCGCGCACTTCATATCATGTGAACGAATTGGTTGTTTTAAAAAACTTTTACTGTTTTAATGTAAAAAAAATAATAAAGACACAGAAAGCGCCGCGAAAAAGGTCATGTTTACACTTCATACATTTTGAAACAATCGGCGATTTTCACAATTTCTTACACAATTTATCACTGCTAAACTACTGAATGCATTTTTATTATTTTTATATCACAATAAACCGAAAAGAATAATCTTTTATTCTATATAAAATGCACATATTTATTCACAAAAATAAAGATACAATTTTACCTTTCTGAGAGGCATGTAAAACCAAACGACATACAAACTAATCAACATATTTTCATCGGTTATGGTTCGAGGTTAGCATTTATTTGAAAGGTCAAACAACATAACCATTTTTGGGTTGATAGGATCCAAAAAGAGATCTAGACTCAAACTATGCAAGGATGATAATCTAGATTGGACACAATCACAATTTACTTTGTTAGGTATTAAGTTTGATGTTGATTTAGAGTCAATGGTAGGCATTAACTATTCCGATAAGCTTGAGAAAATTGAGAGAGAAATGAATAGTTGGGAAGCAAGACTAATAACATCTATGGGTAGAAATGTGGTGCTGAAGTCCTTGCTGCTTTAAAAATTAAATCATCTATTTTCATCAATACCAAGCTCACCTGATGATATTATCCAGGCATTTCAGAAGAGATGTTATAATTTTATTTGGAAGGGCAAAAAAGATAAAATTAAAAGAAATATTATTTCATCCACTCCTAAAAATGGAGGAATCAATGTTCCAATAGTGAAAAATATTATTAAAGCTCAAAAAATGACATGGATTAAAAGATTGCTATATGACAGTTCTATATGGAGTAAAAATGCTGCCTTATATATTTCAAATATTCAGAAACTATGGCTTGTTGATGGTATTTATATTGGCAAAAGTATGGTGCCTACTATTTCAAATCGCTTTTGGCAGGACATTGTTGAGGCATGGGCAGAGTATCTAACAATATGCAACCAGGATGAAAATTGTTACTCTAATGTGTTAAATCAATCGCCTTGGTACAATAACAACATATTGATAGGCGGGGAAACAGTCTTTTAAAAAAAATTGGAAGAAAGGGGCATCACCTATCTGAGAAACATTATGAAGGAAGATGGCAACAGCCTCTCTTTAGAAGAATTAATTAACAAATACCATATTTGTCTAGATTTTCTTACATATCAAGGTTTGAAGAGAACTGTACTTCAATATTTGAAAAGATATACCGTATTCTCGCGGGTATAAGACCATATTTGAGCCTAAGACCACCCCCACTTTTCAGAGGGTTGTCCTGGTTGGGCTTATTCCCGAGTTATAGCCCACCCCCCATTTTGCCAGATGTTCCATGGTCGAACGTCATCTCTATTCATGCACAGATTTCATTTCTCGGACATGCAATAAAGTTTGATTTGTCATGTTATCGTCTTGTGTTATGTGTTCATATTCTTATTTTGACATTTTAATTATCGTATATATTTTAATAATTGGATACATTACATATATCTATAATATTATTTTATAACTTGGGTTATATCTTTCATTAATTATATTTGTGTACGTAAATCAAAACACAACATGAACTTAGTACTTCCCTGCGAGCTGTCAAGTCTCGTGCAGTTACGATACCGTAATTATTAAAAAAATATCAAACACCATAAACGAATAGGCTAAATGAATTTTCATTTTATGATATGGTAGTAAAATATAGATATGCAGTCAAGTTATTATAACATTCAAGTAGAAAATGGCATCTGTAATTTATCTCTGACAAAAATGTATCTCACGTGTTTAGTCATGACCGCCATACTTGGAGCGAACAACATCACAAACTTTTTGTCTTTCAAACAATCACTTGAAGGAAACGATTTGAAGATAGTTGTGAAATAAAATATTTGTAATATTTTCTGTGTTTGTCCTCTTTTCGTATTATTTTGAAGTGTCCAAATACTTTGATTCGAACCAGGAAGTAAGCATCGTATGTCTATGAGTCGCCAAATATATCAGCCAATGAGATTTTGAATCGATGACACACCCTTTTATCGACCAATGAGAGTTCGCATACGTAATTAGCCATTCGTTCCGACGCAATAATCTGCCATCTGTTTCGTTATATTCTGCACTCGTTCTTGAATAATCGACCTTCAAAGTGAAAACATTTTGTTGATTTTTTGTCAACAACACAACAACACAGCATATTGTTATCATTTTAATTCATGGTGCACAATTTTTTAACTCAAAGGCAATAACAAATTTCACAGAAAAAGTAACTAGAGTATCATGGCTTCGCTGATCGTAGCTACTCACTTGAAAAACAAACACGATGTATTTGTGCGTTAAATGAATATAGTTACGATTTTATAAACATAATGACATAAATAAATATCGTGTTTATGTTATGTTATGAAGTAAAACATCAAAACAATATCCTAAACAACATGATGTAGACTTGTGACAGATCGTGTGTGTGAGAGAGTGACACCACGCTTGCGGGAAGGAAATTCCGTAATGACGATAGTCTGCTCTGATTGGTCGACACTAATATAACAACCAATCATATTGTACTTCCTTTGAAAAAAAGCCATTTCAGTCGGCATGCATTGACGCTTCCAACACTGAATTGTAAATAGTTCATTAGCAAATAACGATATTTGTTCTGGAATTTATGACTAAATAACGTACATAAACATTATTGACAACATCATAAATAAGCTATGTAATGATGAATATCAAATCGGGATGTGTAACTTACATCGATGTTTGATGACGTGAGTAGCTAAATTTTATTCCCAACATTTAAGTTTTTCTGAATTATTTTGTCAGCTACGTACACAACTATCAACAACGCAACTCGAGATGTTATCGTTTTTTTATTCATTGACCACCATTTTAAACCAAACACATGGCATACAAAATTCATAAATAACAAATTTAATGGCAATGATTTCATGGTTTTTGCAGTCGCCTATCATAGAATTCTGAAAAACAAAAATGATGTTTAAGTGCATAATATAATTATCATATATAAAAAAAATAACATGAATGAATATTAATAATATCATGTTTATGTAAACATCAAAGTACAATATTCTTTATGCCGGTAACATGCCTTGCCTATTTGTGTTAGTTATGAGCCGCCATCTTGGATTCGGTCTCATGAGTTGGGGTCTCTCTCGAATACTAGCCCACCCCCATGTTTTCAAGATGTTTGTTTGCCGGGCCCCCTGGTCTAATACCCGCGGGAATACGGTAACTTCACTACCAATCAGTTGAAAAATATACACTCTTTCCCAATTCTTCCATACAATATCTCAGTTACAGACAATAGTAAACATTTTTATAAAATATTATGCCAATTTAGCTTTACAAAATCTAATGGCCAATTAAAATTGGAAGATATATTTGATAAGGAATTCCAACAGGATGAATGGGAAAATTTTAATTTGATGGCTAATAGATATACACAAAGTGTTAACTTAAAATGGTTTCAATATAAGATCAATCAGAATATTTTGACAACCAACATTTTTTTTACATAAGATTGGATATATTGATTCACCATTGTGTTCTTTCTGTAAACAAGTGCCTGAGAGCACAATACACTTACTATGTGATTGTATATATACTAGTAAAGTGTGGAAAGAATTGGCTAAATGGTTAGAAAACCTGGCTGAGGGATATATTGATTTAACAACGGAAAATATAATTTTTGGATTTAAGGGAAGAAATAATAACCCACTAAATGCCATTTGTCTACTAGTGAAACAAAATATCTATGCAATAAGCAGAAAAGGTAAGATACCTAAGTTTAAATGTATCCAAAAGGAAATACTAAGATATTACCAGGCATGTAAATACATTGCATTTACAAACAATAGACAGCCCAGATTCTATTCATTTTGGTCCTCTTTCCACACATTATTTAGACATTTAGAAAACGAGATATAACTTTTGTGAATAATACAGATAAGACTTTGAAAGCCATAAAATCTTGCAATTGTCCATGAACTTCAATACCTGCAAAATGGAACTTTGTGTATAGTTTACTGATATGTGAACAACTTTAATGATATATCCAACTATAAACCTGTATACCGTATTCCCGCGGGTATAAGACCAGGGGGCCCGGCAAACAAACATCTTGAAAACATGGGGGTGGGCTAGTATACGAGAGAGACCCCAACTCATGAGACCGAATCCAAGATGGCGGCTCGGAACTAACACAAATAGGCAAGGCATGTTACCGGCATAAAGAATATTGTACTTTGATGTTTCAAGTCTTTTAAACATAAACATAATATTATTAATATTCATTCATGTTATTTTTTATATATATGATAATTATATTATGCACTTAAACATCATTTTTGTTTTTCAGAATTGTATGATCGGCGACTGGAAAAAACATGAAATCATTGCCATTAATTTTTTTATTTATGAATTTTGTATGCCATGTGTTTGGTTTAAAATGGTGTACAATGAATAAAAAAATATAACATTCTTGAGTTGCGTTGTTGATAGTTGTGTACGTAGGTGACAAAATAATCCGGGAAAATTTAAATGTTGGGAATAAATTTAGCTACTCACGTCATCAAACATCGATGTAAGTTACACGTCCCGATTTGCTATTCATCATTACATAGCTTAATTATGATGTTGTCAATAATGTTTATGACAATTATGTACGTTATTTAGTCATAAATTCCAGAACAAATATCGTAATTTGCTTATGAACAATTAACAATTCAGTGTTGGAAGCGTCAATGCATGTCGACTGAAATGGCTTTTTTTTCAAAGGAAGTACAATATGATTGGTTGTTATATTAGTCTCGACCAATCAGAGCAGACTATCGTCATTACGGAATTTCCTTCACGCAAGTGTGGTGTCACTCTCTAACACACACGATCTGTCACTAGGCTACATCATGTTGTTTAGGATATTGTTTTGATGTTTTATTTCATAACATAACATAAACACGATATTTATTTATGTCATTATGTTTATAAAATCGTAACTATATTCGTTTAACGCACAAATACATCGTGTTTGTTTTTCAGGTGAGTAGCTACGATCAGCGAAGCCATGATACTCGAGTAACTTTTTCTGTGAAATTTGTTATTGCCGTTGAATTAAAAAAATTGTGTACCATGAATTAAAACGATAACAATAAGCTGTGTTGTTGACAAAAAATCAACAAAATGTTTTCACTTTGAAGGTCGATTATTCAAGAACGAGTGCAGAATATAACGAAACAGATGGCAGATTATTGCGTCGGAACGAATGGCTAATTACGTATGCGAACTCTCATTGGTCGATAAAAGGGTGTGTCATCGATTCAAAATCTCATTGGCTGATATATTTGGCGACTCATAGACATACGATGCTTACTTCCTGGTTCGAATCAAAGTATTTGGACACTTCAAAATAATACGAAAAGAGGACAAACACAGAAAATATAACAAATATTTTATTTCACAACTATCTTCAAATCGTTTCCCTCAAGTGATTGTTTGAAAGACAAAAAGTTTGTGACGTTGTTCGCTCCAAATATGGCGGTCATGACTAAACACGTGAGATAAATTTTTGTCAGATATGTTTACAGATGCCATTTTCTACTTGAATGTTATAATAACTTGACTGCATATCTATATTTTACTACCATATCATAAAATGAAAATTCATTTAGCCTATTCGTTTATGGTGTTTGATATTCTTTTTAATAATTACGGTATCGTAACTGCACGAGACTTGACAGCTCGCAGGGAAGTACCAAGTTCATGTTGTGTTTTGATTTACGTAGGCCTACACAAATATAATTAATGAAAGATATAACCAAAGTTATAAAATAATATTATAGATATATGTAATGGATCCAATTATTAAAATATATACGATAATTAAACTGTCACAATAAGAATATGAACACATAACACAAGACGATAACATGACAAATCAAACTTTATTGTATGTCCGAGAAATGAAATCTGTGCATGAATAGAGACATCGTTGGACCATGGAACATCTGTCAAAATGGGGGGTGGGCTATAACTTGGGAATAAGCCCAACCAGGACAATCCTCTTAAAAGTGGGGGTGGTCTTAGGCTCAAATATGGACTTATACCCGCGACACTACGGTATGTAAACATCTGATGGGAAAAAAAAAAAAAAAAAAAATAAAATAAAAAATAAACATTTTGGGTTGACATGTGCTTATTTGTCAACTGGTTTGAGATTATAATTTATTATTTATTTATTTATTCTAATAATTTTTATATCATTGTGAAGCCAGAATCTTCCGTATATAAATTGAATTTTCATTTCGTATTTACGATATTATGAGGCCCGAATTAAAGACAATCTTTCGAAAGTAATAGCATAAAAAGGAAAAATCATAGAAAACTCATTCAAAGTTGCGGGTGTGAGTAAGCCATTTGTGTACGGGTGCCGCGACTTGAATTTGTATTGAACGCCCGTATATAGTCCGTTTTCGCGATGTACATGCGATATATTTCGTAAAAACGGTACCGGAATCGCCGCCTGGAAATTCTGCCAGCAGAGCTAATTAGTGCCTAAGCCAAAATACTGCTGCGAGCTGGAGGGTCTGTAAATTCCACCACAGGGGCTAAAATGGGTAAAATAGAAATACGCAACGTAAGGGTTAAGCTTATCAAAATATGCAAATATTAAAGATCATGTTTGAAAATGTATAACACTACACAAAAACACAGGACAAAACATTGAAAATATGCCCACCTGCAAACTTCGGTGCTATGTCCAGATGGTTGACCCCGAATCCACCTCCTACAAATGCATTGAATCCGAGGGAGAGAGTCAAGAGACTTACTGCCCATATATGGTCGCAGCCCACATAGCCCACCGCAGACAGCAGCCCGGCCGGGATGAAAAGACCTGATGCAATAGAAGGGATGGTGATTAGGTGAGCAGATTTTGGTTTTGATGAAGGTGTGCAATTCAGATTGGTGCCAGTGCAATAATCTCTTCCTCACGTTTCATCTCACACCAAATTAGGTCTGTACCTTATTTGAGGTCTATTTACGTTTTTAAGACCTTGTCTTACTTACATGTATCTTATATACATGTCTAATTATAGATGTCTTTAACATATAGATCTTGCAATTAGTTCAATAAATAAACATGTTTCAAAAACAATAATTTCAAAATTGATTCCTAAGCTTATATATTTGACCTACCGATACAGCTCATGAGTCTGCGAGTGTTGAGCGTGCTGAGGTAGTTGCGGGAGCGGATGAAGTCGGCGATATAGCTGGAGAAGATGTACATCATCCATGCGGACAGGTAGGGCAGAGCAGACAGTAACCCGTCCTTAACAACGAGAATAATATACATCAGTAATATCACATATTCAATTATATATCATTTAAAAGAATGCGCCAATCTGGCCTTAACGTCTTGATGAGGTTAAAGCTGGCTATGAGAATACATCTTCTTGGTAAACTGCTACGTACAGATTTGATGTCGAACTTGAGGACACGCTGCATGTAGGTGGGGAGGCTCGTCAGGTAGATGTAACTGCCGAAGTTGCTGGCGATGCTGGCAATAGCGATGCCCCACAGTGGACCACATGTCAGGATCTTGATCCATGGGGTGCTTAACACCTGCAATATACATGTATTATATTTATTATTCATATGGTTGAAAATAACCGAGGTAATATTTTCGGACACATATCACGTTTACCTAGCAACCACTGTTACAGCACGACTTCCCGTATTCTGTTGTCTGTGATGTCATAAAACAAGTGTTCGTCGCAGGAAAAGAGGTTAGTTTCCTGACTATTTTTGCTTGATACAAATGGAATAGATTTGATAATAAAGTAACAAGTGAAGAAGCGAGCACAGCTCAGATACCCCCGCTTCCAAATATAGTTTGAGATAACTGAAAATAGGAAACGCACAACTATGGGAATGACAAACCTGTGTGTAAAGTTGATGAATAGTTGATGAAAAGATGAAAATGAATAGCGAATGTACAATTCCAGAGATAACTGTTAAACCATATTTCCATGGAAACCCGCAAAAATAAAATTCAGAAATAGGTCTAACCCTCAAAAGGCACATCTAGGCATCATGATTGACATGTGTATGACGTTTGGTGTAGCTAGAATGTATAGTTTAGGAAATCAGTTCCACACAAAATGACTTCCTTACCACTGTTTTGGTCATGTTTCGATGGAAACCGCAAAAAATAGCGATCAAAACTCTATTTAATCCTCAAAAGGCATAACTAGAGATCATGGCTAACATGTGTAGCAAGTTTGGTCAAGCTAGCATGTATAGTTTGAGAAATATGCTCTGCACAAAGTTTTGTGAGGGACGGACGGACCAACATCTCGTGTTCAGGAGGTAATCTTTTTATGAGTTAAATTAACTCTTAAACTGGACATCAAAAAAAAAAGAGTGCAAACATTTGACGTTGAAGGGCTAATTGTCCAAATTGGTTATGCCTTAATGATAACCCTCATGGACAATAATACTCCGTGTTTACTAGAGCATAAATTGTTTCAAAACATGGAAGGAATACTAATGTGAACGCCAAAGCCTTGAAAAGTGATGATCACATAAAATAACCTACTAATCACTTCTTTCTCAGAGAACAGAAGTTGTTAGCTTTAGATAGAGGTGTACAGGCAAGAAACTGAAGACTTATTTCATTGTTTGATCTTTACCCCTCCGAGTAATAAAAACAAAGAACAAGACGTTAAACAGGTAGATACTATTATCAAAACTGGCAAATTAGATTTCACTGATAATAATGGTAAATACAATACCAGATACACATGTTTTACTGTCATAGTCTCTTCATTAGTATTCTACTAGTAGTTATATATATATATATATATATATATATATATATATAAGTAACCTGTAGTGTAGTTGCCACTTGCCTATTGGAGAAGATTAGCTCTCCACTTACTGGACATGTAGTTGCCACTTGTATACTGGACAAGATAACCTCTCCATTTATTGGACATGAAGTTACCACATGCCCATTTGGACAAGATTACCTCTATATTTATTGGACAAATAGTAACCACTTACCTATTGGACAAGATTACCCCTCCAACTATTGGACATGAAGTTACAACTTACTTTTTGGACAATATGACCTCTTTATTTATTGGACATATAGAAACCACTTGCCTATTGGACAAGATTACCCCTCTAATTATTGGACATGTAGATACTACTTACTTTTTGGACAATATGACCTCTATATTTATTGGACATATAGAAACCACTTGCCTATTGGACAAGATTACCCCTCCAATTATTGGACATGTAGTTACAACATACTTTTTGGACGATATGACCTCTATATTTATTGGACATAAAGAATGCACTTGCCTATTGGACAATATTACCCCTCTAATTATTGGACATATAGTTACTACTTACTTTTTGGACAAGATGACCTCTATATTTATTGGACATATAGAAACCACTTGAATATTGGACAAGATTACCCCTCCAATTATTGGACATGTAGTTACTATTTACTTTTTGGACAAGATGACCTCTATATTTATTGGACATATAGAAACCACTTGCCTATTGGACAAGATTACCCCTCTAATTATTGGACATGTAGTTACAACTTACTTTTTGGACAATATGACCTCTATATTTATTGGACATATAGAAACCACTTGCCTATTGGACAAGATTACCCCTCTAATTATTGGACATGTAGTTACAACTTACTTTTTGTACAATATGACCTCTATATTTATTGGACTTATAGAAACCACTTGCCTATTGGACAAGATTACCCCTCTAATTATTGGACATATAGTAACCACTTATCTATTGGACAATATAGCCTCTTTATACATTGGACACGTAGTTATTTCTTATAGGACAATATGACCTTTATATTTATTGGACATATAGAAACCACTTGCCTATTGGACAAGATTACCCCTCCAATTATTGGATATATAGTTACTACTTACTCTTTGGAAAAGATGACCTCTATATTTATTGGACATATAGAAACCACTTGCCTATTGGACAAGATTACCCCTCTAATTATTGGACATATAGTAACCACTTATCTATTGGACAATATAGCCTCTTTATACATTGGACACGTAGTTATTTCTTATAGGACAATATGACCTTTATATTTATTGGACATATAGTTACCACTTGTCTATTAGACAATATAGCCTCTTTATTTATTGGACATGTAGTTACTTCTTATTGGACAAGATTACCCCTCCAATTATTGGACATATAGTTACCACTTGCCTATTGGACAAGATTACCTCTATATTTATTGGACATATAGTAACCACTTGTCTATTGGACAAGATTACCCCTCCAATTATTGGACATATACTTACTACTTGTCTATTGAACAAGAAAGCCTATTTATTTATTGGACATGTAGTTACTACTTATTGGACAAGATCTACCCTCCAATTATTTGACAATATTACCTCTATATTTATTGGATATATAGAAACCACTTGCTTATTGGAAAAGATTAGCCTTCCAAATCCAACTGCTTTTCCAAAATACATAATCTCTTTCAATGATATTATATATATATTCACAATTATGAATACACCTAATTGAACAACAGCACAAAGCATTGCAAACATTATAATACATGCAACTACAGTGATTTTACTAATCTTGTCCAAAAAGCAATTTGTAACTACATGTCCAATAAAAATATAAATAAGCTTGTCAAATAGGCTAGACTGGCAACTACAATAAATGAATAAATGAAGGGGAAATCTTGTCTAATAGACAAGTGGTAACTATATGTTCAATAAATGATGGGAAAATCTTGTCCAATAGACAAGTGGTTACTATATGTCCAATAAATAACGGGGCTATATTGTCCAATAGGCAAGTGGTTACAATATGTCCAATAAAAATAGAGGTTATCTTTTCCAATAAATGGAGGGGTAATCTTGTCCAATAGGCAAGTGGTTACTATTATGTTCAATAACTATAGATGTAATCCTGTCCAATAGGCAAGTGGTATCTATATGTCCAATAATTGGAGAGGTAATCTTGTCCAATAGGCAAGTTTAATGCTTGGTCACTTGTCAAGCAACAACCTCCACCTTTGAATCTGTAGATGGGGTATCCTAAGCATGAACATTATAGCTTTTGATTGTATGTTAATGTGAATTTAAAGCTTGAAATATTTAAATAACATATCAAAACAAGCATTTGCGTATATGGATTTACGGTTCACTCCTTGCAGCATACTTAGATGAAGTAATAAGACGACAGACATAATTGAAATGAAAGAAATTTATTCCAGTGATGTATTCACATGTAGGCACATTCAAATATCAAATTTCAAAAACTAAAAACACTAGAAATAAGTGCATGTGATGATTCACTATGATGTCCCACCAACTTTCACTCCAACCTAACAAAGGTCAGAAAAGGTCCCTACCAAATATACACAGTCCAAACTCATTAACTGTTCTATGGAAACTCTACTACTAGGTTCAGCCAGATACCATGTCTTTTGAAATAATAAAACTACAGTTTTGGAGATAAAGGTCAGAGGATATGAAATTATGTTTAGTTCAAATTGTTTCCATGACCATAGTAGAAAAAGGCACTACTGCACCACTTGGTCTAACTGCATACCAAGATTCTTGAAATAATATCAAAAGATCTTCAAGATATGGCCTAAAAACAAAAGCAAACAAGTCTTATATATCTAAGTGTTTGGGATCATGTTGAGACGTGATTTTGCGACATTTACTCATTAAAATTATAAAAATCCTGTCAAAATTAA
The DNA here is from genome assembly GCA_936450465.1 of Gibbula magus. Lineage (NCBI taxonomy): Eukaryota > Metazoa > Mollusca > Gastropoda > Trochida > Trochidae > Gibbula > Gibbula magus. Next base: position 102,863,576 of record OW388289.1, on the reverse strand, counting down.
TTCCGAAACAAAAGCATTTCGGGCGAAAACATTATGTCTCCTGCAAAGTTTTGCGGGATATAAAAATGGGTATAAATTGCCCGAGATTATTATTAACTGTTGTACATTTTTACTTTTTATACTTTGTTATTTACCTAATTAAACTGTTTTCATTGTGCTCAATTCATGGCAATACAAATTCCCTTCCGAGGGCAATAAAAAAATAACTAATTGAAACATAAATGATACTTATCTTCACTCTCTTTGCTTGAAAATGGAATTGAAAATATTTTCAAAACAATCATAACAATTAATGTAATGAAAGTTTATATCCTGCAAAACTAACCTATGAGTGTAGTTTAAGCACTATGACAATGAAATCAAAAAAGACTTTATTACTGATGACTGGCAGTATACCATATTTTACAAAATAAATCAAATTTGTCTCAAATCAAAAAATCAAATTTAAGCTATCATACATGTCAGACTGAGAGCTAAGGTTCTACAAGCATAGAAACTGCATTAAACTTTGCTAAAAAAACAGTGTCTGTGTTTAAAAGGTTTCCGACTCTTTATCTAGAGATTTAATCATGTTGTTAACTTTTTTCACAGTCTCCCATCCTCTTTTCCACATTGTCCCATTGTTTTCTTATGATTTCTGCACTGCCAATTTACATCCAGTCTGTGATGGGCAGGTCCTTGCAGAGGAGCCATTGTAATACTGGGGCAAATACAACTTCAGTTCAGTTATCGCTTGCTCGCACCAACGAACCCTTTTCTCTGCAAAAAAAGTCAAAAGTGTTTTGTATCTGAAAATAAGAGGTTCCTACTTATCACACGAAAATTCAGTATGAAAGCTATTACCGGTAATTAATAAGGACTACATCAAGCATCATGTTTCTGTGTTAATTTAAAAAGACTGAAAATATTATCTGAAATGCTCAGCTCATCATTACATGAGTCATGAGCTCTGCTACAAATGATATTTATAAAGTTAAACTCTGTCATTGCAAATCCTCAGAATATAGCCATTGGCTCGGCAGTTCATCAGTAATTGTGGGATTTACTTCAAGTTCATAAGAAATGAAAACAACTTTTAGGGTATGATCTCTACAACACACCCATTTACACTGTGCACGTGGTCTCACAGATAACATAACATTTTGTTCAGATGCAAACAAAATAGTATGACCACCCGTGTGTAAAATTCACTCATTACTGGTGCGTACAGATTTGGTAAAGTTTGAATGCTGTGTGGTAATTTTGGTACAATAACATTTCAAATTCAACATGTAAATATGCAAATCTTAACATTAAGACTGTGAGTTAACATTGAATGCTATTATAAGTGATTCTGTTAACTTAAAAAGCAAATACTACATAAACTCCGGAGTCCTAAAAATTTGTGAGTGAAACAAAGGTGTCCAATGTCTAAAATATTAAATGTTAACTTTGTCCAATAGTAAAGAGTTTTCAAACCAAGAGGAGTCAACTTACATAGGATATGAATTTAAGAGCAATGTTGTCTAATTAATTGCGAGTTTAAACCCGTCCATAAATAGGGGGTTTGTGAAATTGAGTGTAATAAAGATCTACAATCGGTGATTACAAAAAGTTGAATGTACACTTCATTCAATACATTGAAATATTATTGCAATACAAGAGTTGTATATCGCAATATATGGCAATACAAATATAACACAACACTCATTCGGAAATCAATCTTCCTGGTTTCTTAAAAGGTTCTTAAGCCAAACCTAAGTGACAAAACTGGTTGTTGGGACTCGTAACATATTTTTATAATTCCTTTCCAAATTTAATGAATAATTTTACCACTGTCAATTTTTACGTTGAACCGTGAAGAAGCTCAAAATTAAGAGTTAACTTTGTCCAACAGTGAAGAGTTATCGACTGAAGACGAGTCAACTAGGCTTACACATTTAATGAATTTAAGAGTAATGCTGTCCAAAACATTAGGAGTTTTACCCAGTTCATAAATAGCGAGTTTGTGATTGCGAGTGAAATAAAGATGTCTGATATAACATGATACTAGAAGCTATGTATACATCAAGAGTCAACTTTGTCCAACAATAAAGAGTTTTTTTTAACTATATGAGTCATTCTAAGAATAGTCATTTAGAAGTCTACAGTATCGCAGGATAACTACTTTTCTGTATCATAATGCATCGTTTGTAAACAATGTCATTCATTAATTTATAAGCTTATTGATAATTTGAAATGTTTTACAAAAGTGCTGTTATGTGTTTATTAAGTCTAGAGACAGACATGTAATCTTTTCCGGCAGGGATGGTGGGAGATTAGGTGAAATTTGGTGGGAGATTGGGTCCTCACGGTAGGCGATTTTATAAACTTAAAGATGTTTTTTTAAAACATTTAAAAAGACATGAATTTACTTATTTTATTTATCATCAGTTTTTTTTATAAAACAACTGAACTACATGAAATAAATTGCAAATACTGTAAATCCTTGAATAATCGCCTGCCTTGAATAATCGCCGGGTCTATGCCCTAGCTGAAATAAATAATCGCCTAGCGTGAATAGTCCTATTTTGTCTCCGAATCTATGCCTCCAATACTCGCCTGCCTTGAATAATCGCCGGGTCAAATCAGGCTTTGAAATTAATAATCGCCGGGCGATTATCCAAGGATTTACAGTATGTTTAATGAACTAGGTGTAACTAACACATAGATTTGTTGAAAAGATAACTCTGTGTTTATCTAGGAATCTGGTAAGCAATGTCTAAGAATTTGTGTGAAGTAAGTCTAACATAAGAAAGTCAATATTAGAAAGAGAAGCTGTTGAAAAATCAGCTTTTTGGTGTAGAGTTGCAGATCTATCATATATCAGTAATTTTGAAGCCTAGAAATGTGAATAAGACAAATGTCCTGAGCTGGTGTCTGGCAGTAGGCCATTGGCCTGAAGCTCTTAGAGCACTTTAATATACTAAACACTACTGGAATTATTTAACTGAAATTGTTAATGATATTTCATGCTGCAACTTCCAAGGTTTAGTCAGCTTTTAAATTTTCACAGATTAATTACTCTAGGTGAAGATAAATATTCATGAATCATTAGACTTACATGTAGAAATAAAATTATAATTATTGATCAGCCCCAATGTCCTAACTCAAGAGAAGTTGGTAGGTCATTTGAAAATGTAATAGGAAAATGGCCTATGGCCTGCAGCAATCTGAATCCCTGTATATGACTGTAAATTATGAATACTCATAACAATATCCATTTCTAATCAATTACTTTGCTTATCCTCCGTTTGTTTTCCTTAAATAAATTTGGATATTCAAAAGAAATTTGCCTATCCGTAGCAGATAAATTTTTTAAAAATAATTCATTTTTAGAAAACAATTTTAGATTAAATTCCAAAAGTCTTGAACATAAATAGCTTTAGATATCTCACGTCTGTAACAGTCTATTAAATTCACATTAAACGATATGATTTCGACCTTTTTATACGTATTCTACTAAGTGAAAATTGACTTTGTTGAAACTTTGTTGACTTTGACTGCGTTTATCGACTGTCCCTGGGCGAGTGTCAGAATGACGAAAACATACCCATTATCAAACATTTTAATCATACTTTCTTCACAAAAGCTTTCATTTCTCACGTAGTTTCTAAACGTTCATTCAAAAGACTTGAATTCTTCCGTTTGATTCATATCGATGTATGCTAACACAACCCGGAAGTATATTCAGTAAAGTTCGTAAGAACACGTTTTCCTTACGACATATTCCCTATGCAATGTGTATTGTTTACCATAACATAATTTAATTAATTTTTTTCTGATATATTATTTACAGAAAAATACGAAATGACATTAAATATGTACTATTATCAATATCAAAGAGAAAGCGAGTGAGGAAAAAACATTTAGTTCGTAATTTAGCATATTATCAATATTGCTTGTCGTCAAGAAAATACGATCGAGATTGCAAACCTACAAACGGTGATTGAATTCATAGCATAGTGGGAAGGGTTCTTTTTTGTTTGACGCGATAACTATTAAAGAAAATACAAGATCTGCTATTTATCTATGTTTGTCAACAATGCAGTTTATGATTACCATTCGCTTAAAATAAAATTATCCAAACGTTTGGACTGCTGACAAAGTACGATCGTTTGACATTTTTTTTTACTCATTTTTTTTCACAGTTAGTCAGGAAATGCCGGTAGATTTTAACCTTCTGGCGGGATGACGGGAGTTAACCCTTAATACTGGCCACAAACGGGAAAGTTCACATGTCTGTAGATATATTATATATTATATGACTAAACATCATTATCGTACATTAGCCGACATCTTTTTTTATCAAGATGGCGGGCCGTAGGCCTGATATCGATGATTATATGTTCTCTGATCGTAAGTCACATAACTACACATAATCAACCAATAGTTAGATTAAATTTACAAAAGAAATCAAATATAAACACAGATGACTTTAATTTAAGTTCATTATTTGGGAAAATGTGTAAACAATGGACGATACTTACATATCAGAAAATGCTGTGCTCGCTTGCTTTTCACGTCTTCCAGCGTGTGGCGTCCAAAAAGCTACGTCGTAATACGCATGCGCGAGGCGGGAGAAGTTACCCTTAGTGCAAGGGAGACAACTCCAAATAACTGTCCAGTAGAAATGGACAGAGACTCATCCAAAATTTTATGAGCCATTTTACAAGTTATTTTTAAAAGAAGGGGAATTCCGTTTTGAGTGGTTTAGAACATGATTTATGTTTATTTAAGAGTTAACCACTTAAATTAAGTTAACTCATAACCTTCGGACAGACAACTTGATTAACTCTTAATGCTCAAATGATAGCACGGACGGATGGACGGACGGACGGACGGAAAGAATGAACGCTATATATATCCCGGCTTACGCTGTAAGGCGGGGGTATAATTATTACACTCGAAAGTTTGCAATATGACTTTTACGAAACTATTTTACAAAACAAATTTGTGTATAACCCTTGCTGTAATTCCCACCGTTTCATAAAAGTCATAACCTGAAGAGTCTTGAAGTGAGTAAAATGACTTGCTTAGTAATGCTTACCTCCTTCTTGCCAATAGAACTCTCTATGTACTCTCTCTCTGACTTGGAGATCCGCGGGTGATCAGCGGGGGTCTCATGTGCCATACAGAACCACACCAGCACCCACAGACAACCCAGGCTACCTGCAGTATCACATTCTTCTTCAATAAATACATACAAATCTGAGATTATTGCACAAACATTTTAACATGAATTTGTGATAATATTTGAGTCTATTTAAAGAATGCAAGGTTGTAATGGGATCAATCTTCAATTCGTTAATAGGATGAACTCATTTCTGACCAAGTATATATGTTTTTATGACTATATACCATGATGTAAGATTGAGTTAGCACAAAATATTATTTTATCAATGGCTCAAAAAGTTACCAGTCAAGATCAAAGTCACCAGATTCTGTGTTGTCAAACAGACCTTATTTCACACAATGTGTAAATACATAAAGAAGATGTGCCATTAGATTGAAATCAAATTACAAGAATCTTCAACTCACAAAAGAGGTACTAATTCTGCTAAAACTCACCAAATATATAGAAGACGGAAGGCCAGCCTCCGAGGAAGGTGGACCCACATAATAGACCAGATATCGGCATGGCAACCACTGTTCCAAGCAGAGCACCTGGAGAGAACGGTCAAGAAACTTTGTGTGAAGAAAATGGAATAACTTCATTTATCAAGTACTTCCACTTTTTGAAACTCATCAATTTTGGTTGTACATTTGATAGCAGTGTATGAAATAAGCGCAAAAAGTAGCCATTCCAGAAGTGTTTTTTTGCTCAATAAATGACAATAAAAAAAATAAAATTGCAAGCCCTGACCAAAAGTAACAGGTGACAGGCTTTATTTCATACACATTAGATAGTTACCTGAGTATGTGATGCCGGCCAGTTGAGTTCTCTCCCAGACAGGTGCCCAGTTGCCCCACATAGCGTGCATAGCGGGGTACGTCACTCCCTGTCAGCCAATCAGAAGCAAGCTCAGTTAGGCATACACATACGAGTACAATTCTCTATTGAGTACATGTGTATTCTTTTTGTTGTACTCAATTCTGATTAGACTAAATTCTAGTCTCAGAAATGATTTTTTTTTAAATGTCAAAATTTAAGAAATAATGAGATCTATCTACTTAAATGAACCCCCAAAGCGAGTTCCACATATACAAGTAGAGTAATAGACAATGAACACCCCCTCCAGAAAAAAGTGCGATATAACCTTAAAAAGCCGCTACTACAGGTATCCAACCCCAGTCTCCAAATATTAGAATTCACCTTAGATACACCATAGGCATATTTAAATATCATTCCCTTGTTCTCTACCCAAAGCCATGCAGAAACCTGCTTCAACACTGTAGCACCTCCCTAAAACTAAGTTTGAGGTACAGTTGTCTCCAACCCCTCATCCTTGGTTTCTCATTAGTTAAAACTAACTGGGCTTGGCAGCCATGCAATGTTCTGCTTTGGGTAGCAACTAACTGGAGCCCAGCCAGCCTAGTGGCCTACCTTAGCCAGATCTTTACTCCAAATATACAAATTCAATTCCATATATCCTGCACAAATACCAGGAGCACAGTGCTCTCCACCTGCATTCAATGTACAGCCAATAACAAATACGGGATGCTCTGATTGGTTCTCCAGAAAAATCTAGCGTGACCAATTCTGGATTGAACCTCCTCTGATTTTAGAGCCGTTTCACCGCGTATTGACTTATCTACTTTGTGACGTCATAATCTATCCGAACAAACAGCCGATTCTAAAATGTGCTGTACTTGTGGAAATAAAAATAACTGATACTAATTAAATCAATCTTTCCTGTAGCGTGTTTTAGAGATACATTAAATGAAAGATTAGCAAGACAAACTCAAGAAATATCCAAATAGCGACACTTATGCAGTTGAGAAAGCGAGCAAACGCAATGACGCAATTAAATGGTCAGGCGGATCTGAAAACCGAGCGTAACGTTTTGATGCAAAATAAGAAATACATTTGTCATCTGCACACCTACGCATATAACTAAAATGAGCGAGCAATCCTTACCCGAATGAGACAGTTACCCTCCTCACCTAGATCACTTCATTTTAATAAAGTCCTCAAGCTCGTCATTCACAGCTGCTGGCGAACGGTAGCCATTTTGAACGTTGCGTGATATCTTTATGAGGGTTATTCCAAAAACGCGAAATTCATTAAATACGAATCTTGATTTTGTGAGCGCGAATGTTGGGAAAACAAAATTAAAACTCCCGTAATAAATGACACATATATTAGATTTTTTAAATGGTTAAAGAGAACTTGTGGGGGAAAACTTTGTGTATAACAATAATATTTTTTTGTACGAAATCGCTGCTGTTGTCACAAAGAATTTTTCGAACGAAATTCAGAGCTCACGCCCTACCGTTGTACGCATAGTCAGCATCCGACAAAAAGAGTCCCATGGTAAAACGGTCATGGTTGAATGGAGATAAAGCTACTGTGTTTGAAAATCAGAGACATGTTATACTGGATTGATAGCGAGTAAATTTTAAATTGAAACCTCACACTATGCGTTCGATTTAAAAAACAATGAGAACTGAAGCCATTCATCGGCGCTGCGAATGGTGAAAAGTTTACTACGGAATAACAGCAAATTGTTTATTAGTTTTATGACATGCTATGTGTTACTATGTGAACTTTCTATCAGTGTATATCTTTTATCATTAAAATGCTGTATAATTAGGTAAAATATAGCGTGTTTTCATTCCATGTAATGCACAAAATCCAATATGGCGGATTTTGCCGACAGAACGGCCCCTTTATGTGTCACTGTGAGGACACGCCAGCCAATAATAAACCAAATATGGTATACCTCTTTTCTATGTATCTACGACTCAATGTACTGCCCCATTAATAAACTCCTTCCGGTTAATAGCTAGTGACAAAGATTTAGAGCAAACAAATTATTTATTATACTGATAATCAAAAGATGTCGACACCAGGTTCAATAATTAATCAAACTTTGGAATCCAAAATGAAACATAATATATATTTATATTTCAATAAATGCCGCTTAGGAATGCATAGTTACCTCCCCTAGTCCTTCAATGACCCGTAGAGCCAACAGTCCATACAGATTCCACCGTGCTACTATAGGAGTGAGCAGAGTGAGGACAGACGTACACAGGATTCCCAGACCCAGCAAAACCTTGGCGCCGACTCGGGCAGCGAGGTAACCGCCAGGGACCTGGGTGACAATGTACCCCCAGCCAAAGGAGCCCAGGATCAGGCCCTGGGTCCTCTCATCCCAGTAAAACTCCCCTGTCTGTGAAACAGAACATGTACAACCCATTATAAAGCAGGTTCAAGAATGTATTAGGTCGAGAATTATGATAATAAGTCTTCTTTCATTCATTCATTCATCAAATGTAAAATATCTACATAAAGGATCACAATCAGGCACTGTTTCAAAGTGCAAACTCAAACATATCTTTGATTAAAGATTTAATTGGGGTGATTATAAAATTGGTAAACATCAAAACTTACATTCTTAGTGTAATTTGTTGAGACATTGCTTGGTGCTTTACATTCAGATGCGGTGCTTTCATTGGTTCCAGTGGTGGTATTGGATGTTACCATGGCAACCAGAGCTACACTCAAATTAACACGCAGACAGTACACATTGAAGAATCCCAAAAATCCCAGAATCACAAGGACATGCCTTGCCTGTATACAGTGCCATTGTTCTGAAACATAAAAATGTAATGTTTACAGAGATTAAAATCACAAATTGGAAGTAATGACTCCATAATATACTGAAGGAAAAAAATAAGGGATCGCATAAAACCACAGGTTGTCACAGATTGTATTCAATTCATTTCATACAGATTATTGTCATTGTCTACAATAAATGAAGAATGTCAGTATCGAGTATGGCCCCCACGTGCTCTCTCGACTGTCTGGCAACGTCTTTGCATACTTCCGATCAGGTTTCTTACTGTAGCTCTCGGAATGTCACGCCATTCCTGCTGCAGACACTGGAAGAGATCATCAATATTTCGTGGTGGTATACGTCTCTCACGAACCCTTCGACCTAGCACATCCCATAGATGTTCAATAGGGTTTATGTCCGGACTTTTGGCAGACCAAGGCAACACTGTAATGTTACTGTTTCTCAAAAAATCAGCTAAAACATAAGCCGTATGGGGACGAGCATTGTCCTGTTGGAGTTCAAAACGGCGACCTGTTCTCCTGGCAAACGGTGCTACCACAGGACGTAAGACCTCATCACGGTACCGAACACCTGTCAGGCCTCCGTCGAGGCGAATCAGATCTGTTCTGTTGTTGTAGGTAATTCCGCCCCATACCATGACCGACCCACCACCGTATATGTCATGTTGTTTAATGGTGTCCTGCTGGTACCTCTCATTTCGGTGACGCCAAACACGCACTCTGCCATCTGCATAGTCCAGATTGAATCTCGATTCGTCACTGAACATGGTGTTACGCCAATGACGTAGCTGTCTCACACCATATTGCCGCACCCAATCCAGTCTTCTTTGCTTATGCTTCTGTGTCATCCGTACGCCAACAAAAGGTCGTCTGCTTTTTAAAACTGCTGCCTTTAGTCTGTTTCGTACAGTACGGTCACATACCCGTACTCGCGTGGCAGCCCTGAGATCGGCGTTTATTTTTTATGCTGGGGTGAATCGATTCTGCAAGGCACGCCGTGCGATCATTCGGTCTTGTCTTGGTGTTATCTTTTTAGGTCGTCCCCGACCTTTTCTCATCGCAACATCACCAGTCTGACGGTAGAGGTTCCAGAGGCGAGATAAGACACTGATTGACTTTTGAAAGTGTCTTGCAACTTCTCGAAGAGAGTGGCCTGATCTCACCATACCTATTGCTTGCCATTTCTGAGCCAAAGTCATGTACAGTCTTGCCATGTTCAGGAAAAAAAACAGAACTGACTCTATTCTGGCACAGGTACCCTTTATACCCGAAAAATGATGGTAAAACATGAAGTGCACGATTTTCAGGAACCCCTCCTATTGAACCTGGTGCGTTTAGGCGCCAGGTTATGGGTAGTGAACATGTAAACTCTCATTGAAACCTGTAAGGCATTTAGTTTTCATCAATAAAGAAATATGCGATCCCTTATTTTTTTCCCTCAGTATATGTCAAATAGATATGGTAATTTTGAACATAATAATCATGATTATATGACTTAATTCAAAGGACTTAAATGAAAATGGCACACTTTCTTGTATAAATTTTTTTATAGTACATAAATACTTGTTATTCTACTACGACTAGTAAAATCTCAAACAATTATACTTTCTAAGGATTTAATTACAAATAACTGATTTATATATCATATTCACAGTCAGAACTTGATTAAACTTCCTCAGTTCATGTCTGCTGATAGCTGCAGAACTGTAGCTATATAACCTCTTCCCCCAGTATCATCGTGTTTATAAAGGCGACGTCAGGGTGTCAAAGAGCCTATATTTGGTGTAGCTGCAGAACTGTAGCTATATAACCTCTTCCCCCCAGTATCATCGTGTTTATAAAGGCGACGTCAGGGTGTCAAAGAGCCTATATTTGGTGTAGCTGCAGAACTGTAGCTATATAACCTCTTCCCCCAGTACAGGGTTCGAAATTAGCACTAGTCCGGTAGCCCATGGCTAGTGAAAAAGAAGCTGGGCTAGTAAAGTGTAAAAACTGGTAGTCCGAAGGACTTGTTAAAATTTGAGGTGAAATGATCATGGAGATGCATTTGGCTAGCTGGAATAAGTCTGGACTAGTACTTTTAGAAATGCACTAGTCCGAGTGGTTACTGCATTGAAATGGTTAATTTCGACCCCTGCAGTATCATCGTATTTTATAAAGGCGACGTCAGGGTGTCAAGGAGCCTATTTTGGTGTAGCTGCAGAACTGTAGCTATAAAACCTCTTCCCCCAGTATCATCTTTTCAACAGTGTGGAGCATTTTTACAGTCTTTTTGAAAAGACTTGTAAACAAGTCGAAATGCGACGCATCGTATTGTATTTAAGAAGATTGATCCAGTCAAAACCATCTGATGTTTACTCTTTTCTATACATAACCTTATATCACGTGAGAAGCAACTCATCTTATTTATAATATAACCTCGAGTGATTGGTTTTCGGACGCTTAAGACACAAATCAATGTTGACAATAAAAATGTTTGGAAATTAATAAATACGTATCATCTATTTTTCCATATGAGCTTTATCTAAAATAAATTGGAGACAATTCATCGGGGAAAATGTTTTGATGACTATCTTGTCTCATTTAGTGAGTACATCCGGAATGTTGACAGTCAGCGAGTGTATGCCGTTTTCGGACATCTGATTAGTCGATACCAAAAAGGGATATCAAAAACTATTTATGTAAGTTCCGTTGACCCAGAATATTACCAAAACGCAAGGACAACGTAGAAATTTTGTTGGTAGCCGGTTTGACTTGTTCAAATTATCAAATTGTCGACTTTTTCATAACATGCAAAAAGTAGTTCAGGATAGAGATAGATTTTAAGCTTAAGAGTGAAGTTTGTATGATATTACAAATCTTAGGAAGTTTCACACGAAACATGTTGTTCTGACCGCTAGCGGAGACCTCTCCTTTGTATTGATGATGTCACATGGCTACAAATATCATGAAAAACTACCCGAATGTGAGCCGTCCGAAAACCAAGTACTCCACGATATAGTAGACATAAATTAATGCAAACATATTGACATATATTTTATTAATATTATCATATAGGGCCTACTATAGAATTACCATTTCCCACCACAGTTCTCAAAGGTTGAGTGTCACTGTCAGTATGAGATAGAAGTGGACGGTTGTCGCCTGCTTCACCATCACTCTCGTCTGTCGTCGACATATTCTTCTTTTGTTTATATTCTAAATAAAGGGGCACTGTACGGAGAGGTCATGGGCATCATACTGGATTGGTTCTTGGATAGAAAACCATCATCTTAGAAGTTAGTTAGCAGAGTTGCTGCTTGTAGTTGGGTAGTTGGCAACTTATAGTGTCAGACACTAGACCGAAACCTCTGTCGTCCGAATGCTCTACCTCACACAGCGAGCCGCATGCTATCCAGTGGGGTTGCAGGTAGAGCCTCTCGACCTAGTCAGACACCTGCAGGCTGCACTGACTCCTCACCAATTTGGTCACAGGAATCAGATATTGGTGTCACAGTAATCAATATGCTAGCAGTTCCCAACCGGTTACATCATATAGATCTTGAGAGTGTGATTCTAGATAAAAGCTTGATCTGTCCATTCGAAACCGACAAGTGACATCCCTATCATGTGACCAAAACAAAATACGCGCTGTTTATACAAAGGGAGACAACTCTCAGAAAATCGCGCTATTTACTCTACAGAAACTTTAGTTTTGTTTTGTTTACACATGTGACAGATGTCATAGTTCGCCAGTTTAGTTCAAAATTGTCGATGACAAAGAAGAGAAGAGAGTACTTTCATCCAGATATATGTTCAGTAGATGATAACTGTTATCTATCCAATCGTCTAAGTACCGGTATGTAAGTAATACTGTTGTTTGTATACTGTTCCGCCCACATTTCTGATTTCAGACACTGTTGGGACTTGTTAAAAAACTAGAAAACATATGAAGTCGACTATAACGTAACAACTCCTTATACTATATGGTTTATCGACCTCGGAACAGTTATGTTCACCGAGATGATAGCCGAGGTGAACATAACTTTCCGAGGTCAATAAACAATTTGATTCACCGATAACTGAAGTCAATATAACTGTTTTATTATATGATTCATGAAAGTCTCAATTTTTCCGAAAATTCATTTAAAATTATTTTTCACAAATTCAAAAATTAATTTTTTCATAAAATGTTTATGTTTTTCTAATTTTACTTATACTTTACTACAAAATAGATTTCGATTGGAAACAAAACCTTTATTTTTAAATTACTTAATACAAAACATTAATTAAACAGAGCTCCTCGCTAAGCTCCTACCATATTACTAAATTGATAAAAAAAATCGCTTGTAAAGAAAATATCCCGTCAGCTAAAAGTGAACTTGTTACAAAGCCCAGTACTTGGTACATCAGATCACCCAATAATTATAACATGACAGACACTGTAATATACACGGGTGAAGACAGCCTGGAAGAAGTTCAAGGAGCTGCTACCGGTCTTAACATCACGCCACCTATCGCACAAGACCCGTGGTCAGGTGTACAGTACTTGTGTGAGAAGCGCTATGCTCCATGCCTGCGAGACCTGGGCACTGACAAAACCAAACCTCCATCGCCTTCAGCGTAACGACAGGGCCATGATCAGACAAGTATGCAATGTCAAGGCAAAAGACACCGCCAACATACGATCAAGTGAGCTACTTGGACAGCTAGGCCTCGAGGATCTCTACCTTATCCTAAGGGAGAGAAGACTACGCTGTTTCGGTCATGTAGAGCGATCAAACAGTGCCATCAAGTGTGCCCTGAACCACAAAATCAGTGGAAAGCGTGGACCTGGCCGACCAAAAATGACTTGGAAAGAGCTGACGGACAGAGACCGCGGACAGTGGAAGCTCACCAAAACAGACCCCATTGAAAGAAAAACGTGGAGATCAGAAGTGAAATCTGCCATGCATGCAGCTAGCCAGTTACCTGGATGGAGGCCCACCAGTGTGGATGATGCCCCCGGACCTGCACGTTAAACAAAAAGAACCGATGATGATGATGATGACATAAGCCTATAGTAATGTTGGGTGAGAAAAGATGGACTTAATATTACATCAAATTTTGATTGCAGGGGTGCGTTCGATTTGACAACACTCGACAACACGAGTGCACATTTTGCACGTGTGCGCTCTAGTACTGCCCGAGTCCTGAAAATAAAACGTTAAGTGTTCTTTACATAATTGTCGCAACATGGTGTATCTCCGTTAGGGTTGGGTACCACGAACATTTCAGTACCGCGGTATACCTATTTTTTTGCCCAAGTACCACGGTATTTACCACGATATACTGTGCTTGAAATGAATAGGATTAGGTTGTGTATATAATATACAGGTAGAATTGTTCCAGATGTCTTTTTATTCAGAACTCAGTATAATAGAAGACCAAAGATGAAAAATTCAAAAGTAGATAAAATCATAACTATCATTTCAAGTTTTTCTTAAGGAATATCAGCATATCAACATGCAAACAATCAGTTAGCAAATTGCAGACACTTTCATTAGAGATGTATTACATTCAAACTACTTCAGATAACACCAGTTAAAGAACCATTTAAAGAAAAGTTACTTTTATTAGTAAGATATTCAATTTTCTGACAAATATCATTCTGTAAAAGGTATTTTTTTCTAATGATAAAAACCCCGGTTTTCTCCAACGTACCACGGTACGTACCACTTGATCGAAAAACCACGGTTTTCCGGTATACCGGTAAAACCACCCATCTCTAATCTCCGTCGATGATTATTTCGATTAAAAAATTGGAAGAAAATTTAAGGAAATCAATTTCCTTTTCACAGATGATTCACTGCCGTTTCAAATCTATTATATTTAACAGTCATTTAGGAAACGATTTTCAATGACAAGCTGGATACATGTTACACTTGCTGTACAAACCTAATACATGTGGTAATAACTGCACTGATCAATTTCATATGACTGATGCGATTTGGTAACAACTAGATCTTCTTTTAACTAATAAAATATTCATCATCAATTACTCTGCTGTTATTGAAACAAGAAAAATGTCACATTTGTTTTGAGTAAATTTTGTTTTCCAGCTAATACACGATATTATAAATATCGCATCAAAAACAAGTTTTATTGCACAATCAATGACTACGATACAAAAGCTAAATAATTTTTCAACAAAATGAGGTATAAATGGTCACAATGTGATCATTATTTCAAAAGGTATGAGACATGCCAATTTCCCAACTCAAAAAAATCAGCGAAAACTCAGCTTTTATAATCGTTTGTTAATTCCAGCAATGTTGACAGCACCTATGAATGGGAAGATTCGAACCGCAGAGTGAAAGTACAGATGTAAACAAATATTACAACACCTACGTATCATTTCTCCAACTGTGCTGTTACGGCATTTTGTCTCAAATCATCACCATGCAGTTCGCTAGTCAGCCATAGATGACTTTGACATTTTTTTACCCGAAGTATCCCACATCCACCTTCCTGGGCCTTCTAGCGAGAACGTGAGCCCGGGAAGCTAGATGTGGGATACTGCATTGCTGGAATTAATAAACGATTTTAAAAGGTGAGTTTTTGTCTTGTCTTGTCAACACATATGTTTGATGCAATGTTAATCAAAATGAATTTTGTAAGAAAACGTATACTAAATAATACCAGGCATTGAAATGTTACATGAAATATATGTAAAAGAGTATATTTATGACCTTGAATCGTCAAAGTTTACGAATTGTCCAGTTTTTTTATCATTCCATATGTAGTTGTTAGATATGATTTATTTCCCTTGTGTGACTCATTTGCAAACATTACGCAGCTGATACTTAATCAGGAGTTCATGCATTAATGAGGTTTCATTTGCATTAAATAAATGAGTTAGTTTCATAATTTAAAAACACTTAAAACATGTGAAAATTATTCTTGTACAATGTACAATACATTAAAGTAACAACCTATCTTCTTACAGAATACATAGCCAACAATCTGATTTCATTTCAAATTTATTTTTCATTTACGGTATATACTTCCAAGAGTGTTTTGAGAGATTATAGCATTGAAGCATGTATGTGATGATACATGCAAATGGTATATTCTGGAAAAAGAATGTATAAATTGGATACTTTTTGATGGAGTTTGTAATAAATATAATTGATATCTGTTTACATAAATATGTATGTTATTCTTTGTATACTTTCAAACAATACTACAATTGTGTTTATTCAATGGTTCCCTACATAATGTCTGATCTTTCACAGTTACAATTAACAAAATATACCTTCAATTAATGCAGTGTGACCAGAGAAAAAACAATCAAATGATAAACATGATCTGTTAGACAGTTTGTTATTAAAATTATACTTAGCTTCCAATTACTTCTTTATGATTAAAAAAGTGTGCTATGCATAATTGTAAAATATACAAATTATTTTAGTGTAGAGATTACTTCCAATACTAACCAAAAATAGTAAATTAGGAAAATTCATACACTGCCATCATATATATGTACTACTTAAAACTTATATTAGATAAGTCCTTCATAAAGTGAGTATGACAGACATGAGTTGTGAGCGAGACGTAACATCAAAATAGAAACTGTTTGAGAGGCATTCTAGAAGTTGGTTTGATGAAGAAGACTACTACCAAGCATACCCCTGCCCCCATTCGCATCCCACTACCCTACATTGGCAAAACTTAAAGAGCCATCAAGGATGTTGATGAACATATCGAAAATTTTCCAAAAATCTATCTCCGTGAAATAAATACACTTAATTTTCCCCAAATTTTTTCAACTTAAAATAAGCCGAAAAATTGCATTAATTAGTAAAGGTGTTTTCCAGTCTAAATATAGATCCAGTCTATTATTTTCAAGCGCAAAGCATTATGGTCTAGCACACACACAGTAAACAAAGACACGAAAGAATAACAAAAAATATGAGCTATGAAAGAAATCGAAATGTATAATTTTTTGGCGGTTATTTATTTACCATTTCATTTAATTATGTATTTGCTACAGATATTGGAATATTAATTGTTTTACCCAACAAGGTATTTTTTTTGAATTTTATAATTAATGAGAGTAAAAAAAATTCATAATTTGCTGGTCTTATCTCAGTAAAAAGTACCTTAAACAGGAAATAATTTGTATATTCTCAGGACATTTAGAAACATTGTTTGTAAAGCAATCGTCACATTCAGTAATGTGTGACAAGGGTAACTTGCAAGAGAGACACGTGCAGCACATTGGTTTTTATTGCGACTTGAGCTAGAGATGAGCCTTCACTCTTCAGAAGCGCTAACTGTTTGTGTAGTACGTATTACGCAAAAAAGGGGATGCTGTTTATATGACGTCAGATACCCTTAGCGCACAATAGTCAAAGTGGTACTTCTCTTTGAAACCAAATTGCAATACATTGTCGTGATATGAAAATTATTTAACATATGCCATGTTGTAGATAAATTATTTCTCTGGCGAATGACGTTATAAGTATATTTTCAAAAAATTTGAAACACTAACATCCTTGCTGGTTCTTTAACACCACATCAGCCGTAGGCATAGACACATACTTCTCCACGGCCACCCCACTCAAAACCATCATTAAGGCTAATGGTAGGAAACACTCCACAGCTAAACAACAGCCTAAAAGTGTAGTTTACAACATCAGCTGCAACTGTGGCAGCAACTACTTTGGGGAAACATCCAACCCCACTCAACATACGCATCAAAGAACACAAAACGTCCACAATCAAGGCAGACAACAAATCGGCCATTTCGGAACACATCACCAAATTTCCACAACACAACATCAAATGGGACACTGTCAAAACACTCACAAACAACAAACATGATTACACTCACCGCCGTTTATCTGAAGCTTTACAAATTTTGAGACATAATCCCTCTTTGAATAGAGATCAAGGCTATTTCATCCCATCAGGTTACAACCACTTAAATCCACAAATAATTAATCCACTCTACTCACTCTGGCTTCCATGATTCCTACTGATTGGTCACCCTCACTGCTGCATTGTATTCCCATCCTAACTTAATTAACTTACCTTCCACTGGTATCCATGTTATCGCTACCTGCTTGTTACACCTTTCATCTTATTGTTATCTCATCTTGTTGTCTTTGTTATCTCATTATCATACCAAAATGTATCATGTATATAACCTCTGTTTTTATCATCTCTCCCATATGCTTGATAAAGGTATAAGAATCTATACCGAAACATCGCTATTGTTAATAAAGAAGTTGATCATCCATAAATATTTGTCTTCTTCATCAAAATAGAAGTAGATATTGGTACAAATAAAGCCCAGGGACAATGAACGTGAAGAAGAAACCTTGATCCAACCTGAAAATTGTATAGATTAAGCAAAACTCAAATAGCTCTAAGAAATGGACTTTTATTATGATATGTCATTGTATAAATATTAAGCAGATTAAAATAGTAAAAAATTCACTAGAAAAATGGAGCATTAGTTTTACCGAAGTATGCTTAAAGTACATAGAGGTTTCTGCATTCATTATTGAAATTGCTCAAAAATAGTCAAACCATGTACTATTATACGAAAGGATTCGACCTAAAATCAGTTCTTTTTGGAAGTCAATTATCATCCCCGAATGAAAATAAAGAACTTTTAATATCCGTTCACTCGTTTATAAACTTAACAGGCAGATTTGACTCTAAGTAGTATTACAATGAATAATGATATTTAGCAATGATTGATGATTTTTTCTCAGACCTATTATTCTTGTTGTGTATTCATTAATTTGCAATGATTTGTGTTCTTTTCTTTCAAACATTTTATTGAAATTGTATATCCATCATGTCATGTTTATAACTCTTTGTATCCCGGAGCGGTATTCACATAAGCTTTGGCTTGTTTACCAATCCGGTTCCGTTCTTGGAAATAAATATGTTTAAACCACAAATAGTCCTAGCCAATGGGGATTATAAATTTGAAATTTGGTGACCCTGTTGCCCCTACTTATGGTCAAAGGGGTCAAACTTTTCACATATTTTCATCTTCTTCTCCAGTCCGAAAAGTACAAGAAATTTGTGATCTGACAATTTGAATTTGGATCTTAGATATAGTGTGTTGTTTAAAAACTGATAAGCTACAGAACCATGTCTCTATTTTTCACTATTTAAAACCTTCCTTATACTACCCGTACACCTTATACATTTTAACACTTTCAGATGCCCAAATATAATTTTTACCAGTTGTCACTGGACCCATGGTGTATTAGATAGTGGGTGACCCATCTTGTTCATTGTCTAACGTCTTGTCATTTGCCATAACTGGTGGCACTAAATTGACAGCCAGTTAATTAGAAATACTCATAAAGTGGCAATAAGTCTAGACATTGTTAACCAATGTAAGTGTGGAAATATGTTCAACCGATGAAATTTAGGAATGGGAACCGGATGAAAGCCTTATCTACTTCTGTTTCGTCGATGATATTCGCCCAACCTTATACACAGGGGTTATTCGACTGTACAGGAAAACTGGATGTTGCACATCTTCAACAACCAATTTTTCACTGTACAGTTTTCTAGAAGTAACCCTGTCTTCACGTTCACAGTTAGTTTGAGTTATTCTTATTCTTTAACAATTGAAACATTATGTGTTTTAGTTTTTAAAGCTTTTCTCCACATATTTGCAACTTCATGATAACGAAAATGTGTATAGTCTTGTCATGAATGCCTATTCAAGTGACTGCCGGATTGACGCTGTCGTAGCGATCGTGAAAATCCTTGTTTAACTCATTAAATTACACAAGTGATGATCATACAGGGCTTTTGTTAACTTATACAATAAAATAAGTCTTATTCGAAGTCCAGTGTGACTTTACAATGCTTATAACTTTATATTTAATGAGAAACACAACAAAATAGTGACTGTACGCTCTAATGGTTGTTGCACCAGCGCTGTACAAGGAGTTGCAGAAACAAAATTTTCGACTGTACAGGGAGTTGTTATGATTTTATGCATGATACATAACGCCATTCGTGTTACAATGGATTTACTTCATTGTTCAGGCTAAATTCATGTTGCATATATAATTATTCCTTTTACTGATGGCGACAGATTGTCCATTGCTACTATGGTAATTCTGCTTCGGGCTTTGAGACTGTTATTGGTCATTCAAAGATCAAAGTGTGTTACAACAATCATGTATAAACAGTTAATATATATATTTATTACCCACGTGGTACTTCGTAAAGGGGTTTTATAACAAACTGTTATGACACATATGTGTCATAACACCTTCAAGTAATTTGATTGGCTAACGATGAACTTTGACACTGCCTGGACTACGTGAATTCATTCATGAATTACAAGTATTTTACGACAACACTTATAATTAATATCTATCTCATTGTTCAGTTGATTCAGCAACTCGTACTCACCGCAATGATTGATTTTAATGAATAATCAACAAATAGGCTACACCATGACTAATAAGCGCAACGTTTAGAATGCAGCAAAAGTGCTTGCTCTCAATCTTATCGTTGGGAATGACATTGCTTCAAATGCTCAGTATCTCAGTGAAAATAACGTGTTCGGACAGTGCACAGTGAATTTATACTTACAGGGTAAAAATAACCGAAAGGAAAGCCATTTCAACGGCGATGTTCATCTAAAACTGACATTTAATTACACGGTAGGTTGTTTTAGCTTGTTTAAACATTCCGACGAGAAACATGCGAATGGCGGCCGCTATGACATGACGTCATTCAATGGACGGATAACTTTCATCTCATGTCCAAGAACAGGGAGATGTTATATTATGTACGCTTCCTTCAACATGACTAGTGCAACTGGTTTCGCCATACCGAACATCACGGATTATAATATGTTTTGATTTTAAAAGCGTGAATATTTACGTCGCAACATTATGAACTTATAGATGCTGTGACAAGGTTTATATTACTCCGCTGTCCTGTTCCTTTATAGGGACAACAGAAATATCTATTTTAAAACAAAATAAATCGTATGAAAAACATGTTGGTAATAAATAGGATACATAACTCGTTCCCCTTTCATATCAAGTTTATGTCCCTCGTGAAATAACTTTGGTTTGTCTCTCGCCAAGGCTTGAGACAAAGCAAAATTATTTCACGAGGGACATAAACTTGATATGAAAGGGGAACGAGTTAGATATCCTATAAATATATATACTCAAGGATCATATTATACCACTATGAAAACATCGGATTACTCTACTCTCATCATTAATTCATATAATGAACAAATTCATGTATGACTTACAGGCTTATCATTCTACACAATAGGGGTGAGAAAGGGATCATTGCATTTAGTGTTTTCGAGGTGCAGGCGATATTGGGTGTAAGAGATGCGAGGGCAATCCATTCTGTTGACGCTCATCCAACAAATGTTCTTAAGGTCCGACACCGAATTTTGGATTGTAGCACTGGTAAAATAAAATTTCAGACTCAAAACGTTCAAAACATTGTACCTGCTAATCTGATTAAAACAGTCAAGACATGCATTCCTGATCGCGAGTTGCTTACAGTGACAATTCTAGAAATCAGTACAAGAGTGGAAGCAGCGTCTACCTCACAAAATGACTTGATTGACATGTCACAGGTGATTGAATTTCATACGACATATAACACATTAAAATCTCTATATATGTCATTGTGAATTCTGTCGGAGTGAAGTCGCATTTGGTCTGAAAGATTCTACCGCATCCATCGCATAGGAGTGTCTTAGCTTTCGCTTTTATTGGCGTACTTATGATAATTTGTGAAAATCTAAAGTGTATTTGCAGACCGCCCACAATCTTGCTTTTATGGCAGGACATGAAATGAAAAACGCTATATTTTCAGTCATTTTTATTTCGTTAGATAAATTTAAACATATGTATTGATGGAATGTTTACAAATAATGGCAAAGCTTTTCACACTCGTTGCGCTGATGAACGGCTGCACTTGTCATTGTTTTTATTTTTGACTAAAGTGCGTGTAATGTCAAGGTTTCTTAGCGGTCTGCTATGCTTTGTAATTTAGTGGCAATCACTTTAGTTCCTTAGAGTTATCCCCCTTTGTCGACCATGTGCTTTTATGTTTTGCGAAATGTGTGCGATGACGTCTGTATGCGATCTTCCAAGTTGCAGCATGTCTATGATACATCATAATGTTGCACGTAAAGCACGTAAAGTAAAGTAAGCCAGTAAAGTAAACAAGTAGAACTATCTATCAAAGCCTGTGACTTATGACTGTGAACTTCGATTATCAATGTGCGATTTGAAATCATATGCGATTGTGAACTGTACTATATGCGATTGGAATACAAATATGGATCGACTGAACTCTCTTCGTTGTTCTTTGAGTTGATTGCACTACAGTGCAACATTATCATGGGATATTCTGTGTTTAATTCGAAGGACAGAAGGTATTTGAGTGATTTTTCGAAGGAATTTACCGCATTCAGCGTTACGATAACCGGTGTCATGTGAACTTGTTCCCTGTGTTTATATGCAAAACGTGACTGATAACACAACGCCGATGGATTTAAACCGGTGTTGGGTCAATTTGTTCCCTGTGAGATTTGACTCTTTATAACTTTATGATGCCATTGTACCGGTGTTGCGTCAAATAGTTCCCTGTGAGATTTTTCCATATGCAACCCTGACTGGTTACGGTTCAACCGGTGTAATGACAATTTGTTCCCTGTGAAATATGAATCATCATTTCTTTATTGAAAACTGAGGTTACTGAATTTATTCCTTGTGAAATTTGTGAACAATATCCAAAATGAGTGACATTTCTAGCTTGCATGCTAATCAGCAATGTTGTGGAGGAAATCCAAGTAAGGAACAATTAGCAGCTGAGGTTGCAGCTTTAAAGGTTAAAATGAAGTATGTTGAAGTTGAAACAAAGAAGAAACTTGAACTTGAGAAACTTGAAGTACAGAAAGAGTTGGACATGGCTGAAGCCAGACTGAGTATTTTGTCACATACAGGTGAAGATGACAAAACATTATTATATGGCAAAGACATTATTGTGGATCAAGAGATTGTGGTAGAGACACAAAATGTACATGATTATGTGCAAGATTATGTAAATAACAACCCATTATTGCCTGTTCAAACACCGATGGAAACTCCAATTATCCCTGTGACTGATAGGAAGAAAATGATCTCAGAATATGGACCGAAAGCTTCTACCAGACTTGATGCTTCAGCCCCAGAGTTTGTGCCTCCTCAAACTGTTACTGAATCTCCTGCTGAACTTGCAAACATAACAAAGATATTTGCTGATCAAATCAATCTTTCACGATTACCTACCCCTGAACCAGGTATGTTCTGTGGAGACCCCTTAACATACCCTGCTTGGAAAGGAGCATTTGAGACTTTAATTGAGAGAAGATGTATCCCTCCTGGGGAACGTATCTACTACCTTAAGAGGTATCTTGCTGGACCTGCTAAGGACTGTGTGGAAGGTTTCATTCTATTGAACACTGACACTGCCTTTGAGAAAGCTAAGGAATTATTGGACAAGAGATTTGGAAACCCATTTGTTGTTGCTAATGCCTTTCGCAACAAACTTGAAGCATGGCCGAAAATTGATGGTAGAGATGGTTTTGCTTTACAGAAGTTAACAGACTTTCTTTCACAGTGTGTAGTAGCTATGGACAGCATTAACAGTCTCAGTGTGTGGAACGATGAACGTGAGAACAGGAAAATCCTGAATAAACTACCTGATTGGATCACCTATCGTTGGAGTAGAATTGTAGCGCATTGGCGGAGAACAAGGTCAGCTTTTCCTCCCTTCCATGAGTTTGTGAAGTTTCTTGAAGATGAGGCTGATATTGCGTGCGATCCGGTGACATCATGCAAGCCAAGAATTCAAAGGAAACCAGACTATGAGAAACCAGATGGAAATAGGTTCCAGTTCAAACGTTCGACTTTCTCAACAGGAGCTATGACCATGCGTATGAAATGTATCTTTTGTTCAAAGGAACATGATATTGAAAACTGTAAAGGTTTCACTGAAATGACACTCACAGATCGAAAGGACTTTGCGCTTGAGAAGGGCTTGTGCTTCGGATGCTTGAAGGTTGGACATAGATCACGAGACTGTCCGAAGAGAAGCAAATGTAAGATATGTGCACGTTACCATCCTACATCTTTTCATGGAGACTATATCCCGAGGAATTCAACTACTAGAGGACCTGCTCCTGCTTCTACCGGAAGAACCTCTTCGAAGGACAAACCTGTTATTGTACACGCAAGTGGACAGAATGGTACCACTGACAAGTGCTCAATGATAGTGCCTGTATGGCTATCACACCGTGACAGTCCAGAGGTAGAGAGACTTATCTATGCCCTTCTTGATACCCAGTCTGATACAACCTTTGTGCTTAAACAGACAAGTGACGCTTTGAATGTGACTGGTCCCAGTGTGCAACTAAAATTGTCTACCATGTCTGCAAAGGATGAACTCGTTCAAAGCAACAGGATAAGTGGTTTGCAAGTGCGTGGATTCAACTGTTCGACTCATATTCAGCTACCTGTAAGCTATTCGAGAGACATAATGCCTGCAAACAAAGATCATATCCCGACACCCGAAAAGGTTAAAGACTGGTGACATCTGGCAGAACTAGCAAGTGAACTGATTCCTTTGTGTGATGTCGAAGTGGGCCTCCTGATAGGATATAACTGTCCGCAAGCATTGACCCCACGTCAGGTTATCTCCTCTGCAAACGGAAACACACCATTCGGTCAGTTGACAGACCTCGGATGGGGTGTAGTGGGAATCATTGATCAAGATGTAATCCAGAACTGTGATGCGATAGGTTTCAGTCATCGTGTAATGACATGTGAAATTCCACAAGAACTTCAGCGATCTTCTATGGATGGACCGCACGTTGGAGAAGTATTCTTTGCTATGAAAACATCCGTACAAGAAGTCATAACCCCAAAAGACGTTGCATCAATGATGGAGCTGGACTTTAATGACCACAAGTCGCCTGACATTGCAATGTCACATGATGACAACAAATTTCTGAAAACTCTCAACTCAGGAATTCATCAACGACCAGATAAACACTATGAAATGCCCCTTCCTTTCAAGGAAAAGGAACCGAACTTGCCGGACAATCGACCAGTCGCTATGAAACGATTGATGCAGTTGAAACAGCGCTTTGGAAAGAATCCAAGATATGAAAGTGACTATTGTACATTTATGAGAAATATGATTGATAAAGGTCACATGGAGAAGATTCCTATCTATGATGTGAATGAAGGTTGGTACATTCCACACCATGGAGTGTACAACAGCTTAAAACCTGGAAAGATCCGGGTCGTCTTTGACTGTAGTTCAACATTTAAAGGTGCCTCACTGAATGACTATCTCCTGAAAGGACCCGACCTTACAAATACTATGACGGGAGTGCTGTGTAGGTTTAGGAAGGAACACATTGCGATCCAATGTGATGTTGAAGGGATGTTTCACCAGTTCCATGTGAATGATGAGCACAGAAAGTACATACAGTTACTCTGGTGGGATGCGGATAAGACTGATTGTGAGCCAAGTGATTACAGAATGACAGTGCATCTTTTTGGTGCAACCTCATCACCTGGGTGCGCTAACTTTGCTTTCAGACAATTAGCAACAGACTATGAACATGTTCATGGAGCAGAAGCAGCTGACTTTGTGCGAAATAGCTTTTATGTTGACGATGGGTTGACATGTGTTGGTACTGTTGATGAAGCAGTCAACCTTATTCAGAAAAGCAAAGATCTGTGTAAGGAAGGAGCTCTGAAACTGCATAAGTTTGCATCGAATTCAAAGCAAGTTCTCATGTCAATTCCTCCTGAAGATTGTGCGAAAGGAATCAGTGACGTCGATCTGATGTGTGATTCTCTTCCCGTAGAAAGAACTCTCGGAGTCAACTGGTGTATCAAGTCGGACACTTTTGGCTTCAAATTCCAATTAAAGGATCAACCCTTTGTGCGAAGAGGAATACTCTCTACAATAAACTCTATATATGATCCGCTTGGATTTATTGCCCCGGTGATTCTGTTAGGCAAACAGATTCTCCAAGAAACGTGCAAGGATCAGCTTGACTGGGATGATCCTCTACCTGATGGCATTAGAGCAAAGTGGGAGAAATGGAGACAACAGCTGTGGCAACTGAATGACTTACAGATCTCGAGATGCTTCAAACCACCTGACTTTATAGATGTGAAATCTGTCGAATTGCACCATTTTTCAGATGCGAGCAACTATGGCTACGGCCAATCTTCATACCTGCGGATCATTGATAAGGAAAATCGAGTGCACTGTTCTTTCGTGATGGGTAAGGCTAGAATAGCACCATTAAAGTCTGTGACCATACCCCGGCTTGAGTTGACTGCAGCGGTGGTATCTGTGAGAATAAGCGAATTTCTGCAAAGAGAACTGCAATATGATGATATCACTGAATACTTTTGGACAGACAGTAAAATTGTACTGGGCTACATTGCCAATGACTCCAAACGCTTTCACATTTTTGTGGCAAACCGTGTGCAGTACATTCGGGAACACACACAACCATCTCAGTGGAGATATGTGCAGAGTGTGAACAATCCTGCGGATATAGCATCTCGTGGGATAAATGCCTCAAACTTGTCTGAGTCCATGTGGTTGACAGGACCAGACTTCCTTTGGAAGGAAAACATACCTTCAAATGACTGTATTGACATGACACAGATCTCAGTGGATGATCCAGAATTGCGAAAGGTGAAAGTGCATGCAGTGACCAAGACAGCAGAGACGTTCGACCTTGGACGCTTAGAGCACATCTCAAAATGGAACAGGGCAAAGAAAGCAATCGCAATCTGTCTCAAGCTCAAGACAAAACTCTTGAATAAACTGTCAAAGTGTGACATGGACGAAGGTGAATCGAGAAGTCTTTTGGATGATATTGATGTTACTGACCTGCAGAAAGCAGAACTTGAAATCATCAGGCTGGTGCAATGTGAATCATTCCAGAATGAACTCTCCATACTAGAGCCAAGTAAAGATCTTGGTGATCAGATAAGCTCTGTTGGTGATGAAATTAAGGACAGAAATGTGCTCAAGAAACATAAGAAGTTTTTGAAAGCTTCAACTAACCTCAGTAGACTGGATCCTTCCATAGACATTGACGGCGTATTGCGTGTTGGTGGACGGATCAAGAACTCTGACTTGCCCTTGTCTTTTAAACACCCAGTCATTCTCCCTAGGAAGCACCATGTCACAGACATGATTATCAGGCACTTCCATGAGAGGCTTGGTCACCAAGGAAGGGGAATGACAGTGAATGAAATCCGAGCTAATGGACTGTGGATTGTTGGATGTTCTTCAGCAGTGTCTCACCTTATATCCAAGTGTGTTACATGTAGGAAACTGAGGAGTTCTACACTTGGCCAGAAAATGGCCGATCTGCCTGAGGATAGGATGGAGGAAGCTCCACCGTTTACCTACTGCGGGGTAGATATGTTTGGACCTTTTATTGTGAAAGAAGGACGCAAAGAGATAAAGAGATATGGGGCTCTCTTCACGTGTTTCGGTTGTCGCGCCATCCACATCGAAACTACAAACTCTATGTCTACAGATTCCTTCATTAATGCGCTGAGACGTTTTATTGCTGTGCGTGGTCCAATACGACAACTCAGATCAGACCAGGGTACAAACTTTGTAGGAGCACGGAATGAGTTATATGAGATTAACTCTAAACATGTGAGTGACTTTCTCCGTCAAGAGAATTGTGACTATTTCCCTTTTGTGATGAATGTGCCCTCTGCCAGCCATATGGGAGGAGTATGGGAGAGACAAATCAGAACTATCAGATCCGTAATTTCATCTCTCATGAACCAAGCTAGTGGACAACTTGATGACGAAGGTCTACGGACTCTCATGTGCGAAGTGATGGCCATAGTGAACAGTCGGCCTCTAACAGTTGACAATTTGAATGATCCCACCTCTTTGGAGCCACTCACTCCAAACCATCTTCTAACTTCCAAATCGAGGTTAATCTTACCTCCACCTGGTAACTTTCAGAAAACAGACACTTATTCCAGAAAGATGTGGCGACGAGTCCAGCACCTATCGAATGAGTTCTGGCAGCGATGGAGGCGAGAATATGTACAAACATTGCAAGTGCGACAAAAGTGGAAGCGCCCTAGTAGAGTGGCGCAAGTAGGTGACATTGTCCTCCTGAAGGAAGACGATCTTCCCAGAAATCTCTGGAGACTGTGCAGAATCTGTGAGGTTTACAAGAGTAGAGATAACCTTGTACGCAAGGTTAAGATAGCGATCGGAGACCCATCGCTGTCTACTTGTGGAAAACGCATGAACAATGCATCCTATTTAGATCGACCAATTCACAAATTGGTACTATTGCTTGAATCTGAACTTGATGTTCCCTAGAACTATGATGTGCTGACGTGTGAGCCCTGCGATGACTATGAGTGACGAGAATCAAACTGACATTTATTTGACAAGATTTTAAAATTGAATTTTTAATTTGTCTCGTGAATTTCAAGGATATTATTACCATGTTTATTTCTGGTATTGCAGACAAGCAAGGTACTTGTAAGATTATTTTCAATTGTTTTCATGACAATTAGAAATTCTAATTTTGGTGGGGAGTGTAATGTCAAGGTTTCTTAGCGGTCTGCTATGCTTTGTAATTTAGTGGCAATCACTTTAGTTCCTTAGAGTTATCCCCCTTTGTCGACCATGTGCTTTTATGTTTTGCGAAATGTGTGCGATGACGTCTGTGTGCGATCTTCCAAGTTGCAGCATGTCTATGATACATCATAATGTTGCACGTAAAGCACGTAAAGTAAAGTAAGCCAGTAAAGTAAACAAGTAGAACTATCTATCAAAGCCTGTGACTTATGACTGTGAACTTCGATCATCAATGTGCGATTTGAAATCATATGCGATTGTGAACTGTACTATATGCGATTGGAATACAAATATGGATCGACTGAACTCTCTTCGTTGTTCTTTGAGTTGATTGAAGCTTGGAAACACTACAGTGCGCTAGCCTTTATATCAAAGTTTCAAATATAAATTCATAAAAAATATCACCCTCATTAATATGTTCACCTGTATTATGCAATAAACATCTATTAATAACAAATATGTCTGAACAGGAATGTCCTCTCGAATTTCATTTCCACAAAAAAGTACCCCAATAGAACCCTCTCTTGAAGGAAATATACATTTCATAACAAAGGCAAGACTCGTCTAAAGGTTCAACAGCAAATCAAGGCTGAACAGTACGTTTTTATTCCACTTTAAACCGCATGTTTACTTTAGCAAAACAATGTTTTGTCAGATATCTGAATGGTAAATTAACCATTTGTGTTGAGTGTGACTTCAATTATACATGAACAAATTCACAAATAATGCATATTACATGTACTTATGAAACTCAAAATAAATATGTACGTATTTCGTGCGAAGGCAACTGTGGTTGCCTATCACAGTGCTCAAGTCACTCTATAAAGGTGCAATAACCTGTACAGTCTGAGACAGCAGCAACAACCATTTATCGTAAGTTTATATTTAGTCAAAATAGGGGCTTGAAAGAGCCCAAATTACGTGTGTTGGGCATCAATTTTATTATAAAATCTGTATTCTCTCTGCATAGAAAATGTGTAATTGAATGACACAATTTATCTATATTGCCGTGATGGACAAATTTTGACATTTTTTCGTAAGGCATGCAAACACGATCTGACAGACGACAGTAAATCATCCCGATAAAGAGACTGAACGAATGTCACATAACAAGGGTACTTTAGGGTACAAGAAAGCTTCATCTGCCGACACATACATTTTGAGCCCATTTAAAGGAACTTATGTTCTATAATTATGATGAATATGAACACAAGGTAGCTTTAGGAAACTGTACAGTGGAAAATGGGTTGTTGCAGGGGTGCAACATCCGGTTTTCATGTACAGTCAAATACCCCCTGTGTTATAGGACAACATAGGGTGTAACTGAAAAGTGCATAATATATGTGGGTTTCAAACAGGTTCATTATTTTTATCATTGAACACATTTAAGTTTACTATGTACATGTGAATAGTTATATTGTGTAAATATACTCCCGCTACGAAGTAAGCAGGGGTATATAGCGACCATTCTGTCCATCCGTCCGTTCTTCCGTCGGTCATTCCATCCAGTGAAAGGTACATCAACCAAACTTTGTTCAGATGTTAACCATGTTCTTTCCAAGAAGACACAGACAGAAAATTTTCGGTTTTCTGAGATTAAAATTTGTTGTCGTTTCCATGAAAACGTTACTTTTTGGACTTAGTTTTATTCTGAAGGGAAGACCGGAATGGATATAGTTTTATTGTGTTCAATCCGGACATGTTTTCTCGGAAACTATTAAACCTAGGTGAATGAAATTTTGGTTGTGAGTACTCATGACCATGCTATCGAGTTCGAAAACCAGTTCCAAAATATTATTTTCACGGAGTTATGGCCCTTGAATCTGTAATTGAACTTAGTACCAAAAGAGCTGTGATGCTCCAATGGGGACAAGTTTTCTTGGACACTATTACATCTAGCTGAATTAAATTTAACATGTAGGTAGTCCAGATGATACTCTTCATCAAGTTCAAAGTCCAGTACCAAAATATTATTTTGTACAGAGTTATTGCCCTGGAATCTGTAACTGAAATTGGTACAAATTACCGATGCGATGCTCCAATGCAGGAACAATTAAGTTACCTGAAAAATATGGGTGAATGAAATTTTGTAATAACAAAGCAAGTTCCCAAAATTATTTTTGACAATATTGTGATGCTGAAATCTGTTTTTTAAACATTGTACTCTTGACATCTATAATGCTCAATGGACGGATAGCGGATGGCGTTGGTATGTGAGCCATGCTCACTTTTTAGCTCATCAGGCCTGAAAGGCCCGATGGGATTATGGTATGGCATGGCATCCGTCCATCCGTCTGTCTGTAAAATTTTCGCTTTTTCATCTTCTTCTCCAAAACCAATGACTCTATAGAGAGCTGAAATTTTATGTACAGACTCCTTGGATGAAGAAGATTCTGAATTGTAGATCCCCAAATAAGGGTCACAGGGGTCATGACCTAAAAAGCTATTTTCATCTTCTTCTTCAGAACCAATGACTCTAGAGAGTTCACATTTTATGTACAGACTCCTTAGCTGAAGGGGATTCTAAATTGTAAATTTGGTGACCCTGTGACCCCAAATATAGGTCACAGCCTATAAACTCTGCTGAGATTTTATGTGCACTTCTTTCAGTTTTGAGAAAAAATCCCTTATAAAAGACCAGACAGAGTGTCATCTCATCTGTTTTAGTCCTAACATGTGCTTTGAGAATTGCAGGAATTGAGAAAAGAAAATAACTTTGCAGTTGCTCAATAGTAATGTGAAATATATTTCGACTTAAGATTAATATCTAAATTATGGATATGTTTGATGTAATCAATGTGAAATGAGAACTGTTGAATAGCCTATGAACTGAATATTGCTACAGGCAGCAAAGGAATGAATTGAAGAGGACTTTAGAACTTTTTTTATTTTACAAAGATATGTGAACTGAATATGACTTATGATGAAATGATAAGATAAGACTATTAAAAGTAGCTTCATGAGATCGTGACACCACATCTTCCTCTCCAGGACAGAACAATATTTAAGTGTGGGGAAAAAAACAATTAAAATATATATAATCAAGGGTCAAGGGTCTGCATGTTGTGTAATTGCATTGTGTTGACCTGGGCAGTGACCATTTCCTGGTAGAGAGATGCAAACAGCAGGTGTCACTGCTAATACACAGAGGTTTCAGGTTACTTCACACTTTGGTGAGAATGGTTTAGTCTTACACTCAGATGCTCAAGAGAATTTATTCATAAAATATCAACATTTTATTAAATATTGAAAAGCAACTTGTGAGAAACAGGATTTTAAGAAACAGATAAGGACCTTTTCATTATGTAATAAATGTTGATATTTCCAGAATACGAATAAGAACTAAAACAAAAAAATGCAAAAGTCTACAATATTTTTGTGAATGTGGATTAATGTGTAATCAATTTTGATAATAAATTTTGAATTTGATGACTGGGCAATGCCTTTTTAAGTGATATCTTAATCTTTTCCTTAGAGATAATGAATAACATAATTCCTGATGAGCTTCAGAGCTAATGGCTCTATTTTTTCTTGTTTGTAAAAGAAAATAGTAGCAGTATGTTTCAATTTCATTGATAGAAAGTTAGGCAGTTGAGGTGGGATCAGACACAAAAAAATCATAGGTGACCAGAGTGCCAGGCACTGATTGAGATTTCTGGTCTCATCAGGCCTTGTCAATTGATGATGTTTATTGTCTTAATGCCTGCTATAGCCCCTCATTAAAATTGATATATAAGATACCCACGGAAATAAAACACAGGCGGTCAATGGGACTGACAGCGTGCTCTATGAGACAATAAGACATGCTTGTGATTTAGGACATCAGTTGGAGCGTTGCTTAGCAAATAACATCATATTTTATGTCACTTTGATTGTACAATTGCTAGTAATGTGTTCTATGATGGGAGACATAAATATTTTCAAAATATAGTTTATACAAATAACATAATATCTCAAAAAAAATTTAATATAAAAGCTAGTAATTGTTTAAGGGCATCTTATATAAGAAATAGAGACTTTTTGTTGTGCTTTATTGTGCCCCTCAGTTTTAATGCTTCCTGCCATGTTTTATTCTACGATAAAGCATGCCAACTCGTCTTCTATTTCTTAAATAAAAATGTTTCCCTAATCTTAGCTGTAGAACTAAGAAATCAACCTTCTGCTAAAAATAATCCAACACGTGACATGATATGTTGTTTGATCATACAGTAAAACATTGTAGACTAAGTAGTGTTCAATGAAAGAAAAGATGATTGAAAACGGATGCAATATGTTTTTTTATTCTTCTTGATGTTTCACTTTGTAGGTCAAATATATATACCCTAACTAGATGGTGGATATTTGATATAGTAATAGTATGCCTATTAAGGTGATACAGTCAATATCAGTACTATTCAGATGGACTGTCTTTGTCATCATGGTTAAAGAGAGTGTTCTATTGGAATATCTGCCCTTTTTTTTGTGTGAATTACGTGAAATACTCTGATAAATCTCGTCCTTTAATAGGATCATATGCTATGCACAAATCAGAATATCGCCACGAATGTAGTTTACACAAAAGCTACATTGATAATTCTGTCATAAGCTGTTATCACTGATCGCTACACTGGTGTACACACATAATATTATCTTATCTAGTTTCTAGGCTAAGTCAGTTATCATTTTCATTAGGACATTCATTACAAGTGCACTAAGCTTGCAGGTTTGTTAAATGAATTCAACTATCCTTACTTTGCAATTCAAAATAATTTTGTTAAATTTATTCATTGTTATTATTTTATGAATATGAAAAGTTGTCATGTTACCACAGTTTATGATGATCATCTGTAACATGTGCCCGCTTACTGTAATACATACGCTTACATACATTTCTGCAGCGACCACTGATTATTTTTTCAAATGTTTATGACATCTTCATGACCTAGGACGATAGGACCCCATTTCCAAATTCATTTTAAATATTAACTGCGGTCAACCACCAACCAATTAGCTTCAAGGAGTTTATTTAAATTATGAGTTAATGTGCAGAATCGTTTTTTAATGGCAGAATGAAATATTTCGATGGCTGTGAAAAATTCAGTGATTTGTGTCAAACATACTAGTAATTCAAACGTGATGGCCATGTAGCCGTATATGATTTGTAATTGACATAGGGTTTACGTGTAGGCTATAATACGGGTACATTTATACGATAATACATTTTTACCTCATCTGGCCTGAAAGGCCCAATGGGCTTATGGCATGGCATGGTGTCCGGCTTCCGTCCGTTCTTTCTTTTGTCCATTGGTCAATCTGAAAACTTTTCGCATTTTTGTCTTCTTCTCCATGACCACTTAGTCTAGGGAGTTGAAATTTTTATGGACATGTTTGTCAAATTGATGTAATCAATGTGAATTAAGAATTATTGAATAGCCTATGAACTGAATATTGTGACAAGCAACAAAGGAATAAATTGAAGAGGAGTTAATAATTCTTTTATTTTACATGAGATATGTGAACTGCATATGACTGGTGATGAAATGATAAGATAAGACTATTTTCATCTCCTTCTCCAGAACGAAAAGACCAATAAGGCTGTAATATTGAGTGCAGAGTCTTTCGCCAATGGAGATTCTAACTTGTAGATTTGGTGACCCTGTGACCCCAAATATGGGCCACAGCTTAAAAAAAACGTTGAAATTGAATTTTGAACTGATCTTTTATGGCACTTCATTCAGTATTTAGTTTTCCCTAATAAAATACCTGAGGGAGAGTCATCTCATCTTTTAGATATGTGAGTCCTAACTTGGGTTTGAGAAATGCAGAATTGAGAAAAAAAAGCAACTTCGCAGTTAATCTTATTCAGTGAATGTGAAGTATATGTCGAAGATCAAGTCTCCATTGTGGACATGTTTGTCAAATTGATGTAATCAATGTGAAATGAGAACTGTTGAATAGCCTATGAACTGAATATTGTGGATATTATAAAAAGGCCCGCTCAGGTCAAAACATTTGTTTTTAACTTCTTCTCCAGAACAAACTAGAAGTAATTTTGCGTTCAGATGTTTAGATGAAAAGGCTTAGAACCTTTAAGATTGTGCAAAGATTATTTTGCCAAGGTGATTCTAAATTCTATGTATCATGAGATTCATCACATTGCCTGTTCTCTCTAAGCCTTATACAATTAGATCAGTGCTGCCAGTGTTTAGTGCAAGGCAGAGGCTATTACATAATCTGGCTGTAAAAGCACAGCTTGCTTGTAACCAGAGCCAAGGGGTCAGCATATTGCATAATCTCCTGTGTGTTGACCTTACTGAGTGCTCTCTCTCTCTCAATTTCAAGACGAAGATTTGTCAGGGCTAGGGATTGTGCATTATATTGAGACAATATATTTCTGTCTTCTGATCATCAAACAGTATAAACCCTGATGAGCTACAGAGCCCATGGTTATATTTTTATTGTGTGTTTCATACGGTTTAAAATTAAAATTTAAGAACAAATTGATGGTTCATAGTGAGCGAGGTAGCCTCCAATACAGGATAAATGTAGGAAGTTTAATTCTGCTCACTTTATGATATGAGGTCATTCATTTAATGTATCTAAATTATTTGAAGATGAGCAGAATTTTTTTTATTATTTGTCTTAGGGTCATTTAAATTATAATTATTTCATAAAAATTGAGGAAAGGTAACAATGGAATGCCAGTGAAGAGAAAACAAGAGCTAAACAGATCAGAACAAGACAAAATTTTATTTCTCATAATTCAAATGCTGTGACAAAGAGAGCAACAGTTAAATTCATTCCATATGTTACATACCATGTTTACATGATTTACAAATATACAAGCACATATATACTAACATAAATCAGTAATACGATTGATAGAAAGAAATTCAATGTTCAACATTATCATATGCAGAGGGAATGCAAAATGGAGCAAAAATGGTAACAAGGAATTATTTTCATAATGTGAGAAATTTTAACCCCAATTGGAATTTCTACAGTTGTGCCATACATGATTTTAAGGATTAGACTTACAAAGTATTTCATATATGCAGTATTTGGTGTTTTTTCGAATCTTTGTATTTTAAATGTTGTAAGTTTCTGAACTAACAATGGTCACAGGTCACTATTTGCATCTATAGATATGAAACTGCCCATTACAAAAAAGAAATTCCATGAGTTAAGTCTAACAACAGTTGTTTATTTGTTTCAAGTAAGAGCCCTGCATTCATTTTAGGTCTATTGATTATGAAAATATTTCAGTTAGAACATGGTAACACAGATTTGCGTCAGTGATGTTACCTTGTACAATTTTAACTGATCCAAGAGTTAGCTCTCCTTGAATAATTGAAAATAATGATTTCTTCATTTGAAGCACTTCGTGTTCTAACTGATACATGTTGAATTAGTGGTGTCAAAATGAAATAAAGTCAAGCAGAAATTTATGAAGTGACTACACTTGACGAGTATGACTTTTCAGTGTCAGTGATGTTACCAAATTATCTGAAATGTATCATATTCTTTGAACATGTTTGTCAAAAAGGTAACTTGCCTTCATGAGCCTATAGCTCATGTTACTTTTACTTTTTGCTTAGGGAGTACTCATTTTTCATACTCAGTCCTTTACTTGAAAATTGTCAGTGATGTTATCATTAAATTAGAAACATCACTGACAGAGAATGGTAACATCACTGACAAAGCATAAGTTATATTGTGATATGTCTAACGTAAATACATTTCTCATCCTTAGTATCATGCCATAAGATAGCGATATGTCCTACAGTTTGTAAAAAATATCACAACAAAGAAATGTCACTTTATCTAAAAGGTACAAAGTGACATATCAAATATGGTAACATCACTGACATAAAAAGTAACATCACTGACAAATCATTGATATTAATTGTTGAAAATGAATATATTACTTTAGATATACAAATTGCATGCTAATTACTGTTTTGAACAAGTTTTACTTCATTTTAGTCTGATTGATAGTATTTATATGATAAATATTTATTTAATGAGATCTCCATAATCAAACTCGACTATAGAGATATGGAACACTGGATGAAGCAAAGGATATGCAATGTAATAAAATCTGAGACTGGATAGAGAAGAAAAAAGTAAACTAACCCCACTAACGTGGGTCGATTTCTACAGCCCCTACCCAAACGTCTGGACAGCTACTGCGATTATGTGAAAACATAAGCATGGGAAAAAAACCGAAAGGTTGAAATGGTCATGTCATTTGGATGTCTGGATGACACACACTTTCACTTTATTTTATACATTTTGCTCTTCAGTGAAGATTAAAATCGATAACTTATGACAGTTTTCATCCATGCATATTAAAGAACACTATTCATTTGGCAATAAAAAAAAGCCTTTCTTAACTCATCTGGTTTCCATGGTGCAATGGTAAGATCCCTAGACCAGGAACCATTGGCTTCAATGAGTTGCAGGTTCTGTCTCACATTTCCTCAAAAGTATTTGTGATTTGCTTATGTTGAAAAATGCTATTCTACGAATTATCATCACATGGATTTAAAAGATAGAAATTTAAACAAAAGTGGATGTACAAATAAAAAGTACTCTCATATCAGGTCTTCACGGCTATACCAGGTGTTCATGATGAACACCCAGTTTGCGCGATGGACACCTCTGTGTGTGCATTTCAATGGACAACTTAAGTTAGTATGAAATATGAACACCCAAATAAAGAAAAGGAGCAAGTGTGTAAGAGCAATGATACTTCATCACTAGTGGATCAGTGCGTAGATTAGCTTCACTGATATGCATAGTTCATTCTTTATTGAAAGTTGTTTCAAATTTAAGTTACCTATTAATATGTTCATATAGACTGATAGTAAGAACTTTGCCAATATTCTGTCATTGAGAGAAGCAAATTGACAATGTGCTGTACATCAGTTGTTATTAATATAAATTTATTTTGTGACACATCAATGAGAACTTGTTTTTTTAGTCCACAAGTTGCAATGGTCATTAACCGTCTGTCCTGTTGTTGATTAAATCATTTCAGTTTTTATGTTCTACCATACAGATAATTCCTGTTAAGGCGGCATACTTGATTGATTCTTTTTAAAGGCATGAAGTGTGTATCTTTAAACATCAGATAATATGTCCTTTATACTAATAAATAGAAAGTAAACAAACACATTTTCCATACTGGATGGTGAGTTCTGTTATTTATCATCATTTTAATGTCAGTGATGTTACCTTTAAAATCTGTGATGATATCTTTTGCGGTGAAGTTATAATTTCTAGTAAAATACCAAAATAAACCCATCTTTGAGCACCTGATCCACCTTTTATATGAATGGTATCTAACACTGCCTTATCTTTAACAGAATTAGTATCAGTGTTCACTGTTACCAATTCTGTCAGTGATGTTACCCTCTATTAATGATGTATGAAATTATTATTAAGAAACCATTAAGAGTTAGCATTTAACA
The DNA here is from genome assembly GCA_936450465.1 of Gibbula magus. Classification (NCBI taxonomy): domain Eukaryota; kingdom Metazoa; phylum Mollusca; class Gastropoda; order Trochida; family Trochidae; genus Gibbula; species Gibbula magus. The sequence goes on along the minus strand of OW388289.1, from coordinate 102,825,659 downwards.
TTTGACAATCTAAACATTACATTAACATACACAAAATTGGCAATACCCAGTCTTTCACAGTATCATTTTTATTTTAAAAACATTTATTGCAATGTAATGTCAGTGATGTTACTTATTTGTCAGTGATGTTACCTTATTTTGTGCAAAATTATGAATTCTAGCATATTTGACAATGTTGGGACTTAAGACAGTCTGGTATTTAACACTAAATCCATTTTCTGAGAATGACCCGTATATGTTGTATATTTTAGTTGCATTTAGTACACAAGGATTATAGGTACGTGCCTAGTGAACCCTTATATCACACATGTTGGATATGGACATTGTCCTTGTCACATCATTTCGGAGAAACTCTTGGTTTTTACTTTAAATTAACATAACCTCGAGTGATTGGTTTTGGCAATATATTTAATAAAAACAATAACTAACTGAGAATGGGGTTATCTTACCCTCATTATATTAATTGTTAATTCATTCGGCAAGGCTTGAGAATTATGTAATTAATATAAAGAAATATATTTGTCATCGCTCGAAAGTTGCTGTCTAATTACTATTGATGCATAAGTTGGTTTCCAGCTGATATCCTCATTGATTTATTTCTATTTTATCAGCAGACTGCTGACCAAAACTGTACAGAGGACAGACAGGACCTAGTTATGTCTGGAGACTTCATCAAGGATGGTGAAAAGAAACGTCTTGTGGAAAGGGAAGAAGATGAGAATGGTAGGCAAAAGTGTAACTGAGGTCCCAGGTCATGGCTTTACCTTTACGTTACTAATTTAACCTTTGACGCACCCAAAAAATCACCCAAGAGGTGTATTTTAATTCATCAGGCCTGTAAGACCAAATTGACTAATGGAATGGGCTGTCGACTTTTGTCTGTAAACTTCTACTATTTTTACTGCTCCTTCTATGGGAGGCACCTAGGTGGTAAGTGTTGTACATTTGTTCTGACCCCTGACAATTATGGGTATGGCAGGCATTATTCCTAAAACTTTTGAACGTCGTCTTCAAAGGCAATTGGCATTGAAAACTTACGTTTGGAGAATAATATCTTTGTTACACGGAGATATGAGCATGGCAGGGTGTCCACACCCAAACATTCTTTCAACTCAACACTAGATAGGATGCTAAAATTTTGGAATAATATCTTATATGAAGCCATCATTGAGATATTTAATGTACAGTTATATTTGAAATGTACAAAACATTTTTTTTTTATCTTTGTTGAATGGAGACTAAGATTTGTAAATTTCATTGCCCTACTCACCAAATTAAGAGTGGAAGGGGTTCAATTTATTATGGTGGGCCCCTTGGATGACTGTTATATCTCCCTTTGATAAAATAGTCCAAAAACTGCTGTCAGGTGAGCCCAATTTTATGTCTGTAGCACCATAAATAAGGATTAAAATAATTTATTCATTATTCATTGGTTTGTGTTCAAAGTGACAGCTACACATTTGGTATTCTCTATTGGCTGGTGAATTCACTGTTCATTGAGGGCAGGTGCATAGTTTGGAGTGTGTTTGTATTTGGGGCAATCATGTGGCTGGGGTGGGGGGGGGGGACATTATGCTGAGTATGGCCCAGTTAGTTGCATAACAGCAAAACCGAGTTTTTAAAACTCTTAAGAATCTTAGGGTGAGGGTTGAAAAAAACTGTTAAAATTTTGTTAGGCATTTAGAGGGATGGTACAGCGTTGAGGGAGAGTATACCCTGAGGTTGGGGAGGAGACAAACATGCCTTCATACTTCTTAGTATGAGGCGCACATTTGGCTATTTAATTGATAATGACATTTAATAGGCATTTTGTAAAAAAAATTATGAGCCACAGAGCCACAGAGCCACACTGACTGCCTCTTTCAAGTGATACAGGTAGACATTATAGGTACACACTTTCAGCTTGCCCCAATTGCTGCATTCAGAGAAAGTTTCTTTTTATCAGTGCCGTGTCAGTTCATGCAGGCGAGACATGTGCTGGTTATCTGGGCCTTCATCGGGTTCTTCAACGTGTACTGTCTGAGGGTGAACCTCAGTGTTGCGCTTGTTGCCATGGTGAAGGCAGTGAACCAAACCCAAACCAACGAGACAGAGGATACAGAATGCAAGGCACCAGGGGGAACTGTCAACTCTACAGAACCAGTGGTGAGAATATCTCTCTGCCAGGATAACTTTATTATACCCCCGACCTAAAAAGGTTGGGGGTATATAGTAATACCAATGATTCCGTCCGTCAGTCCGAAGAAATTTTTGTCCGATCGATTACAGAAAAACTATTCATCTCATCCTTCTCAAATTTGGCACGTCTTCTTCACCACTAGGAGAGGTGCAGTGCAAAATGTAACACGATTTGGTGAATTTTTGAATTTTTGGCGATTTTTTGGTATTTTTTAATTCATAATCTGAGCTAGAATGAATGAAGCTACTTCTGTGTTGTGATTTGTTGACTTTATCATTTTCTTTTTCCTGTAACTTTCATCAAAAGCTACTTCTGTGTTCTTGTTGATTTTACTATTTTATATTTCCTCTGGTTATATTTTTTTGAAAAAGTTAAATTTTCTTTCCTTTCTGCCATGAACTGCTTTATATCCCTCACTGTGCTTACAGGGGTCACTGAGGGGTGTGCTTCCATGTACCTGTTGTTTCAAGTCACTCGAATGAATCATTATATTAGAGTAGTTTCCCCTACCTTTTCAAGTTACTATTATTCCTACTTTTTCTTAAACCACCATTTTTACATGAAGAGACTTGTCCTACCCTCTTCACAAACACTTTAATCTTAGCAATTACATTTCATAGCTTATCAATCCTTAGGTGTGCAGACATCTCTCTCTATAAGTAAAAAGATAATGTCAAACTTTAACAGTCGGGGCTATTAGTGAGCCACACTTTTTAGCTCATCAGGCCTGAAAGGCCCGATGGGCTTATGGCATGGGATGGCGTCCGTCCGTCCGTCCGTCCGTCCGTCCGTAAACTTTTCGCTTTTTCGACTTCTTCTCCAGAACCACTGGGTCTAGGTAGCTGAAATTTTGTATACAGACTCCTTGGGCAATGGGGATTCTAAATTGTAGATTGAGTGATCCAGTGACCCCAAATAAGGGCCCCACAGGCCATGACCTAAAATTCTATTTTCTTCTTCTTCTCCAGAACGAAAAGACCTAGGAGGCTGTCATGTTGTGTAAAGAGTCTTTAACCAATGGAGATTCTAAATTGTAGATTTGGTGACCCTGTGATCCCAAATAAGGGCCTCACAGGCCATTACCTAAAATCCTGTTTTCATCAGTTTCTCCGGAACAAAAAGACCTAGAAGGCTGTAATATTGTGTGCAAATTCTTTAACCAATGGGGATTCTAACTTGTAAATTTGGTGACCCTGTGACCCCAAATATGGGCCACAGCCTAAAAAAACCTTTGAAATTGAATTTTGAACTGATATTTTATGTGCACTTCAATCAAATTTTCCCTAATAAAATACCTGAGAGAGAGTCATCTCATCTTTAGATATGTGAGTCCTAACTTGGGTTTGAGAAATGCAGAATTGAGAAAAAAAGTAACTTCGCAGTTAATCTTATTCAGTAGGAATGTGAAATATATGTCGACTTAAGATTACAATCCACATTGTGGACATGTTTCTCAAATTGATGTAATCAATGTGAAAAGAGAACTATTGAATAGCCTATGAACTGAATATTGTGACAAGCCACAAAGGAATAAATTGAAGAGGAGTTAATAATTCTTTTATTTTACATGAGATATGTGAACTGCATATGACTGATGATGAAATGATAAAATAAGACTATTTTCATTTTCTTCTCCAGAACAAAAAGACCTTGAAGGCTGTCATGTTGTGTAAAGAGTCTTTAGCCAATGGAGATTCTAAATTGTAGATTTGGTGACCCTGTGGCCCCAAATAAGGGCCTCACAGGCCATTACCTAAAATCCTGTTTTCATCTGAAACAAAAAGACTTAGAAGGCTGTAATATTGTGTGCAAACTCTTTAGCCAATGGTGATTCTAACTTGTAAATTTGGTGATCCTGTGACCCCAAATGTGGGCCACAGCCTAAAAAAAACCTTTGAAATTGAATTTTGAACTGATATTTTATGGCACTTCAATCAAATTTTCTCTAATAAACAAAACATAAAAATCTATTTTCATCTTCTTCTCCAGAACAAACTAGAAGGAATATTGCGTTCAGAATGTTTAGATGTTTGGATGAAAAGGCTAAGAACCGATAAAATTGTGCAAAGATTATTTAGCCAAGGTGATTCTAAATTGTACTATGTACCATGAGATTCATCACATTGCCTGTTCTCTCTAAGCCTTATACAGTTAGATCAGTGATGCCAGTGTTTTGTGCAAGGCAGAGGCTATTACATAATTTGGCTGTAAAAGCACAGCTGGCTTGTAACCAGAGCCAAGGGGTCAGCTTATTGCATAATCTCCTGTGTGTTGACCTTGCTGAGTGCTCTCTCTCACTTTCAAGACGAAGATTTGTCAGGGCTAGGGATTATGCATTATATTGAGACAATATGTTTCTGTCTTCATCATCAAACAATATAAACCCTGATGAGCTACAGAGCCCATGGCTCTATTTTTTGCTTGTTCTATTATGTTTTCCCTGTTTATCATAATTTTATTCACTTTGTATTCATAACTAAAAGCTATCCTTCTGAGTGGTAGATGAGTGGCGCTGTTTTCAACTTCTGATGTATAGGTCTTTCTGGCACCAACAACTATGCTATGGAAACTTGTATTCATTGTGACTAGTAATGACAAGATGAGAACACATGGGGTGGATATCCCTGCTAACCAGACCAGTGGCAGATCAAAGTGAAGGGTTCAGGAGGTTGACATGGCCAAAATCTGTGGAAAACAATAAAAGAAGATAAAAAGGGGTAAATCCAGTACAGAAGCAACTCAACTTTTTTACCAAATGAATGGTGACTTGATGACTGACTGTATATTTCATGTTAATAATACATACAGAACCATCACTAATGTTTCACCCCTGACAGGTTGCTTGAAGACTGTATAATCAATGTTGGCAATACGTACAGAACCATCACTAATGTTTCACCCGTGACAGGTTGCTTGAAGACTGACTGTATAATCAATGTTGGCAATACATACAGAACCATCACTAATGTTTCACCCCTGACAGGTTGCTTGAAGACTGTATAATCAATGTTGGCAATACGTACAGAACCATCACTAATGTTTCACTCCTGACAGGTTGCTTGAAGACTGTATAATCAATGTTGGCAATACGTACAGAACCATCACTAATGTTTCACCCGTGACAGGTTGCTTGAAGACTGTATAATCAATGTTGGCAATACATAGAGAACAATCACTAATGTTTCACCCCTGACAGGTTGCTTGAAGACTGTATAATCAATGTTGGTAATACAGAACCATCACTAATGTTTCACCCCTGACAGGTTGCTTGAAGACTGACTGTATAATCAATGTTGGCAATACATACAGAACCACCACTAATGTTTCACTCCTGACAGGTTGCTTGAAGACTGTATAATCAATGTTGGCAATACATACAGAACCATCACTAATGTTTCACCCCTGACAGGTTGCTTGAAGACTGTATAATCAATGTTGGCAATACATACACAACCATCACTAATGTTTCACCCCTGACAGGTTGCTTGACGACTGTATAATCAATGTTGGCAATACATACAGAACCATCACTAATGTTTCACTCCTGACAGGTTGCTTGAAGACTGTATAATGAATGTTGGCAATACATACAGAACCATCACTAATGTTTCACCCCTGACAGGTTGCTTGAAGACTGACTGTATAATCAATGTTGGCAATACATACAGAACCATCACTAATGTTTCACCCCTGACAGGTTGCTTGAAGACTGACTGTATAATCAATGTTGGCAATACGTACAGAACCATCACTAATGTTTCACCCCTGACTGGTTGCTTGAAGACTGTATAATCAATGTTGGCAATACGTACAGAACCAACACTAATGTTTCAACCCTGACAGGTTGCTTGAAGACTGACTGTATAATCAATGTTGGCAATACATAGAGAACCATCACTAATGTTTCACCCCTGACAGGTTGCTTGAAGACTGTATAATCAATGTTGGCAATACGTAGAGAACCATCACTAATGTTTCACTCCTGACAGGTTGCTTGAAGACTGTATAATCAATGTTGGTAATACAGAACCATCACTAATGTTTCACCCCTGACAGGTTGCTTGAAGACTGTATAATCAATGTTGGCAATACGTACAGAACCATCACTAATGTTTCACCCCTGACAGGTTGCTTGAAGACTGTATAATCAATGTTGGCAATACGTACAGAACCATCACTAATGTTTCACCCCTGACAGGTTGCTTGAAGACTAACTGTATAATCAATGTTGGCAATACATACAGAACCATCACTAATGTTTCACCCCTGACAGGTTGCTTGAAGACTGTATAATCAATGTTGGCAATACATAGAGAACCATCACTAATGTTTCAACCCTGACAGGTTGCTTGAAGACTGTATAATCAATGTTGGCAATACGTAGAGAACCATCACTAATGTTTCACCCCTGACAGGTTGCTTGAAGACTGTATAATCAATGTCTGCAATACGTAGACAAGCATCACTAATGTTTCACTCCTGACAGGTTGCTTGAAGACTGACTGTATAATCAATGTTGGCAATACATAGAGAACCATCACTAATGTTTCACCCCTGACAGGTTGCTTGAAGACTGTATAATCAATGTTGGCAATATGTAGAGAACCATCACTAATGTTTCACTCCTGACAGGTTGCTTGAAGACTGACTGTATAATCAATGTTGGCAATACATACAGAACCATCACTAATGTTTCACCCCTGACAGGTTGCTTGAAGACTGACTGTATAATCAATGTTGGCAATACGTACAGAACCATCACTAATGTTTCACCCCTGACAGGTTGCTTGAAGACTGTGTAATCAATGTTGGCAATACATAGAGAACCATCACTAATGTTTCAACCCTGACAGGTTGCTTGAAGACTGTATAATCAATGTTGGCAATACGTAGAGAACCATCACTAATGTTTCACCCCTGACAGGTTGCTTGAAGACTGTATAATCAATGTCTGCAATACGTAGACAAGCATCACTAATGTTTCACTCCTGACAGGTTGCTTGAAGACTGACTGTATAATCAATGTTGGCAATACATACAGAACCGTCACTAATGTTTCACCCCTGACAGGTTGCTTAAAGGTAGGGTTCTGTCGCCATATTGGATATTTTGCATTACATGAAATGAAAACACGCTATATTGTACTTAATTTTGCAACTTTTTGATAACTGAAGACATACACTGATAGAGTATTCACTTAGTAACACATAACATGTAATAAAACTAATAAAGAAGTTGATGTTATGCTGTAGCGAAGTTTTCCCGACTTGCAGCGCCGATGAATGGCTTCAGTTCTCATTGTTTTAATTTTCAACAAATGCGCGCTTGTGTTTATCAAGTTGTGAAATATAAAGTCATCAAAATATTACCTTCATTAGTATCTTTCAATTTCACTGTGTTTTAATCATGTATTAATAACATATATGTGTAAACAGGAATATCCTCCCGAATTTCGTTTCCACAAAAAATACCCCGATAGAACCCTCCTTTTAAAGACTGACTGTATAATCAATGTTGGCAATACGTACAGAACCATCACTAATGTTTCACCCCTGACAGGTTGCTTGAAGACTGTATAATCAATGTTGGCAATACGTACAGAACCATCACTAATGTTTCACTCCTGACAGGTTGCTTGAAGACTGTATAATCAATGTTGGCAATACATACAGAACCATCACTAATGTTTCACTCCTGACAGGTTGCTTGAAGACTGTATAATCAATGTTGGCAATACATACAGAACCGTCACTAATGTTTCACCCCTGACAGGTTGCTTGAAGACTGTATAATCAATGTTGGCAATACATACAGAACCGTCACTAATGTTTCACCCCTGACAGGTTGCTTAAAGACTGACTGTATAATCAATGTTGGCAATACGTACAGAACCATCACTAATGTTTCACCCCTGACAGGTTGCTTGAAGACTGTATAATCAATGTTGGCAATACGTACAGAACCATCACTAATGTTTCACTCCTGACAGGTTGCTTGAAGACTGTATAATCAATGTTGGCAATACGTACAGAACCATCACTAATGTTTCACCCCTGACAGGTTGCTTGAAGACTGTATAATCAATGTTGGCAATACATACAGAACCGTCACTAATGTTTCACCCCTGACAGGTTGCTTGAAGACTGTATAATCAATGTTGGCAATACGTACAGAACCATCACTAATGTTTCACCCCTGACAGGTTGCTTGAAGACTGTATAATCAATGTTGGCAATACGTACAGAACCAACACCCAGGTCTACTGTTTCATCACTGAAAGCTTACTTGACGACTCACCGTTTCAACGTGATATCTGACTGTTTGATTGATGTTACAGGAAGAAGGAGAGTTTGAGTGGAGTGAGACAACACAAGGCATCGTTCTGGGTTCATTCTTCTATGGATACATCCTAACTCAGGTAAAATAACTTCACTACAATTACCTCTGTGATTAATCGTTTCATTTGAGATATAATCTACATATTGATGAAACTTGGTATTTTGAACAGTCATCATGTGTAAATGTGCCTTTTGGGGTTCTACTTCTTTAAAATTTTCTTTTTTAGCCATTTAGATGGAAACCTACTTTAAATTTGTGCTTCCGGACTGAGCTAAAAAACTGTAAGGCCTAGCTCAAAGAAACTTAGTACCCGGTATGTGGAACAGTCATCATGTCTAGATGTGCTTTTAGGGGGTTTCGACTTCTTTGGAATTTTATTTTTAGATTATTCAATGGATATACTTAATATATTGTTTCCGGAAAAGAACTAAAAAACTGTAAGACATGGCTCAATGAAACTTGATGTGTAGAACAATCATCATGTGTAGATTTGTTTTGGATGTTTTTCACCTTTTTCGGATTTCTATCTTTAGACATATCCATGGAAAACGTCTTTATCTTGATTCTGGAACTTAAATCAAAATGCATTTTACAATTTTACTTCCAGAACAGATCATGTTAGGCAGAGGTTAATACATAGTGGGAAGTATATATGCATTTACTGCTAATAAGTTATTTACGATTTATTCAAGAGTAAAGCTCCATAATCATTGTTCACTATGTTTTAAAGTTTTCCCTCTTGGATATAGTTTTCAATAAATGTACGCTAGTTGTTTGCACATTGTCAAATAGTAAACAGGAATGTCCCCTCGAACTTCGTTTCCACAAAAATCCCTGATTGAACTCTCTCTATAAAACACAACATTTTCTCCACATATGAATTTCTGATAGTAATGAATTTGTGTCTATCATGGTAGTCTCCCATAGCCCCTACATCCCAAAACACAACATCCCTAAACCCCTACATCCCAAAACCCCAACATCCCTAAACCCCTACATCCCTGAACCCCTACATCCCACAACCCTTACATCTCATAACCCCAACATCTCACAAACCCTACATCCCTCAACCCCTACACCCCACAACCCCTGCATCCCACAACCCCTAAACCCCACAACCCATACATCCCAAAACCCCTACATCCCTCAACCCCTACACCCTACAACCCCTATATCCCACAGCCCCTACATCCCTCAACCCCTACATCCCTCAACCCCTACATCCTTCAACCCCTACATCCTACAACCCCTACACCCTACAACCCCTACATCCCTCAACCCCTACACCCTACAACCCCTACATCCCTCAACCCCTACATCCCTCAACCCCTACATCCCTCAACCCCTACATCCCTCAACCCCTACATCCCTCAACCCCTACATCCCTCAACCCCTTCACCCCACAACCCCTACACCCCACAACCCCTACAGCTTTTCAAAACAAATTCACAGTCAACCGCACTTCTAATATGTAGCCTGTTACCTTTCACAATACAATGGAATGACCCAGTTTGAACAGAGGGACAATTGATAGTTTGAGACAAAAGTTTAGTGAACATTCTTTTTAAAAAATAAATATTTTGTATCTGTTCATTGCAGACTTTATTCAGATGTTTTTGAACACTCGTCTCAATTATTGGCTGGAGAGAGAAATCTACAAAGTGTGCAAGAGTGTTATCTGAATGGGGGTAAATTGATGGTTAATGTAAATAAAACTAAAGTTGTGCACTATCGTCCCTGCAGTATTACTCAGTCTGACTACTCGTATTTAGCAGTTGCTTATTTGCAGTGTGTCAAACTGGTAACTCATTGTGTTGCTTAGCTAAATGTTGAGGTTGTAGGGATAATGGGCTACAATCTCTATCATTATCATCATTTAGTTGAATATATCTTAATGTATGTTTCTTTTCCTTTGTCTGCTACTTCAGAAAATTATTTGATGAGGCTTTTTTGTGCATTCAATAAAGAAGTTGTAATCCATGATATATTTGTCTTATACCTGATCAAGAATGCCATGTTGCAAGTTTTGTCTGAAGTAGCTACACCAGGCTTCATGCTTCATAACCACATACCTAAACCTGGGATGTGTTTATCAGATACCTGGAGGTTACCTGGCAGCGAGGATTGGAGCCAAGAGACTTTTGGGGCTTGGAGTACTGTGTACCTCAGTGCTCACCCTGCTTACACCGCTAGCAGCACGCGCAGGAGTTGGAGTCCTTATAGCAGTCAGGGTCCTGGAGGGCATTGGAGAGGTTTGTCTTTATTGCAGTCAGAATACTGGAGGGCATTGGAAAGGTTTGTCTTCATTTCAATCTTTATAGCAGTCAGGGTCGTGGAGGGCATTGGAGAGGTTTGTCTTCATTTCAATCTTTATAGCAGTCAGGGTCTTGGAGGGCATTGGAAAGGTTTGTCTTCATTTCAATCTTTATAGCAGTCAGGGTCCTGGAGGGCATCGGAGAGGTTTGTCTTCATTTCAATCTTTATAGCAGTCAGGGTCCTGGAGGGCATTGGAAAGGTTTGTCTTCATTTCAATCTTTATAGCAGTCAGGGTCCTGGAGGGCATTAGAGAGGTTTGTCTTCATTTTAATCTTTATAGCAGTCAGGGTACTGCAGGGCATCGGAGATGTTTGTCTTCATTGCAGTGAGAATACTGGAGGGCATTGGAAAGGTTTGTCTTCATTTCAATCTTTATAGCAGTCAGGGTCGTGGAGGGCATTGGAGAGGTTTGTCTTCATTTCAATCTTTATAGCAGTCAGGGTCTTGGAGGGCATTGGAAAGGTTTGTCTTCATTTCAATCTTTATAGCAGTCAGGGTCCTGGAGGGCATCGGAGAGGTTTGTCTTCATTTCAATCTTTATAGCAGTCAGGGTCCTGGAGGGCATTGGAAAGGTTTGTCTTCATTTCAATCTTTATAGCAGTCAGGGTACTGCAGGGCATCGGAGAGGTTTATCTTCATTGCAGTCATTATAGCAGTCAGGGTCCTGGAGGGCATTGGAGAGAGATGTCTCCATTGCATTATTTATAGCAGTCAGGGTCCTGGAGGGTATTGGAGAGTGATGTCTTTATTGCAGTCTGAATACTGGAGGGCATCTGGGAGGTATGTCTTCATTGCATTATTTATAGCAGTCAGGGTCCTGGAGGGTATTGGAGAGTGATGTCTTTATTGCAGTCTGAATACTGGAGGGCATCTGGGAGGTATGTCTTCATTGCATTGTTTATAGCAGTCAGGGTCCTGGAGGGTATTGGAGAGTGATGTCTTTATTGCAGTCTGAATACTGGAGGGCATCTGGGAGGTATGTCTTCATTGCATTATTTATAGCAGTCAGGGTCCTGGAGGGTATTGGAGAGTGATGTCTTTATTGCAGTCTGAATACTGGAGGGCATCAGGGAGGTATGTCTTCATTGCAGTCCTTATAGCAGTCAGAATACTGGAGGGCATCAGGGAGGTTTGTCTTCATTGTAGTTCTTATAGCCGTCAGAATACTGGAGGGCATTAATGAGGTAATAATTGTTTCATTTATATGTATTGTTCTACATGTAAAACTGTAGGTTAAATACGTCTTCTGAAAATTCATATAATCAAACTGTGTAGATCAGTAGGTGAGTGTTGATGATGTTGCCTGTGTGACAGGGGGTGACCTTCCCGGCCATGCACTCGATGTGGGGGCAGTGGGCGCCTATAATGGAGAGAAGCAAGCTGGTGGCACTCTCATACGCTGGTCAGTACCTATTTAGGAGATAAACCTACTGTGTTTTTAACTTTTTGTGAGTCTAACGTAGATTCGAGCCGAACGCGTCAGCTTGAGGTTTTGAATGATAAAAACAGGTATCGAATATACGTTAGACTTACAAAAAGTTAAAAACACAGTGGGTTTTATCTTCATTCTACCATAGCGAGTTATCAGCATATTTTAAACCTGTTTCTTTGACACTGCGGAAGTGAACTGAGTGATGTTGTAATCGGTTGAACTCATTTTTCGTCAGGTATGACACATCACATTCCGTTGTTTTTGATGCGGTAAAATTGAATAAACAGTAAAATTAAAAATTCATTCAATTTCAAATATAATGATTAAGTGATAAAATAGATTTTAATAAAATAGAACACATAGGTTAGGAAATTACAACGTATCATCGCCTTGAAATTCATTCCTCTAATACTTTTTGATTGAGTTTATGACGTCATTGTCTTCGAACGTTAATCAGTTCGCTCTCGGCTTATCGTGGTTGTGAAGTTTAGGTCTATAAGATAGTATGACGTTTGAAATCTGTATGTTTTCTTGTACAGAAACAAGCATAATAAGGATGTGATCAGGCCACTTGAATAAGTAAAAGAGTGTAATAAAAGCATGGCGAAGCATGTAGGTCATTAGAGTTGGGATGATCTACTCATGCGAAGGTCTAACTGAAGCGACCCTGAGCAACACACAGAGTCTCAGAGACCACATTGACTCATGTCATGATCGGCTACTGTAGTTTCACTGTTTTAAATACCGGTCCAAATTAGAATTATTTCCCAAACAGATACACAGATTTTGTTAATGTAAAAGGAAAACCACAAAGTGAAGATTTACACATGTTTATTTCAATGACATAGGCCTAGAATGTTACGTTATCGTGTATTCAAACACGGTAAATCGCCTTTCCCAAACATCGTGTTCGAACCTCTGTTCGACGATGAAATAAACCAATCAAAAACAAAAATTTTCAAATGTCATGGTAGAATGGTATATATTCAAAGGATTTTGATTGTTACATTTATTATTTGAATGTATTTTACATCAAGCATGTGTGACAGGGTGAGATCATAGCATTCCTACTAGCTTGCTATTGGGATGTTCCTTTAGCTCAACTGGTAGAGTGTCTGACTCTCACCCAGAGGTCCTAGGTTCGAATCCCCTTGGATTTTGAAATTTGTATTTTCACTCCTGCTAAATTTGGTGCCCAACGTGGGGCCGGGACAATTTGTTAATGTTACTGCATCTTTAACCTCTTTTTTAGGTTTGTAAATCTATAGTCATGTAAGTGACCTTCACATTTCAGGCATTTTGACAAATATATTACATGCATGTACATGTATGTATGTGTATTACCTACAGGAGCTCAGCTTGGTGTTGTGTTCGCCATGCCCCTGTCAGGAATACTATGTGCTTCACCCTGGGGGTGGCCCTCAGCCTTCTACGTGTTTGGTAAGTGTGATAAAAGTCAAAAGAGATGTCACCCTCCGTTGTGTGTTTCTTCAACAAAATATAAATAAAGAAAAAACAAGTTTGACACAATTTGATTATCCCCATTTTGTAAAGTGACGATATTTCATTATGCTATTTTTATGAAGAAAGTTAATATAAAACACCATAAACTTTATAAACTGCTAAACCGGGTGGCTTTTGTCTGGGTGGCTTTTGTCCTAGACCCCACAGATATATCCACCTTAAATGCAAAATACAAGTCCAGTACTATGTGTAGACCATGTATAGACTGTATTGACTGTGTATTAGATGTGTACAGACTGTATAGACTGTGTATAGACTGTGTATAGACTGTGTATAGACTGTGTATAGACTGTGTATTGACTGTGTATAGACTGTATATATACTGTGTATTGACTGTGTATAGACTGTGTATAGACTGTGTATTGACAGTGTATTGACTGTGTATTGACTGTGTTTTAACTGTGTATTGAATGTGTATAGACTGTGTATTGACTGTGTATTGACTGTGTATTGAATGTGTATAGACTGTGTATTGACTGTGTATAGACTGTATTGACTGTGTATTGAATGTGTATAGACTGTGTATTGACTGTGTATAGACTGTGTACAGACTGTGTATAGACTGTGTATTGACTGTGTATTGACTGTATTGACTGCTCTTCTCGCAGGTTCTCTGGGTTGTGCGTGGTTCATCATCTGGATGTTTCTGGTACACGAGACACCTGCTGAGCACCCAAGAATCACCCGTGTTGAGCTGGACTATATTGAAAGTTCTATAGGAAAAAAAGAGGTATGTCTAATCTTTCAGGGTTTAAAAACTCTTAGTTAAGGCCAATGAATTTGATAATATATATCGTACCTGCAACTTAGAAGTGATTTATTGCCCACGCCCAACAGAAAAAACTATGTATTCACTTGCCGACCACAACTTGTTATAATGCAATATCTGAAGAACCATAACACCTTATTTCTGCAAATTTAGTGACAGACACCATTTCATTTTGTTGACCTTGACCTTATCTTCATGGTCATCACAACACTTTGACCACTTTTCAAGCTCTTGTTGACGCTATATCTTATTATACCCCCGCTACGAAGTAAGCGGGGGTATATAGCGGTCATTCCGTCCGTCCGTCTGTCCTTCTGTCAATTTTCTCAAAAGCGGACAAAGGTACATCAACCAAACTTTGTAAAGTTGTTAACCATGTTCTTCCGATCGCGCACAGACAATTTTCAATTTTCTGAGATTTAAATTGTTTGTCATTTCCATGGAAACGTCACTTTTTAGCTCATCAGGCCTGAAAGGCCCGATGGGCTTATGGCATGGGATGGCGTCCGTCCGTCCGTCCGTCCGTCCGTAAACTTTTCACTTTTTCGACTTCTTCTCCAGAACCAATAACTCTAGAGAGCTGAAATGTTATGTACAGACTCCTTGGCCAATGGGGATTCTAAATTGTAGATTTGGTGACTCTGTGACCCCAAATAAGGGCCCCAGGAGTCATAACCTTAAAAGCTATTTTCATCTTCTTCTCCAGAACAAATGACTCCAGAGAGCTGAAATTTTATGCACAGACTCCTTGGCCAATGGGGATTCTAAATTGTAGATTTGGTGACCATGTGACCCCAAATAAGGGCCACAGGGGTCATAAGCTATAAAGCTATTTTCATCTTCTTCTCCAGAACCAATGACTCCAGAGAGCTGAAATTATATGTACAGACTCCTTGGCCAATGGGGATTCTAAATTGTAGATTTGGTGACCCTGTGACCCCAAATAAGGGCCTCACAGGCCATTACCTAAAATCCTGTTTTCATCTTTTTCTCCGGAACAAAAAGACCTAGAAGGCTGTAATATTGTATGCAAACTCTTTAGTAAATGAGGATTCTAACTTGTAAATTTGGTGACCCTGAGACCCCAAATATGGGCCACAGCCAAAAAAACCTGTCGAAATTGAATTTTGAACTGATATTTTATGTGCACTTCTTTCACTTTATTTGAAATGTATGTCGACTTGAAAGAACAATTTACATTGTGGACATGTTTGTCAAATTGATGTAATCAATGTGAAATGAGAACTGTTGAATAGCCTATGAAATGAAAATTGTGACAAGTCATAAAGGACTAAATTGAAGAGGAGTTAAGAATTCTTTTGTTTTACATGAGATATGTGAACTGCATATGACTGGTGATGAAATGATAAGATTATTTTCATCTTCTTCTCCAGAACGAAAAGACCTAGAAGGTTGTCATGTTGTGTAAAGAGTCTTTAGCTAATGGAGATTCTAAATTGTAGATTTGGTGACCCTGTGACCCCAAATAAGGGCCTCACAGGCCATTACCTAAAATCTTGTTTTCATCTTTTTCTCCGGAACAAAAAGATCTAGCAGGCTGTAATATTGTATGCAAACTCTTTAGCCAATGGGGATTCAAACTTGTAAATTTGGTGACCCTGTGACCCCAAATATGGGCCACAGCCTAGAAAAACCTTTGAAAATGAATTTTGAACTGATATTTTATGACACTTCAACCACTTTATTTGAAATGTATGTCGACTTTAGATAACAATCTACATTGTGGACATGTTTGTCAAATTGATGTAATCAATGTGAAATGAGAACTATTGAATAGCCTATGAACTGAAAATTGTGACAAGGCATAAAGGACTAAATTGAAGAGGAGTTAAGAATTCTTTTATTTTACATGAGATATGTGAACTGCATAGGACTGGTGATGAAATGATAAGATAAGATTATTTTCATCTTCTTCTCCAGAACGAAAATACCTAGAAGGTTGTCATGTTGTGTAATGAGTCTTTAGCCAATGAAGATTCTAAATTGTAGATTTGGTGACCCTGTGGCCCCAAATAAGGGCCTCACAGGCAATTACCTAAAATCCTGTTTTCATCTTTTTCTCCGGAACAAAAAGATCTAAAGGGCTGTAATATTGTATGCAAACTCTTTAGCCAATGGGGATTCAAACTTGTAAATTTGGTGACCCTGTGACCCCAAATATGGGCCACAGCCTAAAAAAAACCTTTGAAAATGAATTTTGAACTGATATTTTATGACACTTCAATCACAATGATTTGAAATATATGTCTACTTTAGATAACAATCT
The DNA here is from genome assembly GCA_936450465.1 of Gibbula magus. Classification (NCBI taxonomy): domain Eukaryota; kingdom Metazoa; phylum Mollusca; class Gastropoda; order Trochida; family Trochidae; genus Gibbula; species Gibbula magus. The sequence continues at coordinate 102,808,813 of OW388289.1, read as the reverse complement.
ACATTGTGGACATGTTTGTCAAATTGATGTAATCAATGTGAAATGAGAACTATTGAATAGCCTATGAACTGAAAATTGTGACAAGGCATAAAGGACTAAATTGAAGAGTTCTATTTTACATGAGATATGTGAACTGCATATGACTGGTGATGAAATGATAAGATAAGATTATTTTCATCTTCTTCTCCAGAACGAAAAGACCTAGAAGGTTGTCATGTTGTGTAAAGAGTCTTTAGCCAATGGAGATTCTAAATTGTAGATTTGGTGACCCAGTGGCCCCAAATAAGAGCCCCGTAGGCCATTACCTAAAATCCTGTTTTCATCCAGAACAAACTAGAAGGAATATTTTGTTCAGAATGTTTAGATGTTTGGATAACAAGGCTTAGAACCGAGATTGTTTAGCCAAGGTGATTCAAAATTGTACTATGTACCATGAGATTCATCACATTGCCTGTTCTCTTTAAGCCTTATACAGTTAGATCAGTGCTGCCAGTGTTTAGTGCAAGCAAGAGTCTATTACATAATTTGGCGGTAAAACACAAAAAACACAGCTGGCTTGTAACCAGAGCCAAGGGGTCAGAATATTGCATAATCTCCTGTGTGTTGACCTTGCTGAGTGCTCTCTCTCAATTTCAAGACTAAGATTTGTCAGGGTTAGGGATTGTGCATTATATTGAGACAACATATTTCTGTCTTCATCATCAAACAAAATAAACTCTGATGAGCTACAGAGCCCATGGCTCTATTTTTGGACTTAGTTTTATTGTGTTCAATGGGGACAAGTTTTCTCGGGTACTGGTCAACCTAGGTGAATGAAATTTTGGTTGTGAGTACTCATGACCATACTCTTTATCGAGTTCGAAAACCAGTTCCGAACCAGTTATGGAGTTATTGCCCTTGAATTCAAGGGTTTTCTCGGCAACTATTACATCTAGATGAATGAAATTTTACATGTAGGTAGTCCAGATGATACTCTTCAATATATATATAAATATTATTTTTTATTGAGTTATGAAGCCCTTGAATCTGTAATTGAACTTGGTACAAATTACCGGTGTGATGCTCTAATTGGAAAAATTAAGTTACCTGAAAAATATTACATCTTGGTGAACGAAATTTTGTAATAACAGTCAGTTCCTAAAATTATTTTGGACAATATTATGATGCTTGAAGCTGTTTTTTAAATATAGTAACCTTCACATCTATAATTCTCAATGGACGGATAGTGGATGGCGGGGGTATGTGAGCCATGCTCATTTTTTTCTTGTATTAAAATTTGGACACAACCTATATAGGCAGATTACATGGACCCCAATTTGGTGACCGTGACTTTAGTTTCAAGGTCCCATGCTTGTTAATGTGATATATCTCATAAACCTTTATATATATGTCTTCAAATTTGGAGACATCATATATTGCCAGAGTATCACTGTATGCAAACACATGTCATCTCTGGTACCTAGCTTGACCTTCTACTTCAAACTGCTGTATTGAGTTTTCTCATAACCCTTAGTAGCTATTATCTTTAAATTTGGCAACTTCCTTCATTTGGGGATTACGCAGACAACAGTCAACTTTAGTTACCTTGGCTTTATTTACAAAGTCACCAATACACTTTGATCATTTTTCAAACTGTCGTTAATGTTGAATCTTAGCATCCAGTGTATATAAATTGGTTGATTATCATGACACTTTTTACCAGTAATGCAATAAATCATCTTTGAATATTAAAAGCTAGTATATACATTTTACTTGACTCAGTGTTAGCGGCGAGGGGCATTGCTATGCTTGAGACAAACACTTATTATGGGATTATAAGTGTAGGGTAATTCATGGTGCAGAGGTTACTGTTTGAAAATTAAATCTTAGCTGTTGGAGAGAAAAAATGGCTTAGCTGTCATGACTATAATGAATAGATATATAGATGACAGAAATTTACAACTTGAAAAGTACTTGTCAAATTTTCTAATAGATTTACTGTATCCAATGTGGAATGAGCTAGTTCCAAAGCCACTTTCGAAATAATTTTTTTTACGGAGTTATGGTCTTTCAATTTGTAATTGAACCTTGTGCAAAAACTGCTGTCATACTCAAACGGGGACAAGTTTTCTCAGAAACCATTACACCGAGGTGAATGAACATTTGTTATGTGAAACTTCGGTTGATTCTCTTGATCGAGTTCAAAAGCCAATTCCAAAATTTATTTCTTACAAAATTATGACACTTGATCTGTATTTAACTTTTGTGCCCTTACATCGATAATACTCAAGTATACGGATAGTGGAGTGTTTTGAGTCATGTGTAACTTTTCTCTGTTTCATACAGCGACTGCGCACACCATGGGCTAAGATCTTTACTTCGCGGGCGCTGTGGGGTATCTGCGGGGGTCACTTCGCCAACAATTGGGGTCAGTATACATTCCTGACTTGCCTCCCAACATTCATGAAGAGAATCCTCAAGTTCAACATCCAGGATGTGAGTGATGATGAAAAATACTGTATTTTATGTAAAATATAAATGTGGACATATTCAATTCACATTGACTTTGTGTGATTTATCTTCTCACAAAATGAACTCACTTAACACTTGATGTACAACCATTAACATAGTATTGATACGCAACACAACAGAAAATATTTGAAAGTATTATGGAATCTAGAATGAAGCTCATTGCTTGAAGATTAAATGTCAGGGGAGGGGGGTCATCAGTGTTTAGCAAACACAGTGGCGGATTGGCGAGGGGGGTCTGGACCCCCACTTTCAAACTTCCTGGATCCGTCACTGAAACATATTTTGTCCTGTAATATATATTCACTCCCAATCCTGTTTGTATATTGATGCCTGTATTGATTCTCTACTCCAGGATGGCTTCCTGTCCGCTATACCGTACGTTGCCCTCTCCCTGGTGCAGATGTTCATCGGAGTTCTTGCTGACTGTTTACGCTCAAGGAAGTACCTGTCCACAAAAAACACCAGAAAATTATTGAACACTTTAGGTAATACTTGTAGACAATTGAATCTTTATGTCGTGTTTCTCTTTATGACTATTTTAAAGTGAATTGTCAAATTAACAATTATAGTTTTAGTTCAGCTATTTATACCATAATATTTCATTTTTGTATCTTAGAAGGTAGACTGATATCTTTGGGTGTCATAAAATCATTAGCAGTATTAGTCACTTGCCTACTCACATGAAATACCTTACCAGTAAGTTTAGGCTTGTGCAAATTGGTTAACACATCTAGATTGAATGTCTACTTAAAAACGATAGATCAAAGTTTACATGTTTTGAAAGATCTTGATAAAATTTCATATTCACATTTCCTGTAGGTTTGCTGATCCCTGCTGGGTTTGTGGTCGGGCTGAGTTACGTGGGATGTGACCATATATGGGCGGTGACCCTGCTAGTTCTATCTCTGGGTTCGACCGGGATAGCACAGGGAGGATACATGGTAAACCATCTGGACATCGCTCCCCGCTTCTCAGGTACGTGGGCATGTTATAAGTATAAGAGATGGTTTAAAAGGTCAATAAGTATACGTCAGTGATTCTAGGACATGATTTCAATCGTTAAAATGTCTTTCATCACCATGACATTCAAAAATAATACATTGATGTAGTAATGAACAGTCTCAGTAAGTTTGTTTCAATGTATAACCACTGACTGTGTTGTAATAACTATAGTAGACAGAATATATGAAGACTTCTACAAAATCTTTCTACCTCACTTACATTTATTGAGGCACAGCGGAGAGGTATCAAGTCTTACACAGCAGCTTTTGTAGTCTTGTGGCAGTGTTTCCGGTTTATCGAGTAAAAGGATGGAATTTAAAAACCCACTATCTCAACTGTGAACAGTTTAACTTTTGATAAATTTCTATTATAAATGGTCACATCGTCGGTCACCCAGGGCTGAATGTTCCAAAAGTGTACACTTATCAACCAAAGGACTCATCTAGGACTCATCTGGGACTCATCAAGGACTTATCTGGGACTCAGAGTCATCAAGGACTCACCTAGGACTCATCTTGGACTCATCTGGGACTCATCTAGGACTCGTCTAGGACTCAGAGTCGTCAAGGACTCACCTAGGACTCATCTAGGACTCATCTAGACTCATCTTGGACTCATCTTGGACTCATCTTGGACTCATCTGGGACTCATCTGGGACTCATCTGGGACTCATCTAGGACTCATCTAGGACTCGTCTAGGACTCAGAGTCGTCAAGGACTCACCTAGGACTCATCTGGGACCCATCTAAGACCCATCTGGGACTCATCTGAAACTCATCTGGGACTCATCTAGGACTCATCTGGGACTCATCTTAGACCCATCTAAGACTCATCTGGGACTCATCCAGGACTCATCTAGGACTCCCCAAGGACTCATCTGGGACCCATCTAAGACCCATCTGGGACTCATCTGAAACTCATCTGGGACTTATCTAGGACTCATCTGGGACCCATCTTAGACCCATCTAAGACTCATCTGGGACTCATCCAGGACTCATCTAGGACTCAGAGTCATCAAGGACTCATCTAGGACTCATCAGAGACTCATCTGGGACTCATTAGGGACCCATCTAGGACTCATCTAGGACTCATCTAGGACTCATCTAGGACTCATCTAAGACTCATCTAGGACTCATCTAGGACTCATCTCCGACTCATTAGGGACTCATCTAGGACTCATCTAGGACTCGGAGTCGTCAAGGACTCATCTAGGACCCATCTAAGACTCATCTGGTACTCATCTGGTACTCATCTGGGACTCATCTGGGACTCACCTAGGACTCACCTAGGACTCACCTAGGACTCATCAGGGACTCATCTAGGACTCATCTAAGACTCATCTAAGACTCATCTAAGACTCATCTAGGACTCATCTAATGCCCCTATTTCACTACGACCCGAATTGCCACGAATCACCACGAATAGGCGGCTGCATAAATTCGTGAATATTCGTGAGCATTCGGCAAAATTCGTTAATAGCATTTACACTTGTACGAAATGTTTACGAACATTCGTAGCTTTTCATGCTAAAAACCTACGAAACATGTACGAATTCTTTACGAATTGTCTACGAATTGTAAGAAATGATTAAGACACAGTCACGAATGTACTACGAATTTCCACGAATAAGATACGATATCACGAATAAAGTACGAATAGTTTACGATAGTTCGTGACTATTCGGCGATTGCAAGTCATCAAATCATTATGGAGGCGCAATGGAGAGCACGTGTTGCTCTGGCACTCGAATTTGAACTTCAATATCAACATCAAATTGAATTAGCTCTGAACATGAGGAGACAGCTGTTGGTAAATAAGAGACGAGCCAAAAGATGGTGGACAACATCAAAATTATCAACCACGAATTTCCAAGAATTGTTTAAGAAGTTGTTACGAACGTCCCGAATTAAATACGAACAGTTTACGAAGCAACTACGAATCTGAAATTCGTAGATGATTCGTGAAAATCTTTTGACAAACAAAAAATTTTCCACGAATGCCACGAATTACAAGAATGTTGCCGAATCAACTAGGAATCATTTACGAATATCACGAATCAATTACGAATTATCTACGAATGTTCACGAAAGTGCAAATTTTCAAATTCGTGGCTATTCGTGGCAATTCGGGTCGTAGTGGAATAGGGGCATAAGACTCATCTAAGACTCATCTAAGACTCATCTAGGACTCATCAGGGACTCATCAGGAAACTCAACACTGATAATTTGAATCTTGTTATGAAAGATATTACCCAATGAAAAGACCTAATATGAGATGATGGAAACATATTCATTGGTATGGGATCATCTCAGGGCCTGAAAATCCCAAGTATGAAACCCAAACTTGGATGGACTATCTATTCTACTAACATCACTGACAGGACATTTGTGGTCACCGTGGTTCTGATACTCAACACATATTATCCCTTGGACCTTTTATCAGGAAAACTCAAATTATCTGCTCCCACCCCTTGACATCCCAGGCATGACTCGTGTTCCGTTGACTAATTTTCGTTGGCTTTTCTGAGGACCTCGGTTTCTGTACTCTAACCAAACTGCTCTGGGGGTATGTTAACCCTTAACATGCGGGTCCCGGAATTATCCGGGCGGGCTATAAGTGATTCGTAGGTACCTCAATACGGATCCCGGATCGCTTACTTAGAAGAATTCACGGTTGTCTATGTACTTGGCTATCCCCCATACCGGGTCGCGAGTCGATTGTTTCCGCGACTCGCTGCATGAGAATAAAGCTTTCTTCAGTGTCTGGTCAGAACGTCCAGCAAAATTCACACCAATTTGCGTGTGCATTGTTGACCCGTAACGCATCGATAATTAGCTTTACAAAAGGCCAATTTTGTCCTGCTTCGCTCCGATGGCTACACTGCCCGGCGGCTAATTAGCACCTAAGTGTCTGCACTGCCCCAGGGTGAGATAGGCCCGTACAGGCTTATCTGTCTCGCATCCCGCGACATGGGCAGATAGCCTATGCTTATCTGTCTCGCATCTCGCCACATGGGCAGATAGCCTCTAATTACGGGAAGATATTGCGATAAGCTACCTTTCTCTCGCACTTCGTATCACATGAACCAATTGGTTGTTTTCATTTTTTTTTATACCAAAATAAAGAGGAAAGAATGGCCTTTATTCCCATATAAAAATCGCAATTGCGCTAACATAACTGAAAATACAGCAATCGCACAGAGATAGGCGACTTTCGCACTTTTGAATTTTGATACATGTGGCGCATTTACCCCAACATGCCTCGGCGCTCTATTTCTAAGAAACTACTTGGGATATTTTCATAATTTTTTGATCAGTATATAGATAAAAGAATTGTCTTCAATTCCATATAAAATACGTGTATTTTCGGCAATAACTTTTGATGCGCCAGGTGTCGCGCAGAAGGTGGTATTCGGCTTTGAATAAGTGGCGCTCTTAGCATATACCATCTTTACGGGCTTTATAACTTGTGAACCGCAATTCCGATTTTTATAATTTTTACATCATTGTAAAGAGAAAAACATTGTCTTCAATTCCATGTATAATGCGCATGTTTTCGGGAAGAACTCTGCATGCGCGAAGCGCCGCGCCAAAAGGTATAAATTTCGCACTTCATAACTTTTGAACCGCAAGTCCGATTTTTATAATTTTTACATCATTGTAAAGAGAAAAACATTGTCTTTAATTCCAGATATAATGCGCATGTTTTTGGGAAGAACTATGCATGCACGAAGCGCTGCAATATTGATGTACGCATAAGTGAAGAAGTATGATAATATATAACTAAAATACTGTTCTTTTGATACGCAAATATAGAGCTTTATAAACGATGAACAACTGTCATGACGGAATTTTGTTTCCAGTTTTGGAAAAAAAAATATAACATAAAAGTGAAAATATATTTGAGTACGGGACCCGCCGCTCGGGGAAAAGCCTTTTCGTGGGAATATTTTCTCAGGAAAATATTTCACTTTTCGGAGTTTCTAAAAATGCGTGAACATTTTTGTTACTGATGCCATTTGCGAAAGGTTTTTATTTCTAAAATTCAAATGCGAGGGCGCACCTTTCCAAACCATTTGAATTGAATTTATTATTTTATCTTTTACATTATTGAATAAAAGACGTTTCATTCAATAAGATTTGAAGAATTATTTATATGTGTAGCGGACTGAACTGAGCAGATGGAGAATTTGATTCCTCACCATTTTTATTACCAAAGTTCTTTTGTATCACAATTACTTTTTTAGGTATTAGTTTTTTCGTGAGCAGGGGAATTTTCGACGGGATTCGCCATGACATAATGAGAAAAAATTCCCATGAACATGGGCGTGGTCCGTCATCTTCAGGACCGACCCACAAGTATAAATATCTACCGGGGGGTGCGCGGACCCCCCCGCTTTTGGTCGCCACCCTCCAAACTTTTTGTGCAAATTATTTTTTTTTTCTACTTTGAAATAAAGGTTCGTGTCATTCCGAGGTATGAAGGTTTCTGCTATATATGTCGAGAGGGCATGGGAACCCATTCCCAATAGAATCCGGGGTTCGTCCCATAGGATTGTTCCTCGGAGTCTCTCGTTCTCAAAAGAGAACTTTGGAAACCTGTCCCGCGATTGAATCCGGGGTCCGCCGCGGAAGACGGGGACGGGAATTCCCGGAGAGCATGGGAGTATGCTCCCATGGGTCCGGGCTCCGCCTCGAGAGACCGCTCATTGGATGCTCTGCTTCTCGAAAAGAGAAGTCATTCGGCAACTGACAACCCGAGCTTCCCTGACATAGTAGTTTATTTTCCGGGCCTCGCGCCCGGTGCTACACGTCGCCGAGGAAATCAGAAAATGGTCAGTTTGACATATGCGTCGGAAAAATCGGCGCGATGTCAGAAGCCGTCGGCGCCGTCGGCGCTTGCGGCGCAGTCGTCCTAGATGCGCCGGGAGGTTCTGAAACTGGCAAATGAACGTCCATGAAGCTCACATTCATTATCTCTGTATGTTTATTGTCTCTAATCACATGTTATATGTTGCATACATCTAACGCATTTTCAATCATTTACAGGTTGAAGCAGAATGCTGCGCGGACGTGGACGCAAGGCCCTGCGACGGCCTAGGGCGTTGCATACTAGGACACGCAGCTTTGAAGCCGTTTCAAGCGACGACGACTTCATCAACGAGATCCATGCTGATGAAGCCTCTGATATGGAGTCAACTGACAGTGATGGTAGCAGTGGTTTAGACAGTGATGATGCATATGATCGGGACACTGTAATAGATAGTGAACATGGTGACACAGATGCTCTGAGTGATATAGAGACAGAGATTGCCAGAAAGATTCTAGCCGCCGGTAATTCCACCGAAGAAGACTTTAGTGGTTTTGAGGAGGAGTTTGCCGAAATACCACAATATAATCAAGATAATTCACAGACGTTTGATGAGTGGGTGGATGGTTTGCGGCCACGTGTAAACTTGCCTTTCACTGGTCAAACTGGGTTGCGCCAGTTCATAGAACTTCCTGAGAACCCTGAACCTATTGACTTTTTCAATTTGTTTATACATAATGATGACTATGAGGATATGGCAACGGAAACCAATAGATATTTCAAACAAGCAATGGAGGACAAAATTCTAAGACCCCGTTCAAGAATGCAACAGTGGCAAGACACTAATGCAGAAGAGATGAAGGTATTTGTAGCCATGACAATTGCCATGTCATTGGTTGTGCAGAGAAACTTTGCTGATTACTGGTCAACAAGTGATGTTACCTCAACGCCTTTCTTCGCCAAGTGCATGCCCCGAGACAGGTTTTGGCTTCTTATAACCTACCTATACTTGGCTGACAACAGGAGGATGCCGGGCCGTAACACCCCGTGCTTTTCACCAATAAATAAACTGGGACACTTGTATAACCGGATAGTAAAGGGTAAAATATATATACGCAACGTAAGGGTTAAATGGTCCTGAGAGCCTTTCAAAAGGAATCTTACGAACACACTTTGCTTGCATATTCAACTCTAAGCTCATACTTTTTGATTTTCAAGTTTGCCTTTACAAAATATACCAAGATACATATATTAAAGGTATGAATAGATGTTTATTTAATCTAAAAAACAAACTTATTTACACATCACTGTTCTATGTTTGCAGGTGTGTTGCTTGGTATAACAAATGGTATTGCCACCATACCTGGTTTTCTTGGACCACAGGTCGTTGGAATAATCACTGATCATAATGTAAGTCAATTGATACACCTGTTTACAGAATGATTTGACTTTGATAAAGTTGTTCAGTAAAAATCTTTGTGGCTGCACCAAGCTGTCGGAAATAATAAATAATTATTGTTTAACTGTAAAATCTGAAGCTGCATTTAAATTGAATTTAGAAAACAGTTGAGCACAATTTCAGCTTTTTATAATCAACAACTTCTGTTTAGGGGTGAAATAGTCTTCAAGAACCACTAAACCATCTTTTCATGTACAAGAAGACCAATAACACTTTATTTGTAACTTCCACAGCAAACCATAGCTGGTTGGAGGTTGGTGTTCTTCATCACTGCAGGTGTGTATGTAGTCGGTGCTGTGATATTCCTGCTGCTGGCTCAAGGGGAGGAACAGTCCTGGGCAGGATTAGCTGCAACTATATTGACTGTGGACGAGACAGTCTCTGTGCAGGCAGCGACAGCCTCTGTGGAGGACAAGGTCGACCCAGGCACGGACCGGGTTAAGACTGACTCTCAATCAGGATATTTTTCATCTTGATGAACTACATAACTTGGGGCAGTTCTTGTTTGTTTCTGACTTTTATAATGAAATTAATATTCACATCTTGTTAGGGATTGAGATATTTTGTTAAAGATTGCTCACACAAGTAACATATTTTTATTCCCTTTATTTAGCATTGCCATTACTGTATATATTTTGCTGCAAAAGTTTGGTGGAAGGATTGAAAACGAGAACTCTGTTTTTAAGGTTTTTACATTTATGACAGTAATCATTATCTTATGTGCTGTCTTGAATTGTGCCTTTAAGAGCTTACAACCAAACATTTTAAAACTTGAGATCAAAAGCGACCACTATCCTCGTAAACTCATAAACTATGTGACCTAGACATTTCAAATTTCATGCTTATGTTACCTATGTGGTGGGGGTGCCTTTTTAGCTGTTTCAACTCCAGGGTGCCAAAAAGTATTTTGTTTTGTACCAAAAATATCCATAATCTACTGCCTTTCAATTCCAGACTTGGAAATGGAAATTACAAATGTGGTGGTGCTTTTAAGAAGTTATATCTCCAGGGTGCCAAAACTGACAAATATCCAGACTTCATGATTCCGAGGTTTATAATTTGAAAACTAAATGACCTAAAACTTCAAATTGGGTATGGAAACTACCTATGTGATGGTGATATGGCTTTTAGGGGCTACAACTCCAGATTCAACCATTAACATGATTCGTTACTTATGTTTTCAAATCAGTTAATGTTGTGAAGAAAGTGAGTGTAGAATAGGGTATGTATGCCTTCGGGTTAAACATGTGAATGTTGGTCCAGTTGGATCATTAAACACAGAGGAAGAGCAACCATCACTGCAGTGGTTCTAGCAGCTGTGATCTTCTTTTGACACCGACATACCCAATATCAGTCAATTGAAAGAAGGATATACTTTATTTATGGACACTTCCTCTCGACATAAATATATGTCAACATTCCAACATCTGGTTGATGGGATCATGGCTGAATATTTATAATTAACGTCTATTAAAGGCACAAGAACACAGTTTTCTAATCAATCTGGATATCTAGGGGGACAAATGCTTGTCTTAGGCTAAATGCATCGACACATATCTTTTATTTGTTTGCGTGACCAATCTTTGTAGCAGTTTGATTGGCTCACGATGGATAATTTGAGTACAGATTTCTATGATAGAGTGTCCCAGGGGTGATATAGTGGAGAGTAACGGAGCATATATAAAACCCAGGGTAAACGAGGATGTATATTTGGTAGACAAACGGATTTGAAGTTTTAACAAAAATGATGCGGACAATTCTTAATTTATTTTTTTAAATGACAAGACAATGCTGTGTACGAGCCAATGACAATTCATATCACTTCATGCAAAGCATGCGCCTCCTGAGCGCGGTCATTTTGTTAGCCATCTATCATCGGTTATCTTGACCATTTCCGTCTTATCCTATCGAGCATTTTCATTGGTTACTAATTTCATAACGCCAGCCAAGGGTGGGTAAATTGGGCCTCTGATAAGAGTGTCCCAGGGGTGACGTAGCGGAGAGTAACGGAGCATATATAAAACACTGGGTAACCGAGGATGCCAAATATATGGGTCTGTAGGAACAGATGTGCTTTTGTAGGATATTTTGTATACTTAGCCCATTCAGCTATTGCATATTACCTTGTACTGCTTATATGAGAGTTGAATGCTTGTCCTATACAATGTATATAAGGGATACCAACACAATGTCAACCTGTCAACTCCCTCACCGGAAGGAGAGGCCATTCCGTCAATAACCTTTTCATCCAGAAATATGATATGCAAGTTGTTAAAATATGGCAAAAGTGCCAGATTTTGGGAGGGAAAAGAGGCCGTTGAATTTCAGAAAAGTTACCTTCATAATAAGATAATGGAATATGTGCATCCTATTTTAGATATTGTCAGTATTTTTAATGTCAATATTTCATGATCTCAGAAACTGTATGTTAGTTTGAGCTTAGCTGTGAGAACATAAAGGCATTACAATAAGTGCAATATGTGTGTGCAATGATGACCCGTGACCTGTGACATGTGAACTCAAGCCTTTCTAATGACTGATTAATGACCTTATTTTCCCAAATTGTTTCATAGTGAAATCAGGTATGAGTGGTTTAATCATGTACAAACTGTGTGTACAAATAGATATTTTTGTATGAAACCTTCAGTTTATTTTTGGTTGATGTTTAAAAGTAATCAACACATTTCAGTTTATACTTTATATTGAGATGGTATATACGTATATACACTGAACCGCAAAAGAACTGTCACCCTCATTTCTAGTATGAGTTATCTAGTTTTATTTCAACATGTGATAGAAATGAGAGATATGTGCAATTGTGGTCACATTTTACAAAAATGATAAGCAATGTTGTTGCAACCTGAAAATTGAACGTTGAAGTGAGTTGCAACTCGCTGTGCAGTCTGTCCAAACACTCATCTTGCAGTCGCCTGGCTCCTTTCATCCCTTGTCAATCTTGGCATCGAACTGGTATCAAAATGTGAATGACTGGATTTCACTTTTTGGGTTCCTTTTTTTGGAGAAGCGTGCGCATTCCAATTTTCATGAGTGTCACTTGAAACCCTTTACCATTGTCAACTTAAGCATTGAGTTTTGGCGACTTATTCTTTGGTAACAAAGGCATACTTGCATTGAGTTTTCAAGAAATATAGATATTCAAACAAATTAAGATACAAGCTCATATTCAACTTCATATCGGCCAAAAGTTTATCTGGAAGTAATTTATGTATGGTGACTTTGTTTTTGCAGTTCAGTATACTTTATTCATGTTAGAAATTAATGAATACATGTTTTTTTATCTTTCTTTCTTCATCAATGATTCTCTCTTTAGCAAGATATTTAAAAATATTCTCTTACTCTGTTATTCATAAATTAGAATTATTTTAAGACTTTTTGCTGGTTTTAGGTCATAGTTGTGAATTTATTTTTTGGTATGATCTATCGATACAATGACATCTTCCCATGGAACCACTGATGATCTCCTAAGTGGTGTATTTTATTGGTAGAAGTGCCAAAGTGTTGGTTCTACTGTGATATCATGAGTATACCATTGTAGAGATTGAATCCTTTAATATCCTTTTATATTTATTTTATATATATTTTAATTTCCCTAAACTCAGAGTGTGTGGTAGTACTAAATGTAGGTTGTTAAAGATAGTGATTTTATTGTTGATCCCTGAAGTCATTGACTTGATGTGCATACTTCCCCAAATGTATTTTAAAGTTTAAGCATCTTTTTGAAAGGGTTTTATGGCATGAAAAGAAAATGTGAAGTTGAAAAAAAATGTGTAGTTGAAGTTGTATATACCTCATAGAACTGTTTTATAAAACTGTACAATATCTTACAGAAAAATACTCAAATATTTGTTTTTGATTTCAAAACATGACATTACTGAAGTTCTTGTACTTTGATGTTTCATAATAAATACATGTGTATTCATTTATTTATCAATCATGTTTGTTATTTATAATACTATACACTCACTCACTGCCTAGCAGCACTCGGATGCTTCTTAATGAAACATTGTGAAAATTCTGACTTGATTGCAAAAATATCGAAATAGACCCCACCTATCACCCCCCCCCCCCCCCCCCCCCCCCCCCCCACAGGGATCATAACCTTGAAGCCTATTTCAGTTTACACCATCTTTCTGAGAATTTATGTGCACTTCAGCCAGTAAGTAGGTAAGGGAGGTAATCCCTAAGAAAACACCTGAGGGAAAGGCATTTCATCTTTCTGATGTGAGAGTTCTAACATGTGCTTTGAGAATATAATATGTCTGATGAAAAAGTTATGTTGAGAATTAAAAATTGGCGGTCTAACAAAAATTATAAGTCATATTTTATCTTTGTCTCACATTTCACATATGAGTAATTATTTGTATTTTGCAAGTGAATGGCTGATAAAGGTACACAAGTCTAAAAGTATTCTAAAGACTTAATACAGAATGTTATATTAAATCTAATATAATGTTCTTTGAAATTTAAGAGTAAATAATGCAGTTTTTGAATATCTCATGATATTGTGTAATTAATTTGGAGAATTAATTAATTAAATAATGAGAATTTCCAGTACGAGTCAGTTTGGTATACCGTATTTATATCATAGTTTATACTTTATAACTGATTTAGTTTTCTATTAACTTTGCAGTTAATTTTATTCAATATGAATAAGAAATAAGATAAATGTCTACATTATGGAAATGTTTAATGTGAATCTATTTGAAATGAGAACTTTTGAATACCCTTTGAAGGAATAACTTGAAGAGGAATTATTTTTTTTATATTTTACGTGAGATATGTGAACTAAATATGACTAGTGATGACTGGTGATAGCATAGGACTATAAAAGAAGTAGCTATATGAGATTGTGACACCACACCTATTTTCATATTCTTCTCCAGTACAGAAAAATAATTAATTGTAGGAAAAACAACATCTAACATATAAATTTTACTGGCTGCGAGTCCAGTGTCTGCATGTTATGTACTGGTAATTGCATTGTGGTGACCTGAGGGTGACCACTCCCTGGCAGAAGGATGAAAACTGATAGTAACACAGAGGTTTCAGGTTGCTTCAAACTACTGTGCAGCACTGTGTTATAGACTGTGTGTGAGACTGCTTTAGTCTTCAACTGATTCTAAAAAAGAATTTATTCATAGAATATCCCCATTTTATCAAATATTGAAAAGGAGTCTATAAGAAATGGTGAAAAAGAATTTATTAAACAAAATTCACCAATTTATTAAGTATTGAAATGAGAAATGTGATTTTCAAAAACTGAGGCTCCTATTCATTATGTAATAAATGTTGGTATTTCCAGAATGCAATTAAGAATTAAAACAATCTAATGCTAATGCAAAGGTCTATGATATTTATAATGAATGTGGATTAATGTGTAATCAATTTTGATAATAACAAAAATTGATGACTTGGCAATGTCTTATAATTAGCAGGGGTCATGACCTAAACAAATTTTTTTTCATTTTCTTCTACAGCCCCAGGCCATTATTGCAATGGCTGACAGTGGTGAATTGTATGCAAAGAATTGAATATTCATTATTATATAATGTGTGTACGATATTAAAAAAAGTATGATCTCTCCACCACATTATTATATGTTTGATACCAGCAATGTATTTCCAAGCTACAAAACAAACACTTGCACATATATTACACGAAAAACATCTTTGGCATTTATTATCTATGCATATATTGTAATACTAAAATTTTATAACAAATAACATGTTTCTTTGCAACTTTGTGTTGCTCTTTCAACACATATATATATAGCAGATTGGCAAAGTTATGGTAACAAAATATTTTTAAACTGCTTTAATCATATTACTACATTCCATTATCTGACCATTGCTATAAAGCCCACTCCATAACATACCCCACTTACTATCTCCTGATGAGCTACAGAGAGTTTTTGAATATCTCATGATATTGTGTAATTAATTTGGAGAATTAATTAATTAAATAATGAGAA
Organism: Gibbula magus; assembly: GCA_936450465.1. Classification (NCBI taxonomy): domain Eukaryota; kingdom Metazoa; phylum Mollusca; class Gastropoda; order Trochida; family Trochidae; genus Gibbula; species Gibbula magus. The sequence continues at coordinate 102,793,040 of OW388289.1, read as the reverse complement.
TTTCCAGTACGAGTCAGTTTGGTATACCGTATTTATATCATAGTTAATACTTTATAACTGATTTAGTTTTCTATTAACTTTGCAGTTAATTTTATTCAATATGAATAAGAAATAAGATAAATGTCTACATTATGGAAATGTTTAATGTGAATCTATTTGAAATGAGAACTTTTGAATACCCTTTGAAGGAATAACTTGAATAGGAATTAATTTTTTTATATTTTACGTGAGATATGTGAACTAAATATGACTAGTGATGACTGGTGATAGCATAGGACTATAAAAGAAGTAGCTATATGAGATTGTGACACCACACCTATTTTCATATTCTTCTCCAGTACAGAAAAATAATTAATTGTAGGAAAAACAACATCTAACATATAAATTTTACTGGCTGCGAGTCCAGTGTCTGCATGTTATGTACTGGTAATTGCATTGTGTTGACCTGAGGGTGACCACTCCCTGGCAGAAGGATGAAAACTGATAGTAACACAGAGGTTTCAGGTTGCTTCAAACTACTGTGCAGCACTGTGTTATAGACTGTGTGTGAGACTGCTTTAGTCTTCAACTGATTCTAAAAAAGAATTTATTCATAGAATATCCCCATTTTATCAAATATTGAAAAGGAGTCTATAAGAAATGGTGAAAAAGAATTTATTAAACAAAATTCACCAATTTATTAAGTATTGAAATGAGAAAAGTGATTTTCAAAAACTGAGGCTCCTATTCATTATGTAATAAATGTTGGTATTTCCAGAATGCAATTAAGAATTAAAACAATCTAATGCTAATGCAAAGGTCTATGATATTTATAATGAATGTGGATTAATGTGTAATCAATTTTGATAATAACAAAAATTGATGACTTGGCAATGTCTTATAATTAGCAGGGGTCATGACCTAAACAAATTTTTTTTCATTTTCTTCTACAGCCCCAGGCCATTATTGCAATGGCTGACAGTGGTGAATTGTATGCAAAGAATTGAATATTCATTATTATATAATGTGTGTACGATATTAAAAAAAGTATGATCTCTCCACCACATTATTATATGTTTGATACCAGCAATGTATTTCCAAGCTACAAAACAAACACTTGCACATATATTACACGAAAAACATCTTTGGCATTTATTATCTATGCATATATTGTAATACTAAAATTTTATAACAAATAACATGTTTCTTTGCAACTTTGTGTTGCTCTTTCAACACATATATATATAGCAGATTGGCAAAGTTATGGTAACAAAATATTTTTAAACTGCTTTAATCATATTACTACATTCCATTATCTGACCATTGCTATAAAGCCCACTCCATAACATACCCCACTTACTATCTCCTGATGAGCTACAGAGGCCACAACTTCCAAACGCAAGGCATAACTCTTGCCAGTCTGCATTACTGGCTGATTTATCCCTTGCGGTATTTCCCTCGCTTTCTTGTGTCGAGATAGTGAATAGCTGCACCAGAAATGCATAGCGGGCCTGGATTTCTAAACACAGGTTTTTTTAAGGAAATACTGCAAGGCCTAAATCAGCCAGTAATGGAGACTGGCAAGAGTTATGCCTTGCATTGGGAAGTTGCAGAGGCCATGGCTCTATTTTTATCAAATATTACAGATATTTTAAATATAACATTTAGCTCAGCCCTAAGCCATATATGCCCCCTCTACAGAGGCATCTAATTTTTCATTTTTAGCTTTGAAAGGCCCGATGGGCTTATGGCATGGCATGGTGTCCGGCGTTCGTCCATCCTTCTGTAAACTTTTTGCATTTTCGTCTTCTTCTCCAGAACCACTTGGTCTAGGGAGCTGAAATTTTGTGTGCAGACTCCTTGGCTAATGGGGATTCTAAATTGGGTCACAGGGGTCACAACCTTAAAAACCTAATTTTATATTTCTCTTCCTAATTTTCCTATTTTCGACTTCTTTTCCAGTATGAAAAGCTCTAGAACAAGCTGAGAACAATTTATTTCGGTTTTGCAAACAATACAAATCCTGACGAGCTACAGAGCCCATGGCTCTATTTTTAATCTTTTGAATACAGTTCATCTACTGCACATCCACTGGAGCAACTTTTGAAAAAAGAACAATGATAGCAGAAAGATATTTTAAAAAAATGATTTACATGGATACCAAATGTCCCAGTTTCTCTTTCATTATACTCATTATACAACGTAGTCGGGGGTATATAGCGAACATCACGTCCGTGCGGAATGTTTTTGTTTCGCTCATAACTCTGACACTAGTTGTTCAAATTTTACGAAACTTGATATGTACAATCACCATGATGTGTACATGTGCCTTTTGCATGTTTCATACCCCAGTATTTCCACTTCGTCTTTCACACGCTTTGTTCCACTCATAACTCGGACACTAATTGTTCAAATGTTACAAAACTTGAAACATATGATCACTATGATTTGTATATCTACCCTTTGTATGTTTTATACTCTCATTTGCATAATTTATGCAAATTTTCTCAGTATTTCCACTTCGTCTTTCACACGCTTTGTTCCACTCATAACTCAAACACTATTTGTTCAATTGTTTCGAAACTTGGAACATATAATCACTATGTAAACATCTGCCTTTTGAAAGTTTCATACCCTCATTTGCATAATTTATGCAAATTGTATCGATTTTTAAACTTTTACTCCTAAAGCACTCTTACAAGTGTATCTATGAAGACATACTTACTATGAAAACACACACATACTCTGCTTTCATAGTACTGCTGTGGTTTGTTTGTACAGAAGACAGAATTGATGTCTATCTGCTATTTTGAAACTTTTCTTCTTTGACCAATGTTAAAAGCGGGGTATATGATAGCTGTGCTCACTAATTCTCTTGTTAATAATTGTAAATCTGTTTGTTGTAGGTTTAAATTATTGAGTCTGTAACTGACCAAGGAAAAGGATGTTGCTCTAGTGTTCAATATTATATATCTGATTAAATATAATTGTCTTGATATCAAATCACATAATACTCAATGCAACTGTTCAATCCAGTTAACATATTTTGATTCTAAAATGAAATTTCAGAATAAATTGTAATGTCTTTTCTTCTCTCATTTCGATTTCACAACAAAGACAATTTTGAGCAAACAAAAAACTCCCAAGAAAAAATAAAAGGCGTGCGGGCATACATTGTCAAACGAATTATGTTACTAACCTTGAAATGTACTTTTCCCGTTGCTATTTCAGTGATTGCATGTTGGTTTGATATCAGTGATCACAACTACAGAACAAAATAGAAACCCTTAGTTATGTTTGTAGTTGATGTTTTGATACTATCATTCATTATTTACAACTTATTTACAAATCGATCCAATTACTAAAGAAATAGACCTTACGTGCTAGTTGTAGTTATTTTCGCATTGTTGTTCATTGTTTCTTTTAGAGTAACTTTGCGACCTTACTTTAGAACAGAGTCGTGTGGTGTTCTCGTGTTGAGGAAACATATCAGAGGGTTGAGCAGAAATCAGGAGTATTGTTTGTACAGGTATAACAATTGGAGTGTAACACGCCAGGTAGATACCACGCACCTGCAGATCACTCATGCAAACAGTATCATGTATCACCTGGTTGTGGTTACAAAAGGAACATTGATTATCCACGTTTCGGGCCAGTATATTGGATCCCTCCGACTGAGAATGGATAATGAGTAAAGTATGTTGCAGCAACACACAAGGCATGTTGCAAGTAAGTCATCTATGTGTTCGTATATGTCTAGTGTCATAACAAGAATATTTCGAGACTTAAAATGTATATGAATCTCTAATCTTCTTCCATACTGGTAAGTGAAGTTTGTTTTCTCAAGTTAGATGTTGTAGTATTATCCGCACATGTCTATGAACTTTAGGCAAAATAACCGTTAATCAAGCGTGTTCATTATTTCGTCGACTACAATGTGAACTCTTTGGTGTACATTTTAAAGCAAACAAGTACTTATGGATAGTAAACCTCTGAAAATATATATAATGTAATCTAGAAAATGGACGATTTAGTGAAGAACCTCATATTCGCTGTGAGCTAATGTATACCAAAAACAATAGTCTTTATCATCCATGTCACTTGTTATTATTTCCATATCGTATTTGTTGTTCCGAAATTCAATGTGTTTATGGAATACGTGACACTCACCAATGAGGTAAGGCTATAATTTGTTAAGTCGTAACAAATAATGCCAGATGTTGTCATTATCAGAACAAAATTTGCTCGAACATATGTTTCTATTCCAATCGGGAAACATAATTCTTTTTACAACAGAATTTATGAGAGGAGATTGACACATAAACTAGTTTTGCTTTATATTTTTCCACTTCCTTTTACTGTTCAATTCCAATCATTTTCAGATAAGATGAATTCCTCTGGGTTGTATAAAGTGAAAGAATACAAAGGAACAACATATAATCCCAAACTCAAGTTTGACAATAAGGTGAAACCCTACGAGGACAAAACATACGAAAATGTGCACACGTACGACAAGATACGAACGTATGACAAGGTACGAGAGTTCAACGGGACTCTGGACATACCTCCATATAAGGAGTACATTCCCCCTTGGTCCAGAGACCATGAACCGTACCAGAGACCGCCACCTAAACCCAAACCAGCTCCAACACAGGCTCCACAAGTAGGTGTTGCGTCTATCAATCCATCAAATTCCATCATCGCGTAAAGGTCATAGCATCTTAAAATATGAAAATAACTCCTTTAAAAACTGTTTTCGTGTCAAAGCTAAAGGTATGTCAAGTTTCGATGATTAATAAAGTTTTCAAAAATTAATTTCGAAATTATTTTGTAACTTAATTACTGACTGCTCTCCCTGTTTATTCCAGAAAAAGGCACCGTACGTCTCGTCAGTAGGAAGTATCAAACGGTCCTTTTATGTATATGGCTTGGATTTCTAGATGAAGCCAGATGGATATCGCCACCAAGTGATAAACTGCAGCATATAGACTGTCCATCCGGAATGCTTACAGTGGAGTGTTGGAGGGAAGAATCATACCAGACCACCCGTGCCAAACAGCCTACCGTGGATAATGAAACAACTTCATGTCCTGATTCATCCACTTAAAGGGCATGATCTCTAAACGGTTACTGGAGTTTCACTGAAGAAAACGGACGTTAAGAACTGGTAGAGATAATTTGCAGCGACCCCTAAATATTAAGCGGTGAACGTACATCTCGCTGCTCCTCTGTAGGGACGGTTCTAGGATGGTCATCTACTTGGAGACTCAAACGGAAGAAGCTTGTGTCTAGAGATCATGCAGAAAGAGGTCCACCAAAGCAAACTTTCCCACTGAGTAGAAAACCCTAGAAATCACATATGATATTGGAAAAAAAGCTTCAACAATACGTTTTCGACGCTTTGAGTCATATTCCATTAATATGGGTGCAACTCCGACTTCGTGAAAAACAATTAGGAAGAGATTACCAACTATACGGTGTCAGCGACGCCGTCTTCAAGATGATCCGATGATGCCAACTTGTAATGCTAATTTTAGAAACAGAAACGTTTGTTAAAGGGTTTTGAATTTTTTATTATTAATATGTTATAATCATAATCTTATAGGCTATTGATTGTGCTGGTGATAATGGTAAGTCATAACTACATTTAAAAGCGTAGCTGATTGTAGTTCATTGTACATCTGGTCCTGTGCATAACTCAGTAGACCGCTATCAGTGAAGTTCAGCAAAAATAGGCGCGGTTCGCCGAATGGGTGGGTGACCCGCTTCATTGTTGGATAAACTGAGAGAATGAAGGGTTGATTCCCGGTCCATCACAGAGACATGAGTTGTGAAGACTTGTGGTGATACCTAGCGCAAGTGACTTTATTCAAAATGTTCCTCTGTTAGAGAATGAGAATGGTTCCATTTATATTTTGTGAAAATGTTTTAACAATAAATACGGTGATAAAAAGAGAACACCAAATCCAAGAGAAAACTGAAATTAGTTTATTTGCATGAATTTCATCTGGCGTATTTGATGTACAAATTTGATTTGCAAATGGAAAGATACTTTTCAGTCAAAGACATTTGAAGTAGGTTGGCCGAAGTAACTAAACGAAATACTTAATTTCATTGGATGGAAAGTATAGAGAACAAAGGTTGTACGATTGTTGCCGCTTAACGATTATGATAGAAGTACGTGGAAAAAAAGAACTTAAAGAGCCATCAAGTATGTTAGTGTTTCAAATTAATAATAATTTGTGGAAAATATACTTATAACGTCAATCGCCAGAACAATCTTTTATCTACAACATGACAATTTTCATATCACGACAATGTAATGCAATTTAGTTTCAAAGAGACATACACCTTCGAGTAGCGCGCGCTAAGGGTATCTGACGTCATATAAACAGAATCCCCTTAATCGCGTAAAACGTACTACACAACAGCGGACAACAACAAGTGTTTCCGAAGCGTGAAGGCTCGTCTCTAGCGCAAGTCGCCATAACAACCCACGTGATACACGTGCTTCTCTTGCAAGTTACCCTTGTCACGCATTACTGAATGTGACGATTGCTTTATAAACAATGTTTCTAAATGTCCTGAGAATATACACATTATTGCATGTTTATTGTATTTTTTATTGAGATAACACCAGCATATTATGATTTGTTTTACTCTCATTAATTATAAAATTCAAGCAAAATACCTAGTTAGGTAAAACAATTATTCCAATATATGTAGCAAATACATTATTAAATGAAATGGTAAATAAATAACCGCCAAAGATTATATATTTCAATTTCTTTCATTGCTCATAAATTGTGTTATTCTTTCGTGTCTTTGTTTACAGTGTGTGAGCTAGACCACAATGCTTTGCGCTGGAAAAATACTAGACTGGATCTTTATTTAGACCGGAAAACACCTTTACTAATTAGTGCAATTTCTCGGCTTATTTTGGGTCGAAAAAAATTGTGAAAAATTAAGTGTATATATTTTACGGAGAAAGATTTTTGGCAATTTTCCGATATGTTCATCAACATCCTTGATGGCTCTTTAAGTAAATTGTCTGAAGAACATGAATTTTGGAGTGTATTTCAACACATATGTATGTTTCAAGATGGTATCTTGTAGTAAGTATTGGTTAAATTGTTTTATCCACAGACTGTGAAATAATCCCTGTGATGTGGATTGTAAATCCCTGAAAAACCTCATTTGAGGATTTAATTCAGATCCTTTGACCTGAAAAGCCTGATTGGCTTATGGCATGTCCGACGTCCGTTCATCCCCAAACATTTCGTTCTTTTTCGACTTCTTCTCCAGAACCATTGTCTGTGTGCAGACTCTTTAGCCTCTTTAGATTATGAAGTGTAGATTTGGTGACTGTTTGGCCAAATAAGGGCCTCACAGACCTAATATCTATCTGACAAGTTAAATCTGATGAGCTACAGAGCCAATGATTCTATTATTTTAAGACCAATTTATTCCTACAGACCAATTTTAATCAAACCCCTTATAAGAACAAATCGAGCTTTTCGCGAAATGCGGACAATTGGTATCAACGCACTCGATACACTGTGTATATACATAAGGATATATCCAATAGGGATCTATTATAACGTACCGTTGTGTTGTGATATCGAAGTTATATTTTGTTTAAAATGGTATTTAAACTTAAACGCTTGATAAATAGAGAATCTCACCCAAGTGTCTTCTGATATCAAATTTATCAACACGAGTTGATAAAAGTTACAAATATCCGAGGCTTGCCGAGGATATTTTTACTTTTATCAACGAGTGTTGATATATTTGATATCAGAAGACACGAGGGTGAGATTCTATTTATCATCCAAAATCATTCTTATTACGTTTAAGTGAAAATAGTGTACATCTCTGAGCACATCTCTGCCATATTTCTTCCAGTGCGGTGAGGTCATAGCATTGTGACGTCATCATGTTTATGACGTCATAGTACTGTGACGTCATTACTCGATGATGTAAAAGCATTGAGATGTCATGAAGCTGACGGCGACAGGGCATTGTGCAAAATCTACTGCCAAAAATATATCTCCTAGGAGATATCACTTGATCTCACACAAGCGATATCTCCTGTGGAACACAGTTTTGGATGATAAATTGGAGAAACTACCCTTCAGACTTCCCAAGTATGGTTAATCCTGATAATCTCACTATATCTGGTAAGTCCTCGTCATCGTGGTTTCTCCGTTAATTAACACATTGTGGGATTCTGTACAAATAGGGAAAGACACCTGTGTACGTGGTCGACGTTAGTGAGTTTCTTTGCGACAATGATGGCGGACCAGATCCGGAATATCACAGTGACACGCCAACACTTACACAAGGAGACGTTTATTCAGTATAGAGGCCATATATCCATGTACAATTATAATAAAATTGTGATGAAATATATAAGTTTGGTGCTTATAAATGATACAATTTATACAATTTATACAGATATGAAATATATGTATATGATTACATTAGGGAACATCGTAACATCAGATAATCTTTAAAATAATTGGCACACATTTATAAACGATTGAAATCTCATTTGGCATAAGAGCAATGACATATTTTCTATCTTTACCTTCATAATCTGATATACATCTCAATTTGAACTCGTTACAAAAGGCATTTAAGCATGACACGTCAAATTCATCCTCTAAATATATCTTCTCCCAATATTCTAATTCAACTATTCTGAAATTATCCTTAAATCTGTAATGGGTCAAGTTATTCAATTTAACAAAATGATTCCATTTTAAAAGACGTTTTTACAGATTGATAGGCATCTAATTTTGAATGTTAATGTGGAAAATTACTGAATTTGTTTGAGTGCTGCAATCAATAGGGGTGTCCAAAAAGTCTTAAACCCACAGTCCCGTACTGCACTGACATTGTCGGTGAGCAAAGGAGCATTGTCCGTCCTGAAGCAGCCACATACATCGTGCAGTTTAACCCTTCGTTTCTCCTTGATCTTTTCTCGCAGTTTCTGCAGGTCATTTGCGCAATACACTCCATTGATTGTATAACCCTTCTTCAAGTAATAAATTTTTATTAAAAACTGAGGGTAACCTGCCAAAACGTAGACAGTCATATCTTAGACAGCTTAAAATAACAACATTTATGGTCAAGTGCACAACTAATCCTCAACCTGTTACCTACATTTGATAATGGAATAGTCCAAGAAAATCTATAAAAAAAATCCCAAAACTTAGACAGCCAGTTCGAAACAACAACAAATTGTAACATTGGTATGTTTTATGTTATTAACAAGTATAACTGATCATTGGTATGTTAAAGCAGATTATTAACAAGAATGAAACAATACATATAGTACCATTTCTTTCATTTCGTAACTAATCAAGTTTTTACTTATATAAATACTAATGATTTAATACTCTCTGTTCACAAATCTTCAGAAGTTCATTCAAATGTTCACAAAGTGTCTATCCGAGATGGATCAAATGGCCGACTGCGTCCAGATACTCAATCTTGATCCTGTAACCTTGTTGTAGCTGTTCCTTGAGTCTGACCAATCTGTTTTCTATCTCCCGGTAGACTCTCTTCCTGGGTGGAGGTGCAGCTCCAAAGTTGATCTGAGCCAGTTTCGCACGATCTGCATTCTCGATCCTCTCTGTAGGTAACTGCTAGTCCTAAGTCCTGGGTCTTCCTCCAAAGGGCCTGGCAGAAGTGGAAATAGCATCCCTTGATCTCTGCTTGAGGAAACTATCTCTCGATTGCCCGTATCGCTGCCAACTCGAAATCAGTCTGCATACGACTTGGAGCTAGAGGCAGGTTAAGGTGTTGCTGGACACTGGTTTTCAGGAGTCGGAAGAGTCTGGTGTAGGTCGTCACTTGACGGTTGGGCAGTAGGCAGAAGACCAGAAGTTTTGTTTTGATACTCAAACTTGCATCAAAGACATGCATTTTCAAATCAAAACATCTCAGCTACATAGTTAAATGTTTAATAATCACCAAGTTCGAAGGTAGATATATTTTCAAATGAAAACATCTCAAAAGTTTTGTTTTGATACTCAAACTTGCATCAAAGACATGCATTTTCAAATGAAAACATCTCAAAAGTTTTGTTTTGATAATCAAACTTGCATCAAAGACATGCATTTTCAAATCAAAACATCTCAGCTACATAGTTAAATGTTTAATAATCACCAAGTTCGAAGGTAGATATATTTTCAAATGAAAACATCTCAAAAGTTTTGTTTTGATACTCAAACTTGCATCAAAGACATGCATTTTCAAATGAAAACATCTCAAAAATTTTGTTTGATAATCAAACTTGCATCAAAGACATACATTTTCAAATCAAAACATCTCAGCCCCACAAACCTAATCTCCCTATGGGTCAATTAAAACACTGATTAGGACTGTTCAATTGCAGCTATGGGTGTTGTGTTAATTAATCACATACTCCACTGTCTAAGTTATGGCTGTCTAAGTTTTGGGACATAATCAAACTGAGACATCCCGAAAACGGATGCCATAACCTTACCATTGGACGAACAATGTTTTGAGTTTTGAAGAAAAAGGTTATTACAGGCATCAAAAGGGCATGCATGCACGCATGATGTTCGTGTCATTTACACTCCATTGGAATGTTCTTCGTGAATGTACAATATGGTTGCATTTCGGACATATTCATGCTACTATAACGTTTGGGACACCACTCGTACCTTTTTGAAAGAATAGTTGAATAAATGATATCAACATTGATGATGTTTTGAAACTCCTAACTGAAAACAAAGAAACAATTGGTTTATAAAAATTGATTACAGAAGATATTATTAGGAGCACATTCAGATAAAAATCGATGCATTTATTGTGTTAATACAAACACCAAGAACAAATTAACAACACTTTACATGAAAACTTTCGAACATTTTCTATTCGTGAAAACATATTTCCGGATAACAAAGTAAAGGCATTATCTGAGGTCTAACATTTGAAATTAAACATAGGTATTTGTTTGATTAAAATAAAAGCTTAATTTGCTTCATAAATAAAGGTTTAAACTGCTTTTAACCAAGGAAGTTTGTTAGAAATTATTATCGCCGCTTGCGCAGAGATTTCTTGTCCACAGACACAATGGATGCTGCTACTCCTGCCCAGGGCTGTTCCTCCCCTTGAGCCAGCAGCAGGAACACCACAGCACCGACTACATACACACCTGCAGTGATGAAGAACACCAACCTCCAACCAGCTATGGTTTGCTGTGGAAGTTACAAATTAAGCGTTATTGGTCTTCTTGTACATGAAAACATGGTTTAGTGGTTCTTTGGGAATATTTCACCCATAAACGGAAGTTGTTGATTATAAACACCTGTCTATTAGAAATTTAAATTGTGCTCACCCACCTTGAAAAGGAAATTTAGACGCAGGTTTACATTTGACGATTAAATGATAGATATTCATAAATTCTGATAGCTTGATGCAGTCTCAAAGATTTGCACTGAACAGGGTTATCAAAGTCAAACGGTTCTATAAACACTCTTGATATATCAAAAATTGACTTACATTATGATCAGTGATTAACCCAACAACCAGCGGCCCAATAAAACCAGGGATGGTGGCAATACTATTTGTGATACCAAACAACACACCTGCAAAAACATTCTCGATACTGTAGACATATATAGAGACATGTTTGTATTTTTATATTATACAAGCGGACAGAGCAGGTCATATCCCCGCCAAGTGGGAAACGTTTGAATATTGGTTACGGAGCTTTATTCTTTTAAAATTATTAATCACACATTTTTGTGACCCATTCAAGTAATTAATGATAAAACAGTGTTCTACTTCCAAAGCTGTATTGTTCTCAGCCTTACAGTTTTCAAGATCTGTTTTTGAAACGAAATTGTAAATTTCATTTCTATGGGATCAGCTAAAACGAAATCCAAAGCATTTGAAAATAAAAACAAATATAAATATAAAAACCCATATTTGAAAGATATATCCAAAGACGTGATGTTTTTCTTTTGCTGAAAAGTTTGAACAATCCTAAATTCACCTCTACGTATGATCATTATTCCACAAACCAAGTTTCATTGAAATTGTAAGTAATTTTTCATGGAAACGACCAAAGAAAATTACAAAGAGTTGACCCCCCCCCCCTAGTTCTAGTCCAGAAACACAATTATGTTTACTTGGATATGATTTAAACAACATTCCAAAGAAATTCAAAGGTCATTACTATCAGTATTACACGTCAGCGGAGAAGTTAGGTGTCTTTGAAACAAAGTTACTCAGAATTGTCACAATATGCACTTTTTATATCATTCATATATGTTGATGAATGTACACCAGTACACTGACATACTGAATTGCACTTTAAATCATGTCTTTACTAAGTGCTCACATACCTGAGAAACGTGGAGCGATGTCAAGATGGTTGACCATGAATCCGGCATGTGTAATCCCCGTCGAACCCAGAGCCAGAACCAGCAGGATCACTGCCCATATATGGTCACATCCCACGTAACTCAGCCCAATCACAAACCCAGCAGGAATCAGCAAACCTACAGGAAATGAGTTTTTGTTAGGGACGTTTGTTATTCATTGTAATGTAACATCTCTTTCCATTGAAAGAAGAAGTTTTAATACGCTTTACTCAGCATGACGAGTACCACAGGTTGCATCTTTCAGGTAACCGGGATAAGCAAACGTTACCAATCTTCGAATATTTCTCATGGCAATCATGTCACTGATTCAAAGGAAAATGGCTGATATAACTCCGCTATCACAGAACTATTTCTATTAAGTCAATAGACATTAGTTTACAAAAATGTTTTTCTTTAAAACACCGTCTCACCTTTCATGATATTTTAAGAATTGCAAGTCAGTTTGTGTGTTTGTGTGTTTGTGTTTGCACTGGAAAATTAACGATGTCATAGAGTATTCACTTATATTCGCAAGCTCACATCATTCACAAGATCTTGAATACTGCTTGTACAAAATTCATTTTCCATTGTCAAACAATGTACTAAATAATCACTACCTAAAGTGTTCATTAATTTTCTGGTGTTTTTTGTGGACAGGTACTTCCTGGAACGTATCCAGTCCGCCAGAATTCCGATGAACATCTGCACCAGGGAGAGGGCAGCATAGGGTATAGCTGAGATGACACCGCTCTGGAGATAAGAACACAGCCATCGACATACAAACAGGTTTGAGAGGGAATTTTTAAAGAAAAAGCTTCATTTTCAACAGAGTTCAAACTAGTTTAAAGATCCAAGGTTGTGTTAGAGAACTTTCACTCAGGATCAATCGGACAATTGATTCCCTGAAGATTCCGAACCTTGTGTCCACATCTCTGTTTATAAGATATGGTCATCAATATTGCCCTCATCAGGTTGTTTCCTTTGGCGATACTATAATCAACACGAAAATGCCCTTATGCCCCCAAACCTCGGACGCATTTGGTTATCATCTTTCAAACAGTTTCTGAGAAAAGCTAGAATAACATGAACAGAGTTCCAAGGTACAGAGTACAAGGGCAAACATTAATACATTATACATTTAATACATTATTGCATTATTTCACCTTTTCTGTGTATATTGTTCATTGCATATATGTATCCTAAATTTGTTGACAATCTATAACAACACATTATGTTGTCCAAAGTCTATCATGTTATTAGGTTAAATTTATGTTTGATGATGTATTATTAATGTAGGCAAATTATTCCAAAATGCGCGAATGTTTGTCATTGTCAGTACATGGCAAAAATACTTTTGACATTTCAACAGAGTGCGAAATCAGCTTCGCTGGATAACGCTCGTTCACGTCATGCAATTTGAATGTTCCTTAGAACGAGTGTACAGTATGGACAGGAGTTATTGTAAGAAATTATAAGAAGAATTGTCGCTCTTTCAATTCCAGATGTATAAAATACAATTTCAGGAATTAAAACGAAATTGGACTGTTTCGTCAAGCACGTGCAACACTGACACACAAGGTCTTTGTGTTAATCATACTATACCTCCTTATTTGGTTACTCCAAGGAATTTAGAAACACGGTTCGCCATTGGTGTGCTATAATTAGCAAAAGGGACTTTTCATTTTTAGCTCTTCTGGCCCGAAAGGGCCGATGGGCTCATGGCATGGTGTCCGACGTCCGTCCGTCCATCCGTCCGTCCGTCCATTTTCATCTTCTTCTCCAGAACCACTTGGTCTAGGGAGCTGAAATTTTGCGTGCAGACTCCTTGGCAAATGGGGATTCTAAATTGTAGATTTAGTGAACCTGTGACCACCTATTTTCATCTCCTTCTCCAGTTCCAAAAGGTCTAGAGAACTGAAAAGTTGTATGCAGACTCCTTGGCCAATGGGGATTCTAAAAAGTAGATTTCGTGACCCCCTGACCCTAAATAGGGCCACATGGGTCACAACCTTAAATACCAATTTGCATCTTCTTCTCCAGTTCCTAAAGGTCTTGAGAGCTGAAAAGTTGTTTGCATACTCCTTGGCCAATGCGACCCCAAATATAGGTCACAGACGTCATGACCTGAAAAGCTATTTTCATCTTGAGATTTTATGTGTTCTTCAAAGGGAGGTTATTTTAAGGAAACAACAATAATGAATTAAATCTTCAAGTGTGTCTTTATTTGTAGGGGATTTTATCTCTTGCCTTAAAGATAGGTCAGAGGGACCTTAAGATACTTTAAAGTGCTTTCTATGTGTTGTACCTCTCACCTAGAAGTTGGCATTTTGAATTAGTTAATGTATATAAAGCCTGATGAGCCCATGGCTCTATTTTTGTGTGAACCCAGCGCATCGAGCCTTTTGCCACCTAGGAATCCAGGGGTTAGTTTCAAAGTGAAGCGAGCGAAACAAAGTACCCCTGGTTTCCAGGATGTGCCTTTCAGCAAAGTCATGGAATATGTCAACACGCCAGGTTTACATGAAATAACGAATGTTTCATCATAACTCACATTCTCGATGTTGAACTGTAGGACCCTCTTCATGAAGGTAGGGAGACAAGTCAGGAATGTATGCAAACCCCAGTTGTTGGCGAATTGACTACAACAGATACCCCACAGCGCCCCCGAAGTAAAGATCCTGGACCATGGTGTGCGCAGTTGCTGTATGAAACAAAATGGCATTATCCACATGACATAAATACATGGCCACTCTGAACAAGTGCCAACGTTACTGTTTGAGAAGCATTCTAGAAGTTGGTGTAATAGAAAGACAAGGCATTTATGGATGTTCAACTTCTTTATTTCACAACGGCGACGTTTCGGTATAGATCCTTATACCGTTATCAAGCATGATAACGGTATAAGGATATATACCGAAACGTCCGCCATTGTAAAATTAAGAAGTTGAACATTCATAAATTTCTTGTCTTTCTTTTTAGGTCATGTTAAAGATTTTATTTTTACCTCACCCAGAGTCATGCACTAGCCTACATACTTAATCCACATGAATCACTCCTGAGTTGCAGGTAGGATATATATCATGATCAAAATCAATGGCCTTAATTAATAATTAACACTGACAGATTTGACCCACCTCCTTTCTTCCTATAGAACTCTCAATGTGGTCCAGCTCAACACGGGTAATTCTTGGGTGCTCAGCAGGTGTCTCGTGTACCAGAAACATCCAGATGATGAACCACGCACAACCCAGAGTACCTGCGAGAAGTACAGTCAATACAGTCAATACACAGTCTATCAGTCAATACAGTCAATACACAGTCAATACACAGTCTATACACAGTCTGTACACAGTCTATACACAATCTGTTCACAGTCTATACACAGTCCATACACAGTCTATACACAGTCTATACACAGTCTATACACAGTCCAAACACAGTCTATACACAGTCTGTACACAGTCTATACACAGTCTGTACACAGTCTATATACAGTCTGTACACAGTCTATACACAGTCTATACACAGTCTATACACAGTCTGTACACAGTCTATACACAGTCTGTACACAGTCTATACACAATCTATACACAGTCTATACACAGTCCATACACAGTCTATACACAGTCTATACACAGTCTGTACACAGTCTATACACAGTCTATACACAGTCTGTAAACAGTCTGTACACAGTCTATACACAGTCTATACACAGTCTGTACACAGTATGTACACATTACTGGACATTTCTAAAATAATTTTTTAAAAGGCATTTAGAATACACAATAATTTATAAATGTATCCCAGCTGTTATACCATAGATTTTATCTGAATAAGCATATTCTCCAAAATATTGTTTATATTAACAATAAAGAAGTTTATGTTGAGACAATTCTTGTTTCTTAATGTGTTCTTTGTTTTGTAGTTAAGGTGGACAACTGTTAATTTGACAAGTGTTTGGTGTTTGATATTACATTTCTTCATGATATGATGACTTTTACTGCACTTACCGAACAAATAGAAGGCGGAGGGCCATCCCCAGGGTGAAGCACACAGAACTCCTGACATGGGCAATACGAACACAACACCAAGCTGAGCTCCTGGAGGTAATACACATGCTTACATCATGTACATAACTTTATCATATTCTTGCTTATAAATACGGAGATTTTGCATGTATGATAGACCCTCTACTATGATGGCCGAGAGGGGACATCGCTCTTTCGCCCTCTGGTATCAACACGACATAGCGATAAAGCGATATAGTCACACGACAAAGCGATAAGGCTGCACGACAAAGCGATAGAGCAATACGACAAAGCGATAACGCCGCACGACAAAGCGATAACGCCGCACGACAAAGCGATAACGCCGCACGACAAAGCGATAGTGTCGCACGACAAAGCGATAGTGTCGCACGACAAAGCGATAACGCCGCACGACAAAGCGATATAACAACGCGCTAAAGCGATAATAACAGCACGATAAAGCGATAAAGCGAAAGAGCGATAAAGCGAAAGAGCGATAAAGCGATAATAACAGCGCGATAAAGCGAAAGAGCGATAAAGCGAAAGAGCGATAAAGCGATAATAACAGCGCGATAAAGCGAAAGAGCGAAAGAGCGATAAAGCGAAAGAGCGATAAAGCGATAAAGCGAAAGAGCGATAAAGCGAAAGAGCGATAAAGCGAAAGAGCGATAAAGCGAAAGAGCGATAGAGCGAAAGAGTGATAGAGCGAAAGAGCGAAAGAGCGAAAGAGCGATATTGACATGTCGACCGTTATCTTTTACATAACAATAGAATACTGGTTTCATTCAATTTCTTTTCATTTCACTTGATATTTGATTCACATAACATAAGAATGATTTTGATAAATGATTCCACTTTAAATCCCCAAAGGTCGCTATTATATAAATATAATTAATACAAGTTTATTTTTGTATTAAGAATTTGAATAAACATATAATGAGATTTCTCTATAAAACAACTTACGGTGAATAATTGAGAAATCCATGACAATTAAAACTATAATAGATTAATTCAAAAAGTTGACATCGTGTGTGTAAACCTGTACATAGATACTTCCTTAGACATACTTATGTGACTGAATATGATAGATTTAATCGAGCAAAGTAAAGTTTATATAAATCGGCGCACTTTGATTACTTTTGATATATATTCATCAACATAATAAGGATGCAGTTTAGTAGGAAGTCTATGGTATCAACACTTGTATATTAATTAGCCATTCAATAAAAAATTAAAGGAAAGAATAAAATCATAATAAAAAAAACTTGTTTTACTTGGTTTTAATGTACACATCAAATTGAAGCAGTGTGCGAAGAGTATACTATATAAAAATATCACAGTAGAATATTTGTATGACACGGAAATAGTTCTAAAGGGAGAAAAGACGTTTTGGGAAAATTTACTTATAGTGAACTCAGCGCAATGTCATGAATCATTAGTATGACTATACTAGGATTAACGCCTTCAGTGTATGGAGCTTAGCTTACATTCGGATAAGTTAATGGGACTTACACAATCTTCCCTTTAAGACTTGAATGGTTTTGCTCATATTTATTAAATTTGAAAAGTAATTATTGTAGATTATTATAGATATGTACATCTTATTAGTTTATTAATAATATCACTGTGTAAACGTAGTTTAGCAACAATTTACCACTGATGAAATTAATTAACATATTTTAGCTCTTCAAGCCTAAAGGTTTGGGTGTGAGGGCGAAAGAGGAAGGGAGCTTTACTTGGTTTAGTTTAGTAGTAAATGTATTTTTTCACTGTTTGTCTCATGATTTGAGAATATGCCTTCCCCATTTGCATTCGAAAGGATTCACTTACTGTGAGAATGTGTTCAATCATCATTATATGTGTTCCATCTATTGAGTCTGGGAAATTAGTTAGTTTCCATTTGCCGTCATAGCCTATTATATATTTCGATATCATCTTGTTTTAACTTTTGAAACCGCAAACCATTATGCATGGCATGGTATGATTTGGTATAATTGTACCCTTCATAGCACACGGATAGCCAACAGACTTCCAATGGTGAATAATAGGATCTGATTGAGGGAATAATACAAAAGGGGAATAACTAAAAGAATTAACATTAACCTTTCTGCATTTGAGTTTTTACACACTCTGCTAATCACTCACTCGCAAATTTGCTAAAACATACATGTTAAGATGTGAGAGCAGCATGAGTAGACCCAGATTGTTAAAATGTGAAAATTTTAATTCTCTGTATCAAATCGTTTTGAAGAAGAAGTCTTTTAAAGATTTTAGGTTGGACCCCGTGTCACTTCCATATTTGGTGAGGGGTCAGGACCAAATGAACAAATAAAATTTTATATGTAAAATCTGAAAATGTCATCTTCCTATGTCAACTGGTTCCGGAGAAGAAGTCGTTTAAAGGTTCTGTTAATAATGCCTGCCACGCCAATATTTGATGGGTGGCGAAGTTCAAATGAACAAACTTTGACCCCCTGTGTGCAAGGTACCTCTCCGCAAAATTTCAGCTTTGGGTGTGCTGCGGTTCATGAGGAGGAGTCGAAAATGTGAAAAGTTTATGGTTTGACGACGGATGACGGACGGACGCCGCACAACGGGCCATGTCACTTACAAGAGAGATCTGCAAATATTATCGATAATTGACAACGTTGACCAGCGCCCCGTTCAATAGCAGCGAGCGCTTAAATTGCTCAATGTAGCGCTCAATGTAGCGCTCAATGAGCGCTTCTTCTCTCTTGAACGACACAGTGCAAATTCCTCAAAGTTTGCTCGCCTTGCTACGTAGCGCTACATTGAGCAATCGCGTTCCAATCGCTCTTTGAGCGATTACTTTGAAACCTATCTTGAACACGGCACCGGTGTGTTTATACCCGTACACGTAGATCCTCCCATAGACATATTTGTGTCACCTCTCTTTTACCATTGTTTCATTGAAAGCATATTATTTTTTGATTTCCAATGGCGGCATGGTTCTTTGTCTCTAGTAAATAATTATTTCGCTTAGAAGAAGTTCTTCTAACGCTAGTAAAATAGCAGTTTCGTTTACGACAAAATAGTTTTAAAATTATCCCTGAAGATTTCTGTTGATCCAGATGAATACGTCAAACTTTCTTCTTACTACCGCGTTTAAAAACCAATAAATTCAAAATACACCTATTCCTCCCGTATTCGTCCTTTAAATGAAGTTGAAGTTAATCAAGTGTGATTGTTCTCTGTATACAATGTATGTGACTTCTATTTTCTTTATTGTAAACGAGGTTGTCGTGAAATGAATTCATTCGTGGTAAACACTTATTATAATTATTATTAAATGAGTTATAAGTTTTATTGCGCAAAGTTCAATGCAGTTTAAATAAAACAAGCAAAAAAGTGAGCGTGGCTCACTAATACCCCCGACTGTTTAAGTTTGACATTTTTATTTTACTTAAAGAGAGAGGTGTCTGCACACCTAAGGATTGATAAGCTTTGAAATGTAATTGCTAAGATTAAACTGTTTGTGAAAATGGTAGGACAAGTCTCGAACTTCATGTGAAAAAGGTGGTTTAAGTCAAAATAGGAATAAAAGTAACTTGAAAAGGTATTGGTAATATAATACACTACTGCTATTACCACTGATTTCAACTTTATTTTGGAAATTAATCCATCATAATGATTCATTCGAGTGACTTTAAACCACAGGTACATGGAAGCACACCCCTGGCTGAAAGGAAAGAAAATTTAACTTTTCCCAAAATATAACCAGTGGAAATATAAAATAGTAAAATCAACGAGAACACAGAAGTAGCTTTTGATGAAAGTTACATGAAAAAGAAAATGATGAAGTCAACAAATCACAATACAGAAGTAGCTTCAGTCATTCTAGCTATGATAAAGTAAAAGAATATAAAAAATCGCCAAAAATTCAAAAACTCACCAATTCGGTTTAAACTTCGCACTGCACCTTTCCTAGTGGTGAAGAAGACATGTACCAAATTTGAAAAGGATGAGATGAATAGTTTTTTTGTAATCGATCGGACAAAAAATGCTCAGAATTTGACTAAGTTAAAAAATATAAAAAATCGCCAAAAACTCAAAAAATTCACCAATTCGGTTTAAACTTCGCACTGCACCTCTCCTAGTGGTGAAGAAGACATGTACCAAATTTAAAAAGGATGAGACGAATAGTTTTTCTGTAATCGATCGGACAAAAATTGTCTTCGGACGGAAGGACAGACGGACGGACGGACGGACGGACGGAATCGTTGGTATAACTATATACCCCCAACCGTTGGTCGGGGGTATAATAACGGTCTATGCAAAAATCAGAATATCTGACTACTCTTAATCAATATATGTTAATCAGAATAAGCAATGTGAAAGTGCAAGTGCGGACACTATTGTATCAACATTGGTATAATATATTTACCCATTCACTATTTTAACAATGTATTATCATCAATATAATATGTATTTGTCTTACATGTTTAACTTATGTGAATGAAATTGATTCAGTTTTTGGAGTACAGTCATGCCTCGATAATCCGAACGCTTCCGTTTTTCATCAAAAACGTTCGGATAGTGAACTGTTCGGACTACTGAAATGAATTAAACAAGATGGAGTTGATAACCTTTGAATCTACAGACAGACGAGAACGTATTTAAAATATTAAATGAATTTGACACGCTGGATATTTATAACTATCGCACAAAATGAGAAATTCAATATATTACAATCACAAAGTACTGACACACAATGTAAAACATTACAATCTATTAAAATCACAAACTACTGACACGCTCAACTCCCGTGTCAATCCACTGTCATTGAAGTTTACCGATCCAATCAGTGTGATGATCGCTTGTCACCGGATTAATGAAGCAGAAATAGTTGTTATTAACTAATCCGTTACGGCTAATTGGCGTTCGGATTCGGAAACGGATTCAACGGATTAATGAATCAACATTTAATGAGTTTATATAGAGATTAGTCTGGTTACAGCTTGCTACCGTTCGGACACCGCAAGATTCGTATTGTTGGTGGCCGGACTATCGCGGTTTGACTGTATATACAAAAGTATATCATAGTGGCATATTTGTGTGACATTGTTTATCGAAATATGCCTTGAAAATGGTTCTTAATGAAAATAAACATGTATTTGCATATGTACTAATAGAGTGTGAGTCACCATAAATTATTAGTGTCATGATAATTATATGTTCGCCTTCAGTTTACGTAGTTTACAATAGGATAAGTAATTGGAGGTTAAGAAATCTTTTCTTAAGCACTTAAATGACTCCATTCTGCTTACATTTATGAAACTGTAAGATTACTTGTTCAAATAATATGTCACTACATGTATGTCGAGACACCCATTTTGTTTCAAGATACTTTATTTGGCTTAAATACGTGCACGTGCTGAATACGATATATGCTGATTTCAGTTCAATTAATTTCACTTAACTTGCAAATCAACCCATATCGCCCAATATATATGATTACTAGTTATACCCCCGCTACGAAGTAGTCGGGGGTATATAGCACTCAGCGCGTCCGTCCGTCCGTCCGTCCGGAACACTTTTGGTTCCGCTCATAACTTAAATACTACTTGTTCAATTGTTATGAAACTTTATACATGTACACTTTATGGTCCCTAGTTGTGCCTTTTCTATGTTTCCCTCAGATTCCATGATTATTTTTTCAGATTGTCCACTTTTAAGCGTCTTTGTGTGCGCGTCTATGGTCACACTTTTGGTTCCGCTCATAACTCAAATACTACTTGTTCAATTGTTATGAAACTTCACACATGTACACTTTATGGTCCCTAGATGTGCCTTTTCTATGTTTCACTCAGATTCCATGATTATTTTTTCAGATTTTCCACTTTTAAGCGTCTTTGTGTGCGCGTCTATGCTTACACTTTTGGTTCCGCTCATAACTCAAATACTACTTGTTCAATTGTTATGAAACTTTATACATGTACACTTTATGGTCCCTAGATGTGCCTTTTCTATGTTTCACTCAGGTTCCATGATTATTTTTTCAGATTTTCCACTTTTAAGCGTCTTTGTGTGCGCGTCTATGGTCACACTTTTGGTTCCGCTCATAACTCAAATACTACTTGTTCAATTGTTATGAAACTTTATACATGTACACTTTATGGTCCCTAGATGTGCCTTTTCTATGTTTCACTCAGATTCCATGATTATTTTTTCAGATTTTCCACTTTTAAGCGTTTTTGTGTGCGCGTCTATGCTTACACTTTTGGTTCCGCTCATAACTCAAATACTACTTGTTCAATTGTTATGAAACTTTATACATGTACACTTTATGGTCCCTAGATGTGCCTTTTCTATGTTTCCCTCAGGTTCCATGATTATTTTTTCAGATTTTCCACTTTTAAGCGTCTTTGTGTGCGCGTCTATGGTCACACTTTTGGTTCCGCTCATAACTCAAATACTACTTGTTCAATTGTTATGAAACTTTATACATGTACACTTTATGGTCCCTAGATGTGCCTTTTCTATGTTTCCCTCAGGTTCCATGATTATTTTTTCAGATTTTCCACTTTTAAGCGTCTTTGTGTGCGCGTCTATGGTCACACTTTTGGTTCCGCTCATAACTCAAATACTACTTGTTTCCAAGAAGGTATTAACACCTCATATACATAGCTTCTTTCTTATAAATCTGGTAAATGATTTTGACATGTTCACATTCAAGGTCAAAGGTCAAGGTCATGAGTGCTTTTATTACTACAATAATCATTGTAAACATGATAACTTCAAACGTTTTTGTGCTGTCAGGCTCTTATTTGGTATATATCAACTATGGAGATAGACCAAGATTTGAACAAGTTTTCGCTAAAATCTGTCAAAGGTCAAGGTCACAGCAAGGTCACAACTTAAGCATGCTATTGTGAATATGCCTTATGTTAACAATGAACACTTTGAGTCATTGCATGATTGTTATACACAATGAAAAGTAATCGTTGATGGTGTGACCTTGAAGGTCTAAGGTCAAGGTCAAGGTCATGAGATATTGGTTCAGGCCATGTTAATCCTTTGATCCAATTTTGAAATCAGAAATAGGTTTTAAGAACAAACTTGTGAAAAGTGACCCCAGTGATGATTCAACTTGTTAGAATAACTTGAATAATGAACAAATTTTGGTCAAAAAAAAATCCCATTTTATTTATGCTGAGGAGAAGGCGGAACAGGGAAAGGCGGGACCCAAAGTTTCGGAGCTGCTCTGCTTTTGCGGTGTCCCGCAAACGCTCTTCTAGTTGTTCAAATGTTACGAAACCACTTTGACTTTTACTTCTAAAACATGCTTAGAGGTGTAATAGTTACTCTGCTTTAATAATATATGTTATGGTCTTTTCATACAAAAGTTTAAACATTGATACCCTTTTGCTATTTTCAAACATTTCTCTTTGACCAATGTTAATGTAAAAGCGGGGGTATCATGAGTGAACTTTGCTCACTAATTCTCTTGTTTCAAATGAAAGTCGAGCAACATCTGAAACCGAAATTTCACGTCGCATTTACATGCACAGATGACCCAGTAAACATTCTCAACCAAACTTTGTCCTATTGTCTGTTGTAAATAAGTTTCCAAAATGACATTTGACTGAATGACGGGCGTCAATCGCGGTGCATTGTCACGTCTTTTAACTTTACATAATTACATTGTTACGTTAATGAACCGATAAGCATTAACATTGTAATTTTCAACAACAGTACATGTACTTCAGGATTCAAATTGCTCGACATGTATTACAGTTTTCTGATAAATTTCCGCATAAATAAAACAGCCATTTCTTTAAACTGTTTTACATATCAAGTAGCATCATTTGCTTCATATATATGTAGACTATTGTCGTTCTAAAACTCATTATATATACCATAGAAGGAAGTATTATCTATGCAGTTAATAAATAATGGTAACGAGGAATTTTGTAAAACAGAGAAGGAAAATGTGATTCACAACTGTTATCAACTGGTGGTGTGTAAAACTATTTTGCAATAAACATACGAATCTTAGTATAACTTTGGATAACGGCCGTCTTCTCTTTTGGTTTTCTCAGGTCAAGATGTTAAACCACTCAATCGTACTGCGCACAATGCACATCTTTATAAGGGTTGCAATCCGGCAGAGCCACATGTAAGAAAATAAGGTTACATACAACTTGGCGCTCCCGGTTTTTGTGATCGTGTGAATGTGGCTCTCCCGGCAATGGTCGGGAGTGCTGGTCCATGTTACGGTATATAATAAACTATGATGTGTCTTGCAGTCTTTTTACTTTGTATTATCATATTGTAGGAAGGCACAGGACAGGGGAGTTTCATATTTCATTGATGTTTTCACCCCATAGCAACATATTTTATTTTATGTAATGTACACGTATGTGTGTCATGTTTTATATGTTATTTGGTCAGATGTAATTTTATCGAATACTGAACGTTGCTGAAAATCATCATTTTAATGCTTACCACTTCAGAATAGTGACAGATATACAGTTGAAAAGTCGTGACCTAAAGAAAAACTACTACAACACTTTATTTAAAACTAAACAAACAAGATTAACTCCATATTCACTTTATAATAAGCTCATTATCTATCAATGGGTGGCGCTAATTTGATAAACGGTATCATCCCGAAATCAATCGTGGGCTTCGCGGCAACCAGGAGTTTACACGACGTGTGGCCCTCGCGACATTTTGTAGTTTTCTAGTGTGGCTTTCGCGGCAACGATGAGTGTACATGTCGTGTGGCCCTCGCGACATTCTGTAGTTGGCTTTCTCGGCAACGGGGAGTTTACATGTCGTGTGGCCCTCGCGACATTCTGTAGTTTTCTAGTGTGGCTTTCGCGGCAACGAGGAGTGTACATGTCGTGTGGCCCTCGCGACATTCTGTAGTTTTCTAGTGTGGCTTTCGCGGCAACGAGGAGAGTACATGTCGTGTGGCCCTCGCGCCATTCTGTAGTTTATTAGTGTGGCTTTCGCGGCAACGATGGGTGTACATGTCGTGTGGCCCTCGCGACATTCTGTAGTTGGCTTTCTCGGCAACGGGGAGTTTACATGTCGTGTGGCCCTCGCGACATTCTGTAGTTTTCTAGTGTGGCTTTCGCGGCAACGAGGAGTGTACATGTCGTGTGGCCCTCGCGACATTCTGTAGTTTTCTAGTGTGGCTTTCGCGGCAACGAGGAGAGTACATGTCGTGTGGCCCTCGCGCCATTCTGTAGTTTATTAGTGTGGCTTTCGCGGCAACGAGGAATGTACATGTCGTGTGGCCCTCGCGACATTTGTAGTTTTCTAGTGTGGCTTTCTCGGCAACGAGGAGTTTACATGTCGTGTGGTCCTCGCGACATTTGTAGTTTTCTAGTGTGGTTTTCCCGAGCAGACAACCTTTCGAATAGCCAAACTCAATTCATTAACTTTATGTTAATAATCATAGAAACCATGTCAAGAATGAAAACCAAGATTACACGTACAATGCTAAACTATTGACACTATATTCCGAGATTATATAGACGGTTGAAGTACACTCAACATTTGCATTATTATGAGCATTTATGTAGAGTTTACACCTTGAAAGTCAATGTGTAAGTTTCTTGTGCAAGCTTTACTATGTAGATGAATAGTAATCTCAACAAGGTGACGTACAAACTTGGATATCTACTGAACAGCAAAATAACGCCAGTCCACTAAACAATTTCGTAATTACTGATAACGCTGTAATGAGAAAATTTATAACATCACAGCATTCCTATTTTGATGACATCATAATAATAACGCGTTGAACACATGCAGACGTAACGATAAGTCAATACTTGTATAGAACTTCTGGATAACATTATATTGTGCCATAATCATTCTCTGGGAAAATAGCCACATTTCTGTTCAGATGATGAAGGGCAAAATGTGCTTTTAAATGCAATTAGAACATGTGCAAACACTCCCGTGAAGTTGTTTGATGCAAAACCCCTGTCTTTGCTGATGTTGATTTGACGTTATGGCGTCATTTATGAATTTCATTCAGAATGGTTCTATTGGTCTCATTTTGGTAAAACTTCAAGGTATTGTATTCCTTGTCGGTACCAAGGTGTTCCACGAGCACATTTATAGTAATTGCAAACTGTACAGCATGCAGTTAGCCAATATCCCAGTTTCCGAAAAAAATTCACTTTTATTTTGCAAAGCATTTATTTCTTAAACATTGAGGCAAGAGTCACAATTTTGAGTCTTTTCAAAGAGCAAATCTCGGATTACAGCACGAATAATTGATTTTTCCCCAGGCTCATGCAGATCATGTTACTATGACAACATGTGAACTGATACCATTTGACTTTGCAATGGTAACCAACCATACTCTACAGTATCAATAGCTCCACATGTTCTCTGACATTTACTAATGATATGAAAAACCATAGGTTTAAATGCAAACAGAAACTATAATCAATATATTATAGATACGTAGTATGAAATTTGAATATTTATTTCACATACTTAATTACTTTATAGTGTGTCATGTTCTTAATACAGGTCAATACTGGTATTTTTGGTGATATTGTGATTTAACCATCAAAACTAAGTTACTCACACGAATTAAAATAAAATGGTTTCCGGTATTTAGTTATTCATTACTTGATAACGATATGTGAATCCACTAAATGCTGAAATATATACGCTTTTGGTTGAATAATCTTATATCCAAAAAACTTATTTACAGATAAAATGTAAAAATAATGCATATGGATAAAACATTTACAAATATGTTTTAAAGAGCCATTAAAAATGTATAGGAATATTTACTTTGCCTTCATGCATGCCGACAGACAAGATATTCTGATTTATTCTGAAGTACAAATAATTTCACTTGACTTGCATATTCATTCCCTAACGCCAAATATATGCTAATCAAATAAAGTCGAGCAACAGCATTTTGTACGTGAAGAAGCCGAATTTATACGTTTCCTATATGTGCACAGTAGTTATATGACCAATTACATATTACCAACCCACATCTGACTGTCTATTAAAGGTAAGTTTCCAAACTTTCATTTAACCAATTAACCCGCATCTTTGTCAAGTTTTCAATAATAAATCGTGACTTTCACCTTTATAATATCACTACTAAATGAACTAGCCTTAAATTGATAATGTTCATCAGCAATCAGTACTTTTCGATAAAATAACTTCATTTATTACGTTTGACATAATGTGACTCCAACAACATACTCAATGGGTTTTAAAAGGAACACTCAGTGTTGCATTGTAGTATTTTATCAAGAAGTATTGACTGTTATTGAAAATTAACCCTTAAGCGCCAATCACTAAATGATATTAATAAAGAGAATTATTTTGTTATAATGATTGACGTTCAATGTCCGCAATTATCATTGTGATGAACGTCACACCAAAAATATAATAAAATCCCTTTTCACGACAAGAATAATTGTTGAATTATGATGAAACGGGAAAATTA